>CM052648.1:191029591-191052830 GCA_028533165.1 Leontopithecus rosalia
ACCAGCACAGCCTCAGCCAGGGTGAGGATCTAGGGTCAGTCCACCAGCACAGCCTCAGCCAGGGTGAGGATCTAGGGTCAGTCCCCCAGCACAGCCCCAGCCAGGGTGAAGATCTAGGGTCAGCCCACCAGCATAGCCCCAGCCAGGGTGAAGATCTAGGGTCAGTCCACCAGCACGGCTTCAGTCAGGGTGAGGATCTGGGGTCAGTCTACCAGCACAGCCTCAGCCAGGGTGAGGATCTAGGGTCAGTCCACCAGCATAGCCCCAGCCAGGGTGAGGATCTAGGGTCAGTCCACCAGCACGGCCTCAGTCAGGGTGAGGATCTGGGGTCAGTCTACCAGCACAGCCTCAGCCAGGGTGAGGATCTAGGGTCAGTCCACCAGCACAGCCTCAGCCAGGGTGAGGATCTAGGGTCAGTCCACCAGCATAAGCCTCCCAGAAGCTCAGCAATGGAGTTGACCATGCCCGTGAACTTTAAATGCGATCCCAGTTAGGTTCTTGTTCTGCATCTCACATGCACCAGGTTTTCACAATGTGACGCTGGCCGTGGAATTGAATGTCTCTAGGCTTTGTCTGTAAAATGAGAATACAAATGCACGTGTGAGTATGGGGAGGATGCAATGAGATACTACAGGTAAGGCTCTTGCACACAGGCCAGCAGTAAATGCTTGCTCTTGTTAAAGGCCTCCAAACATAGCATTGTTTTCGGAGTGTCATGATGATCAGTTTGCCAGTCTGTCGCCTGAAAGGCATCTGGGAGCACAGAAGTAGGGAAGACTTGGCCGGGAGTTCTGCAGAGGAGATCTGGTACAGGGAGGGGTGGGGGAAACCGGGCTGGGATTTTGACAGGGTGCACACAGTGGCCCATAGAGGAGGGTCACAGAACAAAGCTGCTAGCATTTGTGTGACCATGGGTTTTTAACATTTGATTCACACAGCTTGATCGTAAAACACAGATTAAGATTTCCATCCACAAGGACAGAAACTTACCTCATTTATTTTCTGCTCATACCTCGGGAAAATGCTTGTCGCCGAGTGAGTGCTCAACAAATATTTGTTGGAGAAGAATACTATGAAATTGTAGGATAATTGTCTGACATCAATGGAGAGTTTTGCAGCTCAGAACACCCCTAAGTTAACATTGATGGCCTTATTACACATTTGATCTGGGTGCTGCTCATTTACCAAAACTCTTCATGACCTGCTGTGGTGTTCCCATCCCAGGGACCTGGACCGTATCCCCTGCTTCCAAGTCACCGTGAGGCAGGCTGCCTTTTGTAAGCCACGCCCCCCACCCTCATTCTTCATGAACATCACAGTGGCCCCATGAGCTGATGACTTCCGAGCAGGTCCTGGAGGCCAGAGCAGACACTGCCCTTGGCACTGCCCTTTGAGGCCACTGCCTCTGGCTTGTGATGAGGGAAAGACGACTTTCCATGATGACATTCACACACTGATCATAATGTCATTCAGGACACACACTCTTCTCTAAAAATATGGAAATAATTTCAATCTGTCATCTTCCTTTAGGTGAGTTGCGTCTCATTTGTATTAGCGTGTCCTCATGCTGCTATAAAGAAATACCAGAGACTGCGTAATTTCTAAAGGAAAGAAGTTTAATTGACTCACAGTTCTGCATAGCTAGGGAGGCCTCAGGAAACTTACAATTATGGCGGAGGGGGAAGCAAACACACTGGAGGCAGGAGACAGAAGTGCTGAGTAAAGCAGGGACAGCCCCTCATAAAACCATCAGATTTCATGGGAACTCATGATCACGAGAACACCATGAGGATAACTGCCCCATGATTCAGTCACTTCCCACCAGGTGCCTCCTACCACATGTGGGGAGTAGTGGAACTACAATTCACTAAAAGATGAGAATTGGGTGGGGACACAGCCAAACCATATCACAGCTCACTGAAGCTAGAATTTGCAACCTTACCTATTTCCACAACTGGCATTCAAGCATCAGCTCCTGATTTGGCCTTGAGTCATGCAACACGGCCCTTCATGGAACCCCTGTTAGTGGGACTTTTTTATGTCAGTACTTGGGACAATCTGCAGGGGCTACTGAGAAATCGTAGCTGTTTTCATCTAGATTCCAACAAACTGACTCATGTTTGCTAATTGTTCTCATTAACAGAATCCTCATTACTGCAGTTAAGTTAATTATGTTTTTGTGGGTGTCTGCCAGTCTGGGGATTGCGGATCATCTAACTCAGGAATCTGCCATTATTTACTGACACTCACCATCTGTTTCGGGTACTTTGTGACAATAGCTAGAAGCAGTTCAGTTGATGTCATTTTATATCAAACCACAGATGGTGGCTCACTGATGCCCTCAGGGCTAATGACCGCACTGGCATGTTGTCTGTGATTTGTGAGACAAGTGTCACCTCTCTAAATATTTATCTTGCTGTTTCTTTTGTCCTACTTGAACACATGCATGGAATCCTTTCCCCTGAGATGGATAATGGATACCAGGATCTTCCAAAGGGAAAACCTCTTCCTGCTGCTGATGAGTATAGACTAGTCACAAAGCCAGAGGGGAAACAGGAAACCACTGTTGCTACCTTTTCTCATTTTTATAGATTTGCATGTTTCACCCAGCTCACTCTTCCCTGCAGAGCAGAAATGATGCCCTCCTTGCCCACTTGGACATTCTGACGTTTTGTAGGGTTCTAATACTAATCTTGGTCCCCAGCCCTTCAGGAAAAACAGAAGGCTGCAGGTGGTTAGGAGGGAAAGTAGACTTCATCCACCCAGACTCAAGCCCATGCTCATTTCTGCCCACCTCTGCCTTATAGCACATAAAGCTCCATTAGTGTCTTGTTGGCTGACAACACAGAGAGGAGTGGAATTTCCACAGATTTTCTTATGTGGCATTTTCCTCTTACTCTCCTACTTGTGCCAAAGAGCTCCAGCCTTTGACCCAAAAACTGTTGATTCTCATTATCCACAGTAGCTATATTTGGAAATCATCAAGAACACTGACTCAGTGAGTACTGAACCATTGCTCCTAGTGGAAATACAAGGCTAGGTTCCTGCAAGCCTCTGCTCACAACATTTTTCTCAATGATGAATATATATCCTGGTTTTCTGTGTAACAGCACCTCATTTAGTGTGGGTTGTTAATTCATGAACACTCAACATGCACGCTCACTCATGCCTGAATGCAGCTCCTCTAACATACATGTTTCTCCATAAGGGACTTTACAGCCTTCTTGCATTTAGAAACACTAGGCTGCACTTCAAAGTAATACATGAGGGGCATTTGAAACAGCAAGATCACCAGCATAAAGCACAAAAATGTGGAAAACAGGGCACTACAGAGACCAAGACAAGGACACGTGCTTACAGGATGAGCTGCCGTGAGAAGGCAGGAGTGTCACCTTGCTGGACCTCAGCTGGGACTCATTTTGCCTCTGTGTATATCCGTGAATGCCAGTGTTGATTTGGGGGAATTCCAAGTGAGTTTTAGTGAGCAGGCGAATTGGGAAGTACAGAATCTGTGAATAATGAGGACCAAGTCTATCCAAGCTGGGGTCCGAGGCACAGGTGGCAGCCAGAGGGAGGGCTGACAATACTGATGTCAACTGCAAGTCTCATTTGCAGTTCTTCCACCTTCCATCCATGACATATGCTGACCACTGTCCACATGTACCAGGATCAGAGTCTGAGCGACTCTGTGCATGCCTGGGGCTGAGGCTACATCTAAGCATGACTGGGCAGTGGCTTGGGGAAGTGGAGCACAGGCAGACAGGACCCAGTGGAGGGGTCCTCATAGGAGAAAGTCGGGGGAGGAGGGGACTCACACAGCCCCACCCTGAGAGCCTGGCCATGGAAGCTCCTTGGCCTGAGGGCACCTCCCATCGCTGTACCACCCGCTGGGCTCTGGACCACCACAGATGATGGTGTGGAAGGAAACGGGATTTGAAAAGTTGGTGCTAATGCTGAAAATAATCTCTTCTGTTTTCATCCTAAGGGCAACGAGGCCCACCCGGGAGTCCAGGACTTCAGGGGTTCCCCGGCATCACGCCCCCTTCCAACATCTCTGGGGCACCTGGTGACAAAGGGGCGCCAGGGATATTTGGCCTGAAAGGTAAGCAGGACTATGCATCTGTGCTTCAACACCTCCGGGGCTGGAGCTGGCAATGGCCCACTTCAGCTACGGGGAGAATGCGTGTTGGTTTCCACACTGTGCCCAGACTCCAGTCAGAGGGCCAGGGGCCATCACAGCTCATCCTGTGTCATTTCCATCACCAGCACGATCTGGCCCCCGGGAAGCCGAGACACAGGCCCTGTCGTTTACTTGCTGTAATAGCAGATAGTCAAACTGCAGTGGACTCAGAAATGTACACTGTGAATGGCCTTCTTCCTCCATGTATTATGCTTAGACATATTAAATTTAATTTGCATTTACTAATCACAAATGAGCTGAATATTGGAAAGAGAGGATGTACAGATGAAGTCACTCCTCAAGCAAGTATTTGTGCAGCCAGGTTCACAGCACTATTCACAAGCCCCAGGAGCTGAAAGCAGCAAGTGTCCATCGACAGAGGAATTAAGCAGGATGCGGTCATTGTACACACCGTGGAAGAGGAGGTCGGCTTTCTTGTTGGGGTTTTGTTTTGTTTTGTTTTGTTTTTTGAGACAGTCTTGCTCTGTCGTCCAGGCTGGAGTGCAATGGTGCGATCTTGGCTCACTGCAACTTCTGCCTCCCAGGTTCAAAGAATTCTCGTGCCTCAGCCCCCCAAGTAGCTGGGATTACAGGCGCCTGCCACCATGCCCACCTGATTTTTATATTTTTAGTAGAGATGGGTTTTCACTATGTTGTCCAGGCTGGTCTCGATCTCTTGACCTCAAGCGATCAGCCCACCTTAGCCTCCCAAAGTGCTGAGATTACAAGTGTGAACCACCACACCCAGCCTGTTTTTTGTGGTTTTTTTTTTGAGACAGGGTCTGGTTCTGTCACCCAGACTGGAGTCCAGTGGTGTGATCACAGCTTACTGAAGGCTCAACCTCCCAGGCTCAGGTGATCCTCCCTCCTCAGCCTCTGACGTAGCTGGGACTACAGGCATGCCCCACCATGCCCAGCTAATTTTTTGTAGTTTTTGTAGAGATGAGGTCTCGCTATGTTGCCCAGGCTTGTCCTGAACTCCTGGACTCAAGTAATCTACCTGCCTCAGACCCCCAAAGTGCTGAGATTATAGGTGTGAACCACCATGCCCAGCCTTTTTTCAGTCTTAAAAAGACTGCTACCACCCAGATGCCCCTTGGGGACATTCTGCTGAGTGAAAGAACCCAGTCTCAAAAGGACTGACTCTGTGATTCCACACGTGAGGCCCTGAGGTCATCAAATGCGTAGAAACAGAAGGAAGAATGGCTGTTGCTAAGGGTTAGGGGAGAGGTACATGGGGAGTGAGAGCTTCACAGGGACAGATTCCAGTTTCGGATGATGAGAAAGTTCTGGAGGGTGAAGGTTACCCAGCAATGCGAATATATTTAATGCCACTGAACCATGCACCTAAAAATGGTTAAAATGGTCAATTTTATGACAACTTTTTAAAAAGAAAGACAGTCATTCCATGTCACAAACTTGCAAGAGGCTGTCCCCCGAATGGATGACTGCACACCTGGCTGCCCCCAGGGTCCTCGGGGTCCTGTTTAAACCCTCCCTTCTTGTCCCTAATGCCAACAGGTTATCGGGGCCCACCCGGGCCACCGGGATCTGCTGCTCTTCCTGGAAGCAAAGGTGACACAGGGAACCCAGGAGCTCCGGGAACCCCGGGGACCAAAGGATGGGTCGGGGACCCGGGGCCCCAGGGCAGGCCCGGCGTGCTTGGTCTCCCAGGAGAAAAAGGTAATGGTGCTCATGACGGCACGCCAGCAACCATGGCTGCAGTGCAAGGAGCCCCTCCCCACAGACTTCCGTGTCCCTAACATCCTGTTTGTGTTGTAGGGCCCAGGGGTGAACAAGGCTTCATGGGGAACCCTGGACTCCCCGGACCTGTGGGTGACAGAGGCCCCAAGGGACCCAAGGGAGACCCAGGATTCCCTGGTAAGTGACTGTCTGTGTGCCTGCAGGGATAGCAGCTCAGCCCAGCCTCTCCAGGCTTGGGGACATCCTGAAGGTCAAACAGCCAGGGTCCTCTCTGGCATGGGTCACACTCTGTAAAGAGCAGAGAGGAAACCAAAGCTGCAGGGCTTTGGGGAATAGAAAGTTTAATATTCAAACGTCAGACGCTGAGTCACGGCTCAGGCCCCTTAGTGTCTGGCTCATCCCTAGAAAGCACGACTGTCCAGGAAGCTCCAAAAGGGGCCTCCGGGGGTGAGAAACACAGTAGCACTCGGAGCTAGAGAGTGGAACGACCTTGCGTGTTTACTGGGGCCTTTGTTTCCCTTCCAGGTGCCCCCGGCATCGTGGGAGCCCCCGGGATTGCAGGAATCCCCCAGAAGATCGCTACCCAACCAGGGACAGTGGGTCCTCAGGGGAGGCGAGGCCCTCCTGGGGCACCCGGGGAGATGGGGCCCCAGGGCCCCCCGGGAGAACCAGGTAGGGTGCTGCTCTGGGGCCTGGAGCCCCACAGGGCCATCTGGGTGAGGCCAGGGCCTGCTGGCGTTGCATCCTCTTGTGTTTCCTGCAGATCGCCAGCTGTGCCAGTGTGGTCAGTTTCCAGCCATACTCACATTTCTTTGGTGGCTTGCAGGTTTCCGTGGGGCTCCAGGGAAAGCCGGGCCCCAGGGAAGAGGTGGCGTGTCTGCTGTTCCCGGCTTCCGGGGAGATCAAGGGCCCACAGGCCACCAGGGGCCGATTGGCCAAGAAGGTGAGTGAGCGGTGGGGAGGGAACCTCCCAGGTCCCAGTGCTGAGTCTGACTCGCAGACTATGGTCTGCAGGAGGGGACACAAGTGCCCAGAAAAGCCAGAAATGAAGCGCTGCCCCACCCTCCTGCTCCGACTCTGCACATGCCGCCCCACTCCCCTGCCCAGCAGAGCACCTGGCACTAAGTCCTGGGCCACCTCCCAGTGCTGCAGAGTGGGCAGCAGGGATGAGCAGATTTCGAGGGTCAGGATCCGGACTGAATCCAAAGAGAAACCAACTATTTATATTTACAAGAGCCACACTACAAAGCCCTGTCTTTTTTTTTTTTTTTTTGAGACAGTCTTGCTGTGTCTTGCCCAAGCTGGAGTGCAGTGGTGCAATCTCAGTTCACTGCAGCCTCCGCCTCCCAGGTTCACATGATTCTCCTGTCTCAGTCTCCCAAGTAGCTGGGACTACAGGCGTGCGCCACCACACCCAGCTAATTTTTTTGTATTTTAGTAGAGACAGGGTTTCACCATGTTGGCCAGGCTGGTCTCAAACTCCTGACCTCAAGTGATCCACCCACCTTTGCCTCCCAAAGTGCTAGGATTACAGACGTAAGCCACTGTGCCCAGCCGTCTTTCTTACTCTTTTAAAGTATTTGCACACATGCGGAATGAGATAGGCCAGGAATAACAGCTATTCATGCAAAAAGAATTCTCAAAATTTGTCTTAATCAACTGAGCTCAGTTTGCGCCAATGTTCTGAGCATTGAAATTAAAATTAAACATCGGTAGCGTGATTGGTGTCCAAGTGAAAGAAACAGTCCCCTAGCCCTGGAGACAGACCCACAGCCAGCAAGTTATGGGCCCTGTGTGGTGCACCCGGGAGCCAAAGCTGGCAAATGGGAGCCCACCCAGGGCAGGAGGCAAGCTAGGGGAGGTGTCCCGGGAGAAAGGGGCATGACTGTGAGCGTCCCTTGGAAGGGGAGGGGACACTGAGAGGAAGGTTCGCCAGGGACAGCTGAGAAGTACTCACAGAGCTGCTATGCTGGAGGCGGGTGAGCCACCCCAGTGTGCTCCAGGGTGAGAGTTACAGGAAGCACAGAAAGAACATTCTAACCCACGATCTGGTCAAGTGCGCAGTCAGCAGGGCCTGCGATGAGCCGCCTCTCCGGCAAGTGTCCAGCAGCGGGGGATCACTGCTGGGGTGTGGGCTGCCGTGTGATACTCCTCCAGGTGCTTCCAACTCCAGGCACATTGGGTGCACCCTGAGGGGCACACGCCTACCAGTGGCCAACTGAGTCCTTTATGGAAAGGCCCCTCCTCTGTGCCCAGTGCCCCCGCTGCCATCATCCCCTGCTGCTGAGCACGAAGTCTTGGTCAAATCCTTCCCAAGAGTCTCCTGATCTCCACAGACAGCCCTAAGGTCTGGGGAAGGAGAGCAACGGTCTGGGTGCGCCTATAGACTGCCTTGCACGCCTGGGTCCCGAGGTTTCTGTGGGCGGTTGTCAAGGGGGCTGCTGTGTCTCTCTCTTTCTTGGGCTGCAGGTGTGCCAGGCCGTCCAGGGAGCCCGGGCCTGCCCGGCATGCCAGGCCGCAGTGTGAGCATCGGCTACCTCTTGGTGAAGCACAGCCAGACGGACCAGGAGCCCATGTGCCCTGTGGGCATGAACAAGCTCTGGAGCGGGTACAGCCTGCTGTACTTTGAGGGCCAGGAGAAAGCACACAACCAGGACCTGGGTAGGTACCACCCGCCTAGTCCCACAGCCTGCTCAGGGCTGGCCCAGAAGAGGCCACAGTCAAAGGGCCACAGCGAGACTCCCGAACCCTCCACAGCTGATGAGTTCCCCTGATGGAAGGGTCCACCCGCATTCCTGGTGGTGCAGAAAGCTCAAACGGCCTTTGTAGCAGAAGCCTTACAAAGCCCGTAAACTTCAGGGCCTTAACACCGGGACCTGCGTTTAACTTGGCATCAACTTCCACAGGCTCCATGTGTCCCCTCTGACCCCTGGCCCCTCTCCAGTGGAAGCTACCGATTACTTCACCTCATTCTTGCTTTTTGACCCAAGTTCTGTAGACCTGGAGTCAGGCAGGGGCCCTGAGGGACTGGGGTTCGTGTCAGACTCTCCCACACAATCCCCCACCCCTGGAAAAATGGACGGATGGACACGTGTGCATGCTGTTATTCAAGGAAGCCTTTAAAAGTCATGAAAGTGACTTCAAATGCAGAAAATGCAATACACACAAGTTACAAGTGGAAGTGGCTTAGTCTCAGGTCCCCTGTGAGAGGGTGACGGGAAGGGTCTCCAGGATACAGGCCGCATTCTGCCTCCTCGATGCAGGTGACAGCAGGCGTTCCGCCCCTGGACACCTAGAGCTGGCCTCATGGCGCCTGCACATTCCTGCCTCTGTGCTCCACTTCCACAGCCAGTTTCTTGAGATCAGCCAGGCAAAGGCCACCAAGGATAAGGGCCTAAAATAGATCTGGGAACAGGGCCAAGGAGGCAAGCCCAGCTTGGCTCTGAGCTTTTCAGCAATCCATGTGAAGAGGGAAACCCACTTAGCCACAGCAGTAACTGGGGCCAGGAGACAAAGGCTGTCTTTGTTTCCAGGAGCAATAAGGCTACATGGACGGGAGAGGGGCCAGGGCCCCTTCTGGGGTGGCCCCTTGGAGGCCATCAGAGGTTTCTTGGGGCCAGTGCTATAAGACCCCACTAAGGTAAGGCTCACCCAAAGTGCTGTTCCATGAAGATGCTACTCCCGGCTGATCCAACTTGGCCCAGTACCTGTGATAACCTGTCAAACAGAGCTGTTCCAAAATGCCAGTGTCGTCTGTTTGATCCAAAAGAGAAAAAGAGAGAAATTGAGAAGCCTCAGCCTGGCCCTCCCACAGGTGGCTGAACTCCACCAGATGGCCTGGGGCAAGTCGGAGCCTCCTGGGCCTGGCTGGAGATGGCAGGTGCGTCTTCTGGCCACACTGCGCTGTGATCTCACGGCCCCTCCTTCCGCAGGGCTAGCGGGCTCCTGCCTGGCACGGTTCAGCACCATGCCCTTTCTCTACTGCAACCCTGGGGACGTCTGCTACTATGCCAGCCGGAACGACAAGTCCTACTGGCTGTCCACCACCGCCCCGCTGCCCATGATGCCGGTGGCCGAGGACGAGATCAAGCCCTACATCAGCCGCTGCTCTGTGTGTGAGGCCCCAGCCGTCGCCATTGCCGTCCACAGCCAAGATGTCTCCATCCCCCACTGCCCAGCTGGGTGGCGGAGTTTGTGGATCGGATATTCCTTCCTCATGGTACGTGGTATTTGCCCAGCTCCCCTCCCCAACCACACCCTGGCTGGGGACACAGCAAGAACAGCTGGCTGCCTTTGTAAAAATGATCAGGGCAGTTGTTTAGGGTGTGCACTGCACAAGGGCACTTGGCCCAGGGAGTGAGAGCTGGAGTACAGCTTACACTTTGCCAACTGAGCCATGTGCTGGGCACAGGGCTGCCCCCACCCAGAGACGGCACATTAATTTGCCATCAGGCCTTGTAAGGAGTGAGTGTAACCAGGAGGAATTTGCCTGCCATCTGTCTTACTAGACACAGCACCAACATCAGAGGTATAGCTGCTTTGGGTTTACCGGAAGTCTAAATAGAGGGAAGACTTCTCTAGAATCCTGATCTGATTTAGAATCTATCTGAAACTTAGAATACCCTCAGGAAATACCTAGTAACTGGCTGTCTTAAAATGGATATACATTCCTGGGGAAAATTCTGGAATACCTTTGGGTATAAAATAGAGAGTCTGCAGATACTTTGAAAGCCAGGAGAAGGTACACAACCAGGACCTGGGATGGTACCGCCCACCCTGCCAGATGGCCTTTGGATATAAAATAGAGAACCCTCAGCTTTGGCCAGATTTAGGTTTAGCTTAACCTCAAGGGGAGAGACCACAATACCAGAGTGTCCTTTGCAATATTACCTCTTGAAGCAGAGGCCCAACTTGGAATGGGGTCCCCTCCCACTAAATTCATGGTAAGATGAAGATATCGTAAGTTGAAAGTGCATTTTCAATGTATGATGGGCGTATCTGGATGAAGCCCACCAGAAATCAAACAGTGAATCGAATACATAATGCTTCTGCTCCGTCAAACAGTTCAAAATCAAGTCTAACCATGGTAAATCGGGGCCTATCTGTACATTGTGGTGAGAAGAGAAAGTCTCGCTGAGGACAGTGTCTTCCATCGAGGTTATTTATATGCATCATAACTGTCATAACTCCAGCCATATCGATCAGATGCCCAGCATGTTAAATATTTCATCAACTACACATATAACATAACATATAAATTGCATAATGATTGCTGATCTTTCAAAACATCAGCAAAGACATCCAGATTCTAGGGAAGGAGGGAAAGACAAGTATTGCCGTTTTAATAGGTATCATTTCTGTGGAGCAACAGGATATCGAACCCTGGGCAGGGACAGGCACAATTTCTACTTTTCCAGAAGCTTGTCATGGAGGGTGACTTTGCAGCAACCTTCTTTTGTGTCACAGTGACCTTCGGGGTGCCCCTGTGTCATGGAGGAAGTGAGCTTCGGTTGGTCCAACTTTTCGAACTCCCATTGTTAAGTTCAAAATAAATGAGCCTCTCCCTTGCAAAGGGCATGATGACACAGAATTCCAAAAGCCTGGGCATTCCCTGTTTCATTAGCAATCAGGTTTCAAGTCAATGTCACGAGCTAAGCAGACATTATCCTCCGCACACGTAACTCTGCTTAAATAAATGACTGACAGCCCCAGCAAGCCTGGAACTTGACATCCCCAAAAGGCACGGGTTGAGACAGATCCTGTCACCGTGCCAACAGAGGCAGGGGACAGGACAGATGGGCCAGAAGTACCGTGACTTCTGAGAATGACAGAAAGTCCCTGTTGGCCCTGTCGATGGAGAAGTGAGCAGACACATCTGTGTACTTTCCAGATGTGCCCCGACTGCCATCTAGGAGACAGGACCCAAACCAAGACAGTTGTGTGCCTCGTCTGCACTTTAAATGCTCTTTGATCCCTTCTGTGAGGTGATGAGCATATGGTACCACTAGGAGTGCTGGCATCTCAGCATAACGAGAGCTGACTTTGAAGAGGAGAGGACAGCTAGGCAGAGAGCAGCTGCCCCACCATCCCCAGTGGCTACACAGAGGCAGGAGCAGTGCTGAGGCTAGCTCCTGGCTCACCCTTCCTTTGTCCATGAGAATGGGTGGCTCCAGAGGATGCATTTTCTGCATTCCTTGCAAGCAAGCACCACGTGGGAGGGAGGACCGGGCAGAGCCCTGGTTGTGACCACAGCAGCAAAAGCCATTTGCCTCCCCTCCCCTCGGTGTCCTCTCTCAAAACTGGTCTGGTGGAGGCTGCAAGTATCTAGCCGGCCATTATTTTAGTTCCTCTTTTGTGGATTCTGGCTACAGTATGCAGCCCTCAGGGCCCCTTCTCTGGGTCAGCCTCTCATCCAGGCAGTTCTCTTAAGACATATGAGCTGCTGTGAGTACCAAGGCCAGAGGCTTGTCCACTGAGAGGAGCGCATTGGGTACGATGTGTGTGCCTGCGCCTGGGGGTGTATGTGTATATGCATGCATCTGTGTGTGTACATGAGTGTCCATGTGTGTGCATGTATGCATGTGTGCATGTGTGTGTGCTTCAGTCTCAGCTCTTACCTGGCTGGTGCCGGCCACTAAGACTTCTCACCTTGCGCCCCCTTCTGACCTCAGTCTGGGAGTTCCAGGCATCTCCCTGGGGCAGCTCCCAGCATGGCCTCAACTCCTTCTGACCAAAGTGAAGCCAGAGATGCCCTGAAGGATGGAGCCACTTCTTATTACCTGCTCATTAGCAGACAAGAGCAGGGCAGTGAGGGGCTGGACAGGCTTCTGCCTTCTGTGAGCAGAACACTTTTTTTTTTTTGAGATGGAGTTTCGCTCTTGTTACCCAGGCTGGAGTGCAATGGCGCAATCTCAGCTCACCACATCCTCCGCCTCCTGGGTTCAGGCAGTTCTCCTGCCTCAGCCTCCCGAGTAGCTGGGATTACAGGCACGCGCCACCATGCCCAGCTAATTTTTTTGTATTTTTAGTAGAGACGGGGTTTCACCATGTTGACCAGGATGGTCTCGATCTCTTGGCCTGGTGATCCACCCGCCTCGGCCTCCCAAAGTGCTGGGATTACAGGCGTGAGCCACCGCGCCTGGCGGTTTTTCGGTTTTTGTATTCAAAGGAAAGCTTAAACTTCCCAAGTATGTCAGAGGGCAGCCCCTTTTTTCCCTGCAAACTGAACTGAGATGTTTCTGTTCTAAGAAAACAGATTCCAAAGCCCAAAAAAGTCTACCAAAGGAATTCGCACCCAGCACCAGCACTCACACCCACCAGCCACTGTCATCCAGCAGGTGCAGGCTCTCGGGATCCCTGCCCACAGAAACCCACTCAGCGCCTGCTTGGCCAAGCCAAATGGCACTTAAACTCTGGGATCTAGGAGGTCTGCCATGCACTCCCGTAAAGGCTAAACATGTTGGTGTAATGAAAGTAGAACTTTAAGATGGAAAAAAAAAAAAAGGCTCCCTTGAAAACGTCACCCATCTCCCAGCCACAACCAGCAGCCTCAGAATCAACTAATCACGTAACACCCTCTGATTAAAAAAAATTATATATTTAATTACACAAATAATACATATTTACTGCAAAAAATCAGCAACTGCAGATTTTTTTAAAAAATAACTAAAATGAGGCCGGGTGCTATGGTTCACGCTTATAATCCCAGCACTTTGGGAGGGAGGATCAGGAGGTCAAGAGATCGAGACCATCCTGGTCAACATGGTGAAACCCCGTCTCTACTAAAAATACAAAAAAATTAGCTGGGCATGGTGGCGCGTGCCTGTAATCCCAGCTACTCGGGAGGCTGAGGCAGGAGAATCACTTGAACACAGGAGACGGAGGTTGCGGTGAGCCAAGATCGCGCCATTGCACTCCAGCCTGGGTAACAAGAGCAAAACTCCGTCTCAAAAATAATAATGATGACTAAAATGACTCATCTTTCCTCTCTGGTCATCAGCATTTTCAGAGAAGGGGCTTCTGATATTTTTAGCTTATGAACCTCAGGTGGTAGCCTACATCTTAATTTAATTTTTTTCTTTTAAAAAGAGTA
Source organism: Leontopithecus rosalia (assembly GCA_028533165.1). Taxonomy (NCBI): domain Eukaryota; kingdom Metazoa; phylum Chordata; class Mammalia; order Primates; family Cebidae; genus Leontopithecus; species Leontopithecus rosalia. The sequence continues at coordinate 191,043,568 of CM052648.1, forward strand.
AACATTGTGTCATCTCTTCTGCCAGGTATTTTTCTTTGAATGGTTAGGTAGATGGTTCATTTTGTTACCAAAATGTAGTCAATGACATCTACCGCTCATATCTGCGGTCACTGCTCTAGCTCTGAGGGAACAGCCAGCCTGGCTGTGAACATCATGCACCTGCCTCTGCAGCACATCCCAGTACCTGGGGCTGCCTCCTGTGGGGGACGCAGGTGCATTTCACCAGCCCCCTCTTGCTGAAGGTGCCTTTGAGAGGATACTGCATGTCCGTATTAACACAGATGGATGGTGATGGTTTGCTGCTCAGTAAAAACAAACGACACAGAACAGGGCTATGCCCTGACCCCGGGCCACCTCCAGCCTGTGATTCCTAACCGTGTCCCGCCCCCTCTCTGTGCAGCACACAGCGGCGGGAGACGAAGGCGGTGGCCAGTCACTGGTGTCACCGGGCAGCTGTCTGGAGGACTTCCGCGCCACGCCATTCATCGAGTGCAACGGAGGCCGCGGCACCTGCCACTACTACGCCAACAAGTACAGCTTCTGGCTGACCACCATCCCTGAGCAGAGCTTCCAGGGCTCACCCTCGGCCGACACACTCAAGGCCGGCCTCATCCGCACGCACATCAGCCGTTGCCAGGTGTGCATGAAGAACCTGTGAGCCGGCGCCTGCCAGCAAGGGCCGTATTGGTGCTTATTCTTAACTCATTACCTCAGGTGCCAACCCAAACATTGATTTTATTTTTTTCTTTAAAAACAAAGTCTACCAAAGGAATTTGCACCCAGCACCCACCAGCACTTACAGCTGCCAGCCACTGTCATCCAGCAGGTGCAGGCACTGGGGTCCCTGCCCACAGAAACCCAGGGGCAGCCCTGGCCCCTGTCACCCCTGCTAGATGTCCCTGGAGGCACAGCTAACCACTTCATGCACACCCATGTAGCCACTGCACTTTCAAATGCCACAGACAACTCACATTGCTCAACTCACTTCCCAGGGTGGTGTGGACAAGACAGTAGCACACAGGTAGCCAGTGTGGCCCCAGGCCCGAGGGGCTCAGGTGCCCATCCCCACATGAGGGTCCTGTGGGTGAGCCTGGCCCTGCTTTCTACGCCAGCGTTATGCCAGCTCTGTTCTCCCAAATACAGTTGATGTGAATTGCCTTAAAGGCAAGACTGTGCTCTTTATTCTAAAAACACGATGATCACACTGCGGCCGGTCAGCCCTGTAGACCTGGGGTTGGCAGCATAGGCGGAAGTGGAGACCTTTCCAGGCGTCATTGTCAGCCCTGCTACTGGAAGGTACACCCCATAGGTCGGAAGTGATGTCCCCACTGCCCCACCAAGTCCCTGAGATTAACCCCTACACTGCTGAAGGTGAGCTGTGTTCTTCTAACTCTTCCTTCCTTTGAAACAACCACAAAATAAAACTTGGCCTTGAATATTTTTAAGCCCCAAGTTGTTGACTGCCTTAATTTTCTCATGTCCATAGAGCAAAATGTTTGCTCAAGTAAATGCAAAGCACTGCGTCTGCCCACGCTGCTGTGTTTATACAGCTCAGTAGAGTTGAACCCATTCATGGTTCTGCGGCCATTTCTTGTGGAATGTGTTTATGTTTACAACTCACTAACACTTACAGAAAACACTCCAACCAGGCCAGGCGTGGTGACTCACACCTGTAACCCCTGTAATCCCAGCACTTTGGGAGGCCGAGGCAGGTGGATCACCTGAGGTCAGAAGTTCGAGACCACCCTGGCCGACATGGGGAAACGCCATCTCTACTAAAAATACAAAATTAGCCAGACCTGGTCGTAGGCACCTATAATTTCAGCTACTTGGGAGGCTGAGGCAGAAGAATCGCTTGAACTCGGGAGGCGGAGATTGCAGAGAGCTGAGATCACACCATTGCACTCCAGCCTGAGCAAAAAGAGTGAAACTCCATCTCAAAAAAAAGAAAAGAAAACACCCCAGGCAGCACTCATGGGAATTTGGAGAAAGTGTACTTCACAAATGTATTTCCAAAGGCATTCTCATTCAGTTCGTTCCACCACAAGCTGCGTGCAGCGTCTCACGCCTGTAATCCCAGCACTTTGGGAGGCTGAGGTGGGAGGATCACTTGAGCGCAGGAGTTTGAGGCCAGCCTCAGTAATATAGTGGGAGCCAAGGTTCAACTCACAGAGTTTATTTTTACCCTCTGAAATACAACCTCAAATTGAAGTTTTCCTAAGAAAAATGTTCACATTATGAAATAAGTATCCTGCCTTATAATGTTATTTGAGATGGATAAGCAGGTGCCCTGGCTCGTGTGCCCGCAGAAGCTGGCTGAGGCCAGGACCTCTACACAGCAGGGCCATTTCAGAAAGCCGAGTGGGACCTGGGGGGTGAAGCCAGGAAGAAGAAAAGCCAAGTCCAGGGCGTGGGGCGAAGGGGGTTACCACTGTGGGTGGCTTAGGCTTGATCCTGCTGGGACCCGCCAAGGAAGGAGCCTCAGATGGCCCAGCCATGGCTTGGAAAGGAAGTGCTCATCGGCTGCTGTCCCGACTGCTCAGGGGTTGCCCAAGGCTGTTAGTTCCCTGATGCTTCCAGGTGAGCCACCCACCAGCACGGCCCCTGCCAGATGCCAGCAGGGGTGGTAGATGACCAGGTGGAGCTGAGACACGGTGTGTCAGGCCATACTCATGGCCAGTCACCACAGCAATAGCTGCAGCAAAGCGGTGGGCCCAGACCGTGTGACATGGGACTTGAGAGAGCAGAGTTTGCAAGTACAGCAACTCTAGAAGCTGCGCAGCAGCCATTCATTCTAGACGCTGCCCCCACTGCCAAGGAGGCAGCCACAGGGTGTGCTGTGGTGCTGAAGACCCTACCTGACTCGGGTGGGCTGCACACCTGTGTGTGGGTCACACTGCGGAGCCAGCCCAGTGTTAAACACGAAAGGAATGTCTGACCCTAAACATAAAATAGACGAGAAGACGAAGATCCTCAACACGTAATTGGTTCCCAAAATGTGGATCCTAAAATGTAAACCAATCACAATTCATAACCCCGACATCTGTGCCAAGGAGCCCACGGCCCCGCTGAAGTACAGGGAGTGGAGGTGCCTCATCTGTAATCCAAGCATGAGACCTTCTGCACCTTGAACATCAAAGCTCTGGCCTTCATGGACCCTGCATGTTGCATAAGAGAGACTTTTCCGGTCTAGTTTCTTGGTGCCAGGAACACGAACCCTGCATGTTGCATAAAAGAGATTTTTCCGGTCTAGTTTCTTAGTGCCAGGAATAACCGCCACCCTGAGAGCTGAGTGTGCTTGAACGACCCACTAATGGTGTGCCACATTTTCCAGAGGGCGGGTGCCCCAAACTCACCATCACTTCTGCCTCCCAGCTGCTTCATGCGGTGACTTTCAGCACCCCCGGCAGAGACACTGCTGGGATGCACGTGAAAATGCATCTGCAGTCCTGGCTGAGTGGGGGCCCCCAGGAAGACTCACAAGCCCCAGAGAGCACATCAGCCTTTAAACCACCAGAGTAGGGCAAGTTGGCCTGGAGGCCCGGGCAGGTTGCTTCAGTGGGCTGGGTCTCTGGTAAAATGGTACCCGTGCACCAGTGAAGTCAGGAGAATCAAATCAGTCACCACATCTTGTGTCCAGGACCTAAGAGGAAGGAGGTGGAGAAAAGCTGCGACTTGGGGTTCTGATGTGCTGAGGTCGAGCACTAGGCTTTAAAATGCACAGTGCAGAGAAGGGAGTGGAATGACTTTGAAAGTAAATTCTGTGACATGCTAGACACAGAAGGGGAGGGCAGCACTGGGCTGCAAGGAGGAGCTTAAGGGGACAGACCAAACCCAGGCAGGTGTCTGGAAGGCACTGAGGAAACAGCATCCTCACCTCCCACACGTGGTGCGGCGAGAGCCTCACTTTGCAGACTCCGGAAGGCACCAGGCTACAAATACCTATGGGCTATTTGTATTCACTCAGCGTAAGTTCAGCTCAGATGATAAAATGTAAGGCTGTTCCTCGACACTCAGTGCTTCTGGTTCCACCTGGAGATGGCTTTTCCTTGAGGCTGCCTTCCTGGAAAAGGGCCATCCACTTATTTGAAAAGAAAAAACAGAAGTTTCAGAAGCTCACTGAAGCCAGTAGGAAAAGGTGTTATTAATCAGATAATATGGGAGTGAAGGCACAGAGGACTGCACACGGCACTGTGCTCTGCAGGGTGAAGTCGTTTCTCGCAGGAGTACTGGTCAACAGTGCTGACACTGCATTCATGCTAAAATCGAACCATCAGCTGGCGCAGTGGCTCACACCTGTAATCCCAGCACTTTGGGAGGCCGAGGTGGGCGAATCAGCTGAGGTCAGGAGTTTGAGACCAGCCTGGCCAACATGGCAAAACCCTGTCCCTACTAAAAACAAAAAGTAGCCAGGTGTGATGGTAGGCACCTGTAATCTCAGCTACTCGGGAGGCTGAGGCAGGAGAATCGCTTGAACCTGGGAGGTGGAGGTTGCAGTGAGCCGAGATCGTGACACTGCACTTCAGCCTGGGCGACAGAGCCAGACTCCATCTCAAAAAATGAAAATAACTAAGGGCATAGTCAATGGTGGGAGCCATATTTGTCATTGTTGGAGGAGAATTTACAGCTAAGGGAGTAATGACACAATGGTCAGTCAGAGATATCAGTAGGAACTCAGGTTTAACCTATTACAGACACCGATAGTCACATAAAGAAGTATCTATAGGTATGTGTGTATGTAGAGGTTAGTTCACACACACACACACACACACACACACACACATTTCTTTGCTCTGTCAGCTGAGAGGGCCTAAGAGAAGCAGCCCCCAGAAGCAGTGAGCGCCCCGTAGCAGTGAGCGCCCCCATAGCAGTGAGCACCCCGTAGCAGTGAGCGCCCCATAGCAGTGAGCACCCCGTAGCAGTGAGCACCCCGTAGCAGTGAGCACCCCCATAGCAGTGAGCGCCCCGTAGCAGTGAGCACCCCCATAGCAGTGAGCGCCCCGTAGCAGTGAGCACCCCCATAGCAGTGAGCACCCCGTAGCAGTGAGCGCCCCATAGCAGTGAGCACCCCATAGCAGTGAGCACCCCGTAGCAGTGAGCACCCTCATAGCAGTGAGCACCCCGTAGCAGTGAGCGCCCCGTAGCAGTGAGCACCCCCATAGCAGTGAGCGCCCCATAGCAGTGAGCACCCCCATAGCAGTGAGCACCCCATAGCAGTGAGCACCCCCATAGCAGTGAGCGCCCCGTAGCAGTGAGCGCCCCTGTAGCAGTGAGCGCCCCGTAGCAGTGAGCGCCCCTTAGCAGTGAGCACCCCTTAGCAGTGAGCACCCCGTAGCAGTGAGCACCCCTGTAGCAGTGAGCACCCCGTAGCAGTGAGCACCCCTTAGCAGTGAGCACCCCTTAGCAGTGAGCGCCCCGTAGCAGTGAGCGCCCCTGTAGCAGTGAGCGCCCCGTAGCAGTGAGCACCCCTTAGCAGTGAGCGCCCCGTAGCAGTGAGCACCCCTTAGCAGTGAGCACCCCTTAGCAGTGAGCACCCCGTAGCAGTGAGCACCCCTTAGCAGTGAGCACCCCCGTAGCAGCGAGCGTCCCATAGCAGTGAGCACCCCTGGCCCCAGATCTTGGTTTCTAACACTGTTCTCCAGTAAAAGGAACCGAGGCTCCTTAGGGAAATAGGTGATTCTGGGACTGGGGCAGGAAATAGAGACGATGAGACTGGAGCATTTTGTAGTACTAGAGAGTAAGGAAGTGCTCAGATAAAACCCCAGTGGAAATATGTGGCAGGGACACGGGAGCCATCTGAACAAGAAAGACAGTATTGGATGACAACCCAAAGCATAAAATAAATATCTGGGAGTCCATTCCGAGTCCTCAGCCTTCCTTCTGAGGATGAACTGCCGTTCCCAGGGCCCAGCGAGGTCCTCAGGGCTGAACCGTGATGCACGTGTGTGTGCAGCTGTGCAGCAGTGTGTGTGGCACATGTACACCCTCCCCAGAAAAGAAGCGCCTTTCCTGCTCCTGCACTGCCCCATCAGGCACTCCTCACAATTCTGCCCAAACCAAGGGAGACGCAAAACAAAACATCACAAAGGCAATATTCCTTTTTTGTTTTCTTTGAGACGGAATCTCGCTCCATTGCCGAGGCTGCAGGGCACTGGCAGATCTCGGCTCACTGCAGCCTCCACCTTCTGGGTTCAAGGGATTCTCCTGCTTCAGCCTCCTGAGTAGCTGGGACTACAAGTGTGCACCACCACACCTGACTACTTGTTGTATATTTTTTAGCAAAGTCAGGCTTTCACCATGCTGGCCAAGTGGGTCTTGAACTCCTGACCTCAAGTGATCCCCTCCCAAAGTGCTGGGATTACAGGCACGAACCACCCCACCTGGCCCAAGGCAATGTGCTTTAAAGCGAAGCTGGCTTTCTCTCTGGCATTACTGGAAGAGGGAAAATAATTGCTTTCTGGCCATTTTTCTCTAGTGAGCCGTGTCATGGTGGCATCACTGCTGGGGTTGGAGATGGAAGAGGACAGTCATCTTTCTTCTATGGTCCAGCCCCTCTGAAGAGTGCCCTCCCTGGTGCTTTTCCTGCCTCCCACTACTCTGTGAAGTAAGTAGGATATACCCCATTTCATAAAGAGATTTTCCCCAAAGACAGCAAATCAACTTGCCCAAGATAACATAACCCAGGTTCTCAGGAGGCATTCAAGCCAAACCTCTACACTCCCTTCAGGAACAGAGCCGAGTTCCTACAAACAGCGACACTGAGCACCAGCCTGTGGCAGGCACCTGAGGCACTCCCTGTCACATGACCTCCAACGTCCAGAAGCCTCAAAGGGCAGGGTCATTTCCACAGACTGCAAGAGTCCCTGCACCCAGGGTCGGGGGATTTCACAATGTCATTGCACAAGCCCATTTTCATTAACTAGGTTTTTCTCAGAGGCCAGGAACACACACTTCGAGATGAGAGGCTGCAGCTGCAAAGCCACATGGGATGGGGCAGGAGGGGACTGGTGTCTTCCTGAGCTTAAAATGCCTGCGAGCCCCTGTCCTGCCCCACCTGCAAAGTCACAATTGAGAGGACCTTGCCACAAGCAGGGTGACTCAGAGATCTGCCTCCCATTCACGGCCAAAGTACAAGAACAAAGGACAGACGGGGTGAAGAGTACGTGGAAGCTGTGGGTCCCAAGGCAGCATAAACCCAAGCTGCAGTCATTCCTGCAGAGGCCATCTGATCCCACAAGGGACAGGACCCTGCTTCTCCTTCGGGGGACCCACTCTTTTGCCTTGAGCTGGCGTATTCTTAACTGTACACTTACAAAAAAGAAAAAAATCCATTTCATCTGCAGGATTCCTGGGAAAGGAATTATTGCATTCAGTTTATGAGGACTCTGTCCAGGGGCTCTCACCCCTCCCTCAAAGCAGGGGGGAGCTCGCTCCCGGCCGTGGGAGCTGCCCACCACACGGGTTGATGAATGAGGTCGCCATGCAGTGAGGCTGAGGGAGGGGGTTGGAAGTGCTACTGGGGTGACAGTGGCCAGTTCCAGACCTGCCACCATCAGACCAAGAGCAGGCACGGGACAACCCTGCTCGCTTAACTGAGACCAGCTCACAAGAGACAGCATTGCAGTTTCCCATGCGTTCTCCCAGCGGGAAGATCTGGACGGGGAATAAAGCCAGGGCTGAGCCACCATTCACAGCCAGAACTACCAAGCCCAGCTTTAGGGAAGGAAAGATGTGGCGGCAGCTGGAACATGGCACTGGAAACCTGAGGCTCAGATTCCTGAGCCTCCATGCCCCAGGCAGGACCTTCCATGGTGACATCACACGAAAACAGCCAGTGTTGACTGAGCCGGGAGGGCAGGACGAGGGAGTGGGTGGGCGAGGAACTGGGAGCCAAGGCCTGGATGTGTCTCACTCTGGCCCCTGACACTCTGCCCAGGATGCACCTTCTTGGACTTGGGCCTTGGATCCGAAGATCCTTGAGCAAGGTGCCCTCCACGTCCGACCCCTGAGGATGGGGCCAGTGAGTCCAAGGCAAACACAAAGGGAAGGGGAGGGACACACCGCTGGGCAACCAGCAAAGCCCCTTGCTCTGAAGGTGTCAGCTTTCCCTGAAGGAGGTGGCCTGGACCACAAGGGAGGACTGGGCCCAAGAGCTTCCAAAGCTGGCACAGAAGAGGCCGGGTACAGGCGGCACCTGTGTGTGTGCAGGGTCCCCGCTGTGTGTGTGTGCAGGGTCCTGGCTGTGTGTGCAGGGTCCCAGCTGTGTGTGTGTGCAGAGTCCCAGTTGTGTGTGTGCAGGGTCCCGGCTGTGTGTGTGTACAGGGTCCCGGCTGTGTGTGTGCAGGGTCCCGGCCGTGTGTGTGTGCAGGGTCCCAGCTGTGTGTGCAGGGTCCCAGCCATGTGTGTGTGCAGGGTCCCAGCTGTGTGTGCAGGGTCCCAGCTGTGTGTGCAGGGTCTCTGCTGTGTGTCCGCCCCACCGCACCAGCCCCTCTGTCCTGTTCTTACAGCACAGCTCCAAAGATCCAGCTCTGCAAAGTGGGAGGATGGAAGACCCCCGCACGCTGCGGAGAAGAGGCTGTGCTGCTAATAACTGCACATGAGAAGACCAGGGGCACAGGCCACCCTGCCTGGCCACAGAGGGGAAGGTATGACCTGGACTCCATCAACCAGGCTGGGTGGATCTGTGCCTTTGAAATCCTCCAAACACCTGGAGGCCACACAGCTGCACTCCCACCAGAGTTTCTGGGGTCCAGGTCCCACTTTTCTTCCTTCTTCAGAGGTTTGTGGTCATCATTCAGCAGGGGTTCAGCCTGGTTAGAGTCTCCCAGGAGCACAGAGTGAAGGCCCAGCTCAGCACCTTTGCCCCTTCTCTCTGGAAGACAAGCGCCGTCTCCGTCTTTCATGGGTCTGTCTCACAGACTTTGAGCAGCAGCCCGCCTCTGCTGAAAGGATCCATGTGCTGGGGCACCCACAGGCTAGGGGACCCATGTGCTGGGGGGACCTGTGTGCTGGAGGAATCTGCGTGCTGGGGGAACCCGTGTGCTGTAGGAATCTGTGTGCTGGGGGATCTGTGCTCTGGGGGGACCTGTGTGCTAGAGGACCTATGTGCTGGGAGGTCTGTGTGCTGGGGGTATCTGTGCTCTGGGGGGACCTGTGTGCTGGAGGACCTATGTGCTGGGAGGTCTGTGTGCTGGGGGTATCTGTGCTCTGGGGGGACCTGTGTGCTGGAGATCTGTGTGCTGAGGGGATCTGTGTGCTGGGGG
>CM052648.1:191053330-191115428 GCA_028533165.1 Leontopithecus rosalia
GTGCTGGGGGGATCTCTGTGCTGGGGGATCTGTGTGCTGGGGGATCTGTGGGGGGGATCTGTGTGCTTGGGGATCTGTGGGGGGGATCTGTGTGCTGGGGGATCTGTGTGTGGGGGATCTGTGTGCTGGGGGGATCTGTGGGGGGGATCTGTGTGCTGGGGGATCTGTGTGCTGGAAGATGTGTGTGGGGGATCTGTGTGCTGGGGGATCTGTGCCCTGGGGGATCTGTGGGAATCTGTGTGCTGGGGGATCTGTGCGCTGGGGGATCTGTGTGCTGGGGGGATCTGTGTGCTGGGGGGATCTGTGTGCTGGGGGATATGTGTGCTGGGGGGATCTGTGTGATATGACGGGGGGATCTGCGTGCTATGACGGAGGGGAATCTGCGTGCTATGACGGAGGGGGATCTGTGTGCTGTGAGGGGAGGGAGCTGTGTGGTGGGGGGATCCGTGTGCTGGGAACATTCATATGAGGTTGTTTTCCTGGCACAGCAGGAGCTGTTTCAACCAGGAAGTTGGATCCAGAAATGACAACGTCATACTCTTTAAGAAACTAGGCCTGGCAGGCTGGGGAAGGGAACATTCTGACAGCACCCAGATTACCACATCCCCAACCCCAAAACTTCCTGATGCCACCACCAGGCACGAGGCTTCAAGGGCACCAGGAAATACCTGACTATGAGGTGTCATTGAGGGAAGGGTTCCCATCTGCATGGGGACACCGGAGCTCCAGCTGGAAATGTGCAGGAGGGGCTCTAAGACCACACACAGCCATTAATCCCAACCCTCACTTGCTCCTCACCTCCCTGGAGTGGCTGCTTTGTGCAAAGGAAAGGCGGATGCTCGAGGTCACGAGCTCAAACCCACACCCAGTGGGGAAATCTGCACCATCTCCAACGGCTGAGTTGCCCAACTGAGAGATTTCAAGCTTTCCAAGAACTGACTTGGTTTCTGGTAGGAAACAGGCCACGGGAGATGAGGGTGGGGGAGTAGGACCCAGGACCAGGCTCCTCAGCGAGGAGCCAGGCTAGTGTCTGAGGACCACTTGGGATGCAGCCCAGGACACAGGGTCCCGGGAGCCCGTGGTGGCACCGTCACTGAAAAGTTCCAATCGCTCAGTTCCAGGCAGGGCTGCAGAGAGAGTGACTTCTCAGCGAGATGTGCTGAATTAATGAGCCCCTCATGCCCTTACAAAAGCACTTGTAAGGGCAGCTGGAAGTTGCTAGCATCATAGAGACCACAGCGCCGACTGCTCAGAGGAACTTGTTTAAAGGAGCCCAAAGGGATTTTTTTTAGGGCAACACATACAGGATGAAATGTTTAAACAGAGTCAACGGAGAATGTGCCACCCGTGGGCACCATCCCTGGAGCACGAAGCTCTTTGAGGAAGCAAGCTGTTGGGTGCCCAGAGCAGATGGGAAATCGAATCCAATAATGCTCAGAAAGAACGGGCCTCGGGCATTCACACAGCCCTCCCTGCCTCCAAGCACCAACTGCCAAAACAGTGCCGTGTGACGCTTTCCCTCCCTCCATCGCCTTCAAAGAAAGACTCTGGCCAGGCCGGGGGCTCACGATTCTGATCCCAGCACTTTAGGAGGCTGAGGCAGGGGGATTGTGTGAGCCCAGGAGTTCCAGACCAGCCTGGGAAACATAGTGAGACCTCATCTCTACAAAAAATAAAAATAAAAAGTTACTCAGGCGTAGCGACACACCTCTGTAGTCCCAGAGTGAGACTGACAGCACCCAGATTACCACATCCCCAACCCCAAAACTTCCTGATGCCACCACCAGGCACAAGGCTTCAAGGGCACCAGGAAATACCTAACTATGAGGTGTCATTGAGGGAAGGGTTGTCACCTCGGGTGGCTGAGGTGGGCGGATCGCTTGTGCTCAGGAGTTGGAGGCTGCAGCGAGCCGAGACTGCGCCACTGCACTCCAGCCTGGGCAACAGAGTGAGACCCTGTCACCAAAAAAAAAAAAAAAAAAAAAAAAGATTCCAAGGTCTCTTTGGGTAGCATATTTCCTAGGTGGGTCACTGGAAAAGATGCTGTTTATAGAAAGTAAATATAACTTCTGTCCCTACTGTGGTAAATTCAGCCAAGTCAATAAAAAGTCATAAGTCAGGCTGATCTGCATTTACTTCTCAGTGGGCTGCTGTTGGGAAACTGAAGCTTTACACCCTGAGACAGCATCTCAGGGGGCTGCAGACCCACCATAGTAGGGATTGCCTCACCGCTTCCTCCTGGGGTCCAAGCTCCCTCCCTTGCCTGAAAGCCCTCACTCCACAGGAGCAGGGAAGTTAGGCCTGCAGCAGTCCGGAAGTCAGAGAGCACAGGCCAGCAGCAAATTATGAACAGCTCTCCAGAAAACAGAGCACCCCCGTAATCCAGCATGTTGGGAGGCTGAGTCGGGAGGATCACTTGAGCCCAAGGGTTTGAGACCAGCCTGGCCAACGTGGCACAACCCCATCTCTACACACACAGAAAAAAATTTGCAGGGCATGGTGGCGTGTGCCTGTAATCCAGCTACTTGGGAGGCTGAAGTGGGAGAATCGCTTGAACCCAGGAGGTGGAGGCTGCAGTGAGCCAAGATCACACCACTGTACTCCAGCCTGGGTGACAGAGCAAGACCCTGTCACCAAAAAAAAAAAAAAAAGAAAAGAAAAGAAAAGGAAGAAAAGAAAACAGCACTCTTGAAACCCACTGTCCAGGGCCATCTGCCCCATGTCCCCTCCCAACAAAGAGCTCAGACTCTGACCTCAGACTCAGACAAACAAAAACTATTGTCTCCTGACGTCTTTGTCCGGCATCTTCCAACAGAGAGCCACCCACAGCCAGCAGCAGCAGACCGGAAAGCGGTTTCTGACTCAGAGACCTGGGTGCTCGGATGCCCCGGACTTCAGCAGGCCAGAGCTTTTAGCTTTGCTTCTAGTATTGGAATTCAAGACATCAGAAAACTGGGCAGATGGGCCAATCTAAATATTCTGCAATTGGTACGGATTTCAGAGCTTTCTCAGAAAGAGAGAGGTCTCTCGAGTTCACAGCCATCTCCCCAGCACCCCACCCCGCCCCGCAGAGTCCCTGGGACTGGGGGTACAAATAAAGTTAGTTTAGTCTCAAAGCAAAGGTTTTCTTAAAATCCTCTTTAATAATACGTGGAGCCCACATTGCTGCAATCAGTATAAAAACTGTTATTCCTGATTCGTATAAATTAACATGTCGAGAGCCAGGATAATAAAGCATCAAGATACAGGTACCAAAGACAACTCACAGCGAAGAGACACGCTCGAGAACAAGTCACATTAAGCTGCAGGATGCGGGGACAGCCCGCGGTGCGGAAAGGGTCAGTGTGCCAGGGTGAGGGGCCGTGGGAGGCTGGCTGAGAAGGACCAGTGCCAGGCAGCAGGGCACAGTATGCCAGGGGCCTCGGCTCTGCAGATTGGGCTTTGCAGAGGATTCCCGTTCCCCACCTCCCCAGCCCTCTGACAGAGACTGAGGAGACCACACACATCGACCTCCTCTTCAGGCTGAGCTGCCGTTTCCACTCCGTTCTACTGAGTGTGTTGTTCTGTAAAGTAATTCCCCGGTGTTCCTTGCCCCATTCAGACCACAGCTTGCCTGCTCAGACCCCTTTCCACACGCACAGTCTGAGCCTGGGGGGTCCTTGAAAGTCAGGCACAACACCCAGATCTGGTCCTCTTGGGTGGCTTATGGCTGGCTATGTCCACCGTGTGTGACGGCCTCTCAGCTCTCTGCCGTAAGATCATTGGCACCACCAGGTCAAACAGGGTCTCAAACAGGAGGTCCACATTGTAGCCCGTCTTGGCACTGGTCTCAAAGCACATCTGCTCAGCGGCCGGCATGTCCTGCTCATCCAGCATCTTGTACCTCAGGATCTTTTTATAAAGGGCCACCGCGTCCTCCAGATGCACCTGCTTAGGCACCCTGGGGGGGAGACAGCCCCCGCTATCCAAATTGGGACTGCACTCTCCCTTCTCCTGGTCCTCCGAGGGCCCCTCCTCAGTGAGGTCCACTTTGTTCCCCACGATGGCAAAGAGGCAGTCTTTGCTGGCTGTTTCCGTCAGGCCCAGGAAGCGGTCCTCCAGCTCCACCAGGCTCTGCGGGTGATTCACATCATAGGTGAGGATGATGGCAGCCGCTCCCCGGCAGTACATGGAGCCCAGGCCGTGGAACTGCTCCCGCCCTGGTGGGTGAAGAGGGACAGAAAGATCGGTTATCTCTCATCTCAGAACACAGCCACCAGCCACACTGCACAGGAACATCCCCAGCACTCCAGCCTCACAAGGTCCATGCAGCACACACGCTTTCCACGAGTAGACTGAAGAGTGGGCCAGTCAGGCACAGCAGCGCTCCAGGGAGGCTGGGCCGGGGCACTGGAACCCCCACCTCCTTCCTGCATATACATGCAAAACCCCCAAAACGGATGGCTAAAAAACAGGATTAAAACGTCCGGGTCTCTGGTACTTTTACAATGCAGTCATCTAATGAAATCAACTCTCCCCTCACGTAACCCGCACACCCACAGTGCCCTTTCCCGACATCTGCCCAGGGCCACCTTTCTATCCCAGCAACAGTGCACAGACCTCCAGGGGGCCCACTCACCTCCCCACTGGCAGGCAGCTCCCTGACAGTCCACTTAAGGCAAGTGGGAGCTACCTGGGAACTTTGGCAGAATTCTGCAACCACCGCCTGTAGCACAAGCTTTCTGCTGACTCAGATTTGGAGGACAGACTCTCACAGGGGAGCAGACCTGGTCACGGCCGGTCGGTGTTCCAGGGACAGGTGCAGTGCGCGCAGCAGGTGAGAGCCCCCAGCAGGGAGGGCTGTGCCCAGAAGCCTGCAGGGGTGTCCTTTGGGCCTTGGCATGCTTTTCCTCATTGGCACATCTGCCGTGTTGGGGAGATGAGCTCTCAGGAAGCAGCTGTGTGAGAGGCGGCAGCATGCAGCATGCGCCATGCACCCCCACCCCCCCACCCCACCCCCCCGCCCCACCCCCCCACCGCCTCTGCATGGCACAGGCCCTCCCTGCTGGTAGTAAAGGCTTCACAAGCGTTCCTGGTGACGGATCTGTTTCAATCACCAATGAGCAAACCCCAAGTGAGATCTTCCAATCACAAAGCACCTGCTCCCCACTACGCCTTCCAGGGGCACTCTTTCAAAGAGGAGTGAGACCTGTGCTCAGACGCCGCCCCAGGGAGCCTCTGCAAACAGGCCTGGAGGCTCCCATAGCACCCCCTGCAGGCCAGCTCCTCCCCTCCTCCCTGGGCAAGTGTGGCGTCCCGGGCCATGACCTTAGACCAAGAAGAGGGAGAGCCGGGAATGACTGACGAACAGCACTGGACCAACAGCACCAGCCTCCACTCTTGAGCCCGGAACGCAAGGTCAAATGCCCCTGGCCAGTGGGCAACGAGGCGGAGAGAGGCGGCACCCAGGGAGCGTCCAGGGCCCATTCCAATCCCTCCCCGGGGAAAGGCAAGCCTGGTTCTGATTTTTTTTAAAGAAGCTAACAACGTAGGTTTAATGAGCAATTGCCCAAGTTGTAAATGTTCAAAACGAATTCAAAATTTTCTAAAGATCACGTTTAGGCAAACACAAAATGCAACAGTGGCCCATCGTTGGCAGCCTCTCAATTCTAAATGGTCCCATGTCACTCTGAGGGCAACTCCCCCAAGGCTGTGGACAGTGCTGACCAGCAGCAAGGTCTTCATCACTGGGTCATAAACCAGTTTCGCAGGGTCCACGACCTTGAGCGGGGGAGAAAATGTCATTGTTTTCACCACCCTCTGCCTGAAATTTACCATTTCCCTCCGTTATAAATGCTGGCCGCAAACTGCAGAAACGGCGATGGGGGCACTCACCACCAGCAGGGCCAGCAGATGCTTTCATCTGCACGCCAGCCGCTTCAGACACCCCAGTGCAACGCGTACCACCCTTCAAGATTGCCACCACCCTAAGGCCTGCCACGCCCTCATTCATTAACATGTGGACGATGAACCACATATCATAATTTTAAAAGGCATTGGACGACTGTACTTCAGGACATCTTGTTACCTTTGTATGTGACCGCATGCGCCCGGGCGCAGTGTTCTCAGAAGGGGTCCTGGGCTCATACCCTTCGGGGGCTGAGGGGGTCTTGACACGAAAGAATTTAAGGACCCTGGACTGTGGGCATTTGGAGCATGGACTGAATGCATGACACCTGCACATGTGCGGTTCTCTAAGGCAGACTGTCCTTTGCCAATAAACCACTGTTTAAAGCCAAAGAGCCAAGAAACACAACCAAATTTCACCCCATTTCCACCTCAATCTTTCTGAAATGGCCACGTTCTGATGACACCAAGTCCTCAAGCCTTGCTGGGAGACACTGCCTGGATTTTGAGGCAGTCTGGTCACCCCTTGGGCAACCCTGGAGAGAGGAGCCCACAGACACACACGCTCATGTCCTGTGAGAACAGCCGGGCAGACCTGTCTACTGCCCGCTGTGGTCTCCCAGGCCCCGAGCCTGGCTCCAGCTCCCCTTCCAGCAAAGCCACAGTGTGCCTTCGGGAATGTGGAGGGAAAGTGAGCTGGGAGCTGCGCCAGACTGGCTCTGGCAGGAGTCGGAAGAATGTGCCCTGCTGCCAGTCTGAAGGTCAAAGTGGCAGGGCACCTCCCTCTTCTGGGAAAAGCCGGCCTGGGAATGCCGGAGTTTGGGCGACAGAGCCACCCTGTTGGCAAGCAGCTTGTGCCCTGGAATTCAGCACCTGAAGGGCAACATTCCTCCCTTCCACACGCCTACCACAGGTCAGCTTCAGACTGACAATTCAATCAGCTTCCAGTCGAGCAGGGCAGAAACCAAACAGTGTCCCCCGAACCCAGTCATTTGCCTGCTCTGGAAGATGACAATCAAGAACCTTTAAAACCCGATATAAAAACTGGCAATAGCAGGCATCAGCTTAAAAAGACAAGGCTAGGGCAGGAGGCTTGCTTGAGGCCAGGAGCTGGAGACCAGCCTGGGCAACACAGCAAGGCTCCCATCTCTACTAATTACTTTTAAATTAGCCTGGCATGGTGACGCATTTCTGCAGTCCCAGCTACTCAGGAGGCTGAGGAGGGAAGATTGCTTGTGCCAAGGAGTTTGAGGCTGCAGTGAGCTATGATCTGCACTGCAGTCTGGGCAACAGAGTGAGACCCCATCTCTAAAATAAATTTAAAATGGTAATAATAAAGAAAAGAAAGAAAAATGTCATAGACAACCGTCCAGACATCACAAGGTTTTTACAGGAGCTAAAAATGTCATCAGCTTCTACCCACCAGATTTCACAAGGGTGTGACTATGGGAACACGGCGCCAGGGACATTCCAGCCACCCTGGAAGAACTTTTTTCAAGTCTCTGTGACAGTTCACTCGGGCCGAAGGGAGAACTGTGTTGATGCCTATGCCTAAAATGGCTTCCCATTCCAGACAAAAATGTCTGATTTGCCTTTAAAACGCTAAAAAAGGAAATAATAATACAAAAGGAAAGCTCCTAGTAACCAAAGGAAGTAGGGACTGAAGACTCACAGGCGCCAGCCGGAAGAAAGTAAATAAAAAGTGTTGCTTGAACCCGTAATCTGCTATCTACCCATTAATATAAACGCAAACCAATTACATGCAGGTGCCCCAGCTAAAGAAGTTACAAGCAAGCAGTTTTCAGATTTGCAATTCTAAAATACAGTTTTGGAGATAATGTATAGCTTTTAGGATTGCTAATGGAATATTCAGGCTGCTCTAAATGAGCCTATTGTCCATACTGAGAAGGGCCAGAAGTCCTGAATTTAATCTTGATTGAACTGAAGTAGGGGCGCTGGCATTTCGGGCATGACAGCCAACACAAGACAATGAAGACTACATGGTGACACTACGACGTGACCTTTTGCACTTGGCTTTGACAAATTCACAGTGTCTTTGAATCCAAGGGCCCTCATACGTTTTCTGGCGGTTTGTGAATGTGCTGTGTGCCCAGCCGGCAGCCCCCTGCTGCTAACCCCACACACATGTCAGCCCCTGGACCTCTCAGAATGTTGATTTCCTGTCTACAAGTACGGCCTTAAACTGGGTCTTTCACAAGTCCCTCTCCCTGGAAACAGGATGAGCCATCTCTCCTGCCTTCTCCCCCAGGGGGGAGTCCCTCAGTACCAATCCTGAAGCCAAAGTGCTAAGAATTCTGGTAGTTTACTTGGACTTTGCTGGAGAAATCAACAGCCTCAGGTCCAACTCTGGGGATGCCAGAGCCCCAGGCTGACCCAGAAACAGGTCAAAAGAGAAACATCACAAGTTGGTTCAAATTCAACCAATGCAACCAATGCAGTCAGTGAGCTGCCAGCCCGAGTCTGGTGAACGGAGCCAGGCTGCCGAGAACACGGGCCTCCCAGGCCAGCCCAGCCCAGCATCAGGCCTGGAGGCAGGGGTTCCAGCCTGAGGAGGGAGCCCAGCCTCCTGCCAGACTCTGCCTCTTAGCCTGGTCTGTCTTCCTGCCAAGCGGGTGGGAGGATGTGTGAGTGACTGCCGCCCAGGGCTCTAGGTTAGACTTGGCCAGGAATTATGACTCGTTTATGTAGCAGATCGAGAGGTGATCGGCTAAGCTTTATGCCACCAACACATACAGACGAAGACGTCAGTAACCCCTGGTGGTGAGGGAATCCTGAATCTGTAACGATGCCTTCAAAATCTGACTAGCCACACTGTCGGACAAACTGTTGAAACGCAGCCAAACTGACCAGGACTTTTGCCAGTGAGTCCAGAGCGGCCAGAGAGGAAGACCCCCAGCCTACTGCAGACACAGCCCTGGGGAGGGAGGTCTCACCCGCCCCACCTCTACATAGACACAGGCCCGGGCGGGCAGGTCTCACCCGCCCCACCTCTACACAGACACGGGGCCCTGGGCGGGCAGGTCTCACCCACCTCACCTCTACACAGACACGGGCCCTGGGCGGGCAGATCTCACCCGCCCCACCTCTACACAGACACAGGCCCTGGGCGGGCAGGTCCCACCAGGTTTGTTTCTGGAATTTACATACCTAAAAACACAATTGTGTCTGTTTACCTAAAGAGCTAATTCCACTCACTTTATGAAGTGTAAGTTCTGTCTAAGCAAGAGAAGGAAGTAGACTTGGTCATTTACAGCAGGGAATGAGCTGTTAACATCCCCAACCCGTCCCTGTCGCCATATCAAGGACGTGAAGTGCTGCTTCATATGGGGAAGAAGCGTGGCGGACACAAGGTGTCCTCAGAGTTTATTATGCTCGTACAGTCTTACCCTTCCCATGTGTTACAGAAGAAGAAACTGAGGCACAGATGGAGAAGAAGGTGGGCAACAGACACAGGAGGGGTGGAGCCCTGACAAGCATGCTGGCGCCAGGCACCCCAGGGAGTCTGCTGTAACCACCCCCGGAAGCAGGGGAAGGGGCCTAGGGCATCTGGAGGCGGCCTGCCTGGCCAGAGAAGCGCCTGTCTCCACGCCGCGTTCCGCAGAGCACAGGCAGCTGCAGAGTGCGGCCACCTGCCCGGGAGCTCGAAATTTTACACAGAGAAACTGCCCTGGAGGTGCCGGCTAATTCTCTGGCAGGGACCATAGAGTGTTCCGGTAAAGAGCCCCCACTCTGGAGACAGACTACATTCAAACCCCCGCCGCATGACCCTGAGCAAGTCACTTAGACATGTGGTACCTCAGTTTCCCTGTCACTAAAATGTGGGTCGTACCTGCCAAAGGGTGGCTGAGAAAACAGAATCTGCACACAGGCCAACTTCCTGGAGCTGCGCCTGGCACATTAACCCTATAATAGAAGTGTTTGTTCCATAAATCATGAGATTCCTCCCGAACCTAAGGATGGATGCCGCCGTCCCAGGGCTGCCCGGGGCACGGGACCCCTCGTCCCTCCACTTACACGTTACCTCCCGGGGCCGACTGGGCACCTTTGCAGTGGACCAATCTACGTTTCTTATTCTCAGAGGATGACCTTCTCCCTGGTCCTGGGGGTGCTCTGGATGTTGCCGGATCAGCACAGCTGACGTGCCCCAGGGACCAGGTGCAAGGGGAAGGAAGTCAGCACCCACAGTAATCCCAGTCCACTGCGGGGAAACTGAAGACCGCCCGTGTGCTTTCCATTTCACTCGTCAGCCTGCCCAGAGCCAAACACAGCTGGGCTTCTACCCCAGGTGTTGTGTCATTTTGACTCATGGTTTAAATGAGAAAGTAGTTAAGACACCATCAGAGGCCACAGACACTCTTGGCTCACGTCTTAAGCAGGAGGTGGGGAAGACTCAAAAACCCTGATGCTCAGACCCTGACCCAGCTGCCAGGATCCAGCGTGGAGCTGGTATTTGTATTCGCTTTAAAAACTCCTCAGGTGAATACCGCGTGCACCAGGAGTGAAAATCAGCAATAAACTCAGTGAAAGTGGGAGGAAAAAGGCAGCTGTTGAAATGTGAGAATTACCAAGCTTGGTATTTCAACTCACTAAGAAGTAAGTCCTACCAGGAAATGCAAACACTGAGACAATAGGAACTTTTTTTTTAATTGAGACTGAGTCTTGCTCTGTCGCCCAGGTTCCCCTGCTCCAGCCTCCTGAGTAGCTGGGATTACTGGCTCACGCCGCCATGCCCAGATAATTTTTGTATTTTTAGTAGAGAAGGGGTTTCGCCATGTTGGCCAGGCTGGTCTTGAACTCCTGACCTCAAGTGATCCACCCTCCTTGGCCTCCCAAAGTGCTGGCATTACCGGCGTGAGCCACTGTGCTCGGCCTTTTTTTTTTAATATATACTTTTTTAGATAGTCTTGCTCTGTCACCCAGGGTGGAGTGCAGTGGTGCAATCGCGGCTCCATGCAGCCTCTATCTCCTGGGCTCAAGTGTTCCTCCCACCTCAAGCTCCCAAGTAGCTAAGACCATAGGTACATTCCACCAGACCCGCTAGTTTATTTTATGTTTTTGTAGAGACGGGGACTCACTGTGTTGACCAGGCTGGTCTTGACGTCCTGGGCTCATGCCACACTCCCAGCTTGGCCTCCCAAAGTGCTGGGATCACAGGCGTGAGCCATCGTTCCCAGCAGAGAACAGAAACTTTTAAGATGAGTTCTCTGCTCTGCTTTGCCAGATCAGACAGCCCGCTGGCAGGGAACTCACAAAAGATCTGGCAACTTGAGGAAAGGAAAATTGCAGATTCCCAGACCAGAGATGGGAGCAAGACAAAAACTCCAGCAACGGCAGCAGCAGCGGCTCGGCCTGGACATGCTTCCCGTTAGACTGTGCAAAAATACCACAACGCTTCCTCCAGTGTCTGCAGGTTGCATACACAAATAGGAGCCAAAAGGTTATTTTAGTTCTGTTTTGTAAAGTTGATGAGTTTCGACTCCAGTTTACAGTCATGGGACCATCTCCACAGGCAGGCCCTGTGGGTTTGTTTTTTTAAAACTGCCTGATAGTGAACTCAGAGAATGGTGTGTGGAGGCCAGGCACAGGGGTTCATACCTGTAACCCTAGCACTTCAGAAGGCCGAGGTGGGAGGGTCCCTTGAGCCCCTGAGTTTGAGACCAGCCTGGGCAACACAGTGAGTCTCTGTCTCTACAGAAAATTTACAGATGAGCTGGGTATGGGGGTATGTGCCTATAGTCCCAGCTACTCAGGAGGCTGAGGCAGGAGGATCGCCTGAGCCCGGGAGGTTGATGCTACAGTCAGCTGTGATCAGATCGTGCACTGCACTCTACCCTGCAGCAGAGCAAGACCCTGCCTCAGAAAGAAAGACAGAATGGGATGTGGAAGCAACCATCCCCTCAGGAGCATTAGAAAGGAATAAATGATTGACTACTATAACCAACACTGTGCTCAATTGCTTACTGATTTTAGTGCAGTAAGGAGGCCCCACGAGAGCCCCCAGATGCATGAAAGGCGCTACCTGGAGCCAGCAGAGGCCTGGCTGGACACAGCTGCCCCCACCAGCATGTGGAAAGTGGAGAGCCGGTGGGCAAGGGCCCCCTGCAGCGGGCAGGCCCTCCCCGAGAACCCACATGCACCCGAGCCTCCAGTGAGTGAACCGGTTTGCCAGCCTCCACCCACCGCGGTGGGGAAGTGTGTGGCCGGGCCCCAGTGAACCACAGTGCGGTCCTGCACTAGCCTGGACATTGCTGGGAAGGCGTTTTTAGATGGGATCGACATTTACATCAGGGGAGGTGAAAAAGCAGATATCCTCTGTGATGTGGTGGGCCTCGTCTCATCAGCTGATGGCCTGAGAAGCAAAGGCCGAGCTCTCCCAGAGAAGAAGGAATTCAGCAACAGAGAACCTTGCCTGAGCTCACACACACGCTGCGGGGTCTGTTTCTCTGGGGAAGCCTGCTGCCTTATTCACGTGGAATGCTCACTTGCTTCCCTGGGACGGAGGCCGTCTGCAAAGCTGAGGCTCTCCAGAGAGGCCCGTACAGCTCCCTCATCTCCAGCTGTCCCCTGAGGCCGAGTCCCCCGAAAAACGAAGAGGTGCTGCCACCGCAATGTGCACGTGTGCCGGCCAAGGGTGCTGACCACGTTCCAACCACTGCCCCGCCCCTCAGACAAGCGGGACAAACGTCCAACTCAGGGGAGACGGCATGAGAGGGCTTTTCTGGAAACTGGAAGGATCACTGTGACCCCAACTGGGTATTTCTTCATTGAGGGTCCCTTGCCCAGCCAGTTCGCTTTCCAAATGCTCAGCCAGTATGCATGCCCCCTTCTGTGCACCCCGGGGCTTCCCAGCAGGCTTCAGAAAGTGTGAACACCACAAAACTGGACCTCAGCATAAATGCACAAGTCCTCTCCCGCCAGCTTTTCAACAACTAAACAGGAAAACAGGAAAAATACCATTTCCAGGAGGAGCAGAAGACACATCCAGCAACACCTTTTTTTATTATAACTAATTTTTTTTTCTTGAGATGGGGTCTCGCTGTGTCACCCAGGCTGGAGTACAGTGGTGCAATCTCTGCTCACTGCAACCTCAGCCTCCCAGGTTCAAGCCTCAATTCTCCTGCCTCAGCCTCCTGAGTAACTGGGATTACAGGCACGAACCACCACACCCAGCTAATTTTTGTATTTTTAGTAGAGATGGGGTTTTACCATGTTGGTAAGGCTGGTCTCAAACTCCTGATCTCGTGATTCCCCCCACCTCAGCCTCCCAAAGTGCTGGAATTACAGGCGTGAGCCACCATGCCCGGTCTTTTTTTTTTTTCTTATACAGACACAGGGTCTCCCTCTGTCACCAGGCTGTAGTGCAGTGGCACAGTCACAGCTCACTGCAACCTCATCCTCCTGGACTCAGACGATCTTCCCACCTCAGCCTCCCAGGCAGCTGGGACTACAGGCATGTACCACCACACCCACTAATTTTTTAATTTTTTGTAGAGGTGAGGTCTCACTAAGTTGCCCAGCCTAGTCTCAAAGTCCTGAGCTTAAGTGATGGAGCTGCTTCGCCCTTCTAAAATGCCGGGATTCCAGGCGTGAGCCAGTGGACCCGCCCAGGAACTTCTATTGGCAGTGCAGTGGGACCAGCACAGGGAGACGGACATGTCATGACGAATTTACACTCAGAATTCTTCCTCGCTTTGAAAAGCACACATCTCACCTGGAACTAGCCACATCTCCGAGTCCAAGCCATGCGTGGCCAGGGCTACCATGCTGGACAGCGCAGGGCTGACTCAGAGCCAGAGATCCCCAACCCCACCTGAACACCAGGTACAGTTCCTGGACCACAGCAGGCACTCACAGGTTACTTGGAACAGGCACGACAGAGAGGCAAAGTGACAGAAATGAATAAATAACACATTCCTTCAACCACTGATTCATACAACCGCTCAGAGGGGCGCGTCTTCATGGATCCTCCAGCCACCCTGGGAAGTCTCTTTTCCATCTCCGCAGATCTGCAGGTGCAGGCGCAGAGACTCTACGGAGGGACTGGAGCCTGTTCTTTAGAGTCCACCTCTCCTCCTCCTGCCTGCTCTGAGCGCCTCCATAAAACGCCTGTGTAGTCACTAAGTTTTCACAGCAGCCATGAAATGCCGCACGCCGGACCCAGGCCTTCCAGGTAGGGCTGGACTAGCGCCGCTGAGTGCCCGACCACACTGCCCTCTTGGCCCAGCAGTAGTACCAAAGCTCCAGCCTTCGAACACAGAAGTGGGTCCCATTTCTCTCCTGGAAGGTGAGCCAGAGGGCAGGAAAGAGCACTTGCTGTATAAAAGTGGAATCATCCATGTGTTATTATGGGTTCAAAACTGTATGTTCAAGTCTTCATCTCCAGCACCCGTGAATGTGCCTCATCTGGAAACAAGTGTCTGCAGACAGGATTAGTTAAAATGTGACCACATGGACTTTGGCAGACCCTTAATCCAATCTAACTGGGTCCTTATTAGAGAAGACACAGGGACGAAGGCAACGTGAGGGCAGACCCCCGGGGAGGAGACCATGGGGAACAGAGGCAGAGATGAGAGCCATGGCTCCCCAGGCAAGGACGGCCAGCACCCACCAGGAGCTGGAGAGAGGAGCAGCCTCTTCCTGGAGCCTCCCGATGCGCCCCGCCCTGCGGACACCATTCAGACCCCACCTCCAGGACTGGGGGAGGATGAGCGGCTGCTGTTTGAAGCCCCCACTATGTGGGACTCGGTGACTCAGACCCCTACTAAAGCATGGACTGGCAGCAGGTGCAAAGCACCAAAAGCCAGGAACCCAAGAATGACATCCCCCCCTCTCACCAAGGGCCATGTGAGGGTCAGGCAGCCAAGACAAGCTTCTGCTTCCTTCCCCTACTCACTTCCTCTCCCCGACGAAGCCGGGGAAAAGTCAGGATGACGATGAACTTGAGTGAATCCCACTAAAGGAGAAGTTGGCGACGACGGGTCAGAGAACACCGAACCCAGACAACCGAAGCTCCGGGAGGAGGAGGCAGGGCCACCTCCAAGCCCGTCAGCAGACAGGCTCGCTTCCTGAAGCCAGTCACAGCTCACACAAATCACATGCACAGGAAGATCTAAAATGGCTTTTGTTTGCGGGGTGGGGGGATGTTGTTGTTTTTATGCTTATTTTATATATATATTGAGACGGGGTCTCGCTCTGTCACCCAGGCTGGACTGTGGTGGTACAATCACAGCCCATTGTAGCTGTGACCACCCAGGTTCAAACAGTCCTCCTGCTTCAGCCTCCCAAGTAGCTGGGACTACAGGCTCCTGCCACTATGCCTGGGTCATTTTTTAATTTTTGGTACAGATGGGGTCTCACTATTATTGCCCAGGATGGTCTTGAAATCTGGCGTTCAAGCAGTCCTCCCACCTTGGCCTCCCAAAGTGCTGGGATTACAGGCGTGAGCCACCATGCCTGGCCTCTTCACTGATTTTACATCAACCTGATGCCACTACTGTAAGGAATGCCCTCTAACCCAACTTACACAACAAGGCCAGTCATCCAGTCCAGTTCATTGTCTTCTTAAGAAATATGGGAAGAGCTGGCTCGGTGGCTCAAGCCTGTAATCCCAGCACTTTGGGAGGCCGAGGCAGGTGGATCACGAGGTCAAGAGACCGAGACCATCCTGGTCAACATGGTGAAACCCCGTCTCTACTAAAAATACAAAAATTAGCTGGGCATGGTGGCGCGTGCCTGTAGTCCCAGTTGCTCAGGAGGCTGAGGCAGGAGAATTGCCTGAACCCAGGAGGCGGAGGTTGCAGTGAGCCGAGATAGCGCCATTGCGCTCCAGCCTGGGTAATAAAAGCGAAACTCCATCTCAAAAAAAAAAAAAGAAATATGGGAAGAAAGAGGTGGTAACTACTGAAAAAGAAGCCAAAGAACAACGAATGCTTTGTTCAGCCACGCAGCCGATCGTCCACACCTTGAGAGAGGAAGCTGCCGCTAACTCGTGAAGAGGGAAGTGTCTCATCATGGACAGACCAACCTCAGGGGGCCAACACCATCTCCTAGACGCAAGGAGCTGCATCCCCGTCGAGCAGAAGAACAGCACCAGGTGCTGCTGGGATGCGTGACATTCTGGTTCCTAAGCGTAGTCACCGTTAGCAGCTTTTAGAAACAGCTGAGGCCGTCGAGCCCTCACCATGCGCAGGCACTGCCTCTTCAGTGGTTCACGTCCCAGGACCCTGAGGGGCTCAGGGCATCACCCCCGGCTCAGATGAGACAAGCATGCAGGCCCCAGTCACACAGGCCCTGGTCACGCGGGCAGCAAACAGCAGTGGCAGGACTTGAACTCCAGCAAGCAGTGTCCAGGGTTCCTGCTCCCAACCACTATGCTACACTGCCAGCTTCAGGTCCTCCACGAGAATGAGTCAGGAAACAAGAGGTGGAAAAAAGAATGTCAAGGGCCAGTGCAGCGGCTCGTGTCACTCCAGCACTTTGGGAGGCTGAGACGGGTGGATCGTTTCAGCCTCGGAGTTCGAAACCAGTCTGGGCAACATGGCAAAACCCCGTCTCTACAAAAAATACGAAAATTAGTGGGCATGGTGATGTTCGCCTATAGTCCCAGCTACTTGGGAGGCTGAGGCAGGAGGATCACTTGAGCCTGGGAGGCCAAGGCTGCAGTGAGCCGTGGTTATGCCACTGTACTCCAGCCTGGGTGACAGAGCGTGACCTTGTCTCAAAAAAGAAAGAGAAAGACAGAGAGAGAGGAAGGGAGGAAGGGAGGAAGGGAGGAAGGGAGGAAGGGAGGAAGGAAGGAAGGAAGGAAGGAAGGAAGGAAGGAAGGAAGGAAGGAAGGAAGGAAGGAAGGAAGGGGAGACTGTTGGCGTATTTTCTAATCTAAAAGAAATAGGCCAGGCATGGTGGCTCATGCCTGTAATTCTGGGAGGAGATCCTTTGAGCTCAGGAGTTCAAGAACAGCCTGGGCAACATGCTGTGACTTTGTCTCTCCAAAAGATACAGAAATGATCAGGGTGTGGTGGTGGGTGCCTGTGGTCCCAGCTACTGAAGAGGTTGAGGTGGGAGGACCACCTGAGCCAAGGAGACAGAGGTTACAGTACCACTATACCCCAGACTGGGTGACAGAGGGAGATCTTGTGAAAGATGAAAGAGAAAGAGAGAGATAAAGAAAGAGAGAAAGAGGGAAGGAGGGAAGGAAGGAAGGAAGGAAAGAAGGAAGGAAGGAAGGAAGGAAGGAAGGAAGGAAGGAAGGAAGGAAGGAAGGGAGAGAGGAAGGGAGAGAGGGAGGGAGGGAAGGAGGGAGGGGATGAGCAAACCCAAAAGTCAAAATACGCATCAAGAGCAAAAATCCTGAATCCACTCCCATAAAACCAGCTCCCTGGGATGGCTGTTTCCTGCCAGCAAGGCAGCAGGGGCAAGGCTGCGAAGGAACCGCCCTGTGCACTTCCCTTGCATTTGCACTCAGACCGAGCC
Organism: Leontopithecus rosalia; assembly: GCA_028533165.1. Taxonomy (NCBI): domain Eukaryota; kingdom Metazoa; phylum Chordata; class Mammalia; order Primates; family Cebidae; genus Leontopithecus; species Leontopithecus rosalia. The sequence continues at coordinate 191,070,710 of CM052648.1, forward strand.
TCCTCCACTGTCCTTGGCCAGGTGAGAGCCCCGCAATGGCTACCCGTCATCATCTAGGAAAAATCGCATGAAAACTCTGCTCAACTGCAACAGGAAAATACGCCGAGCCAACATCCAGCAGCCGGACACGACTGTGGGTGTTTAAAACAATCCTGCCCCTCTAAGGTTACAGAATATTCAGGAGGCTGGAGAGACCAATGGGTGAAAGTAGACAGGAGGATTTTATTAATGGAGCCACCGGCTCGGAGGACTGGCACCCCAAGGCTGAGCCCTGGAGAAAGAAAACGGGGTGCTTTCATACCTCCAGGAGACCTAGCAGCTAACAGGTTTGCAGAAGCCAGAACAGAGAACAGTTAATGTGTAACATGTTTTGTGATGTATGCTGCATTTGAAAGACAGCTTTTTGAGAAACCCATTGTACATTCTTGGGGGGTTATTTTGCCCCGTGACCTTGCAGCTGGTCAGCAAGAAAAACGGGACTCCCGAGCTGCGGGGAACTTTGCTGAGAATGTGGGGAGAAGAGCTAAGGCAGGTTTTACAGGGAGTTCGTTGATTTTAAGCAGAGCTGAGGGTTAGGTTTTATACTGAACATAACCCAGTAAACTTTATTTTATTATGCAGCAATTACAGACTACCATTTTTATTATTTAATTTCCCTCTGCACTAATAGTCCTGTTTTTCTGCCAGAAGAAAGAACTGAAACGTCAAGACAAATTAGTCAATCACAGGAAGAAAGGAAGTGATCAGGTAACATTCTTTAAATAAGCTAATAATTCAAATCCCGTCATCCAATGTAGTCGCTTGCATTTATAGTTGCTTTAATTTTGTTCTGAATAGTCTGTGACATTTAAAAGGAATTCTGAAACATTGCCGCGCTTTATGACGTGACGGAGGACAGTTACTCTTCTAGCCTAGCAAGCCCAGGGGTTTAATGAAAGGAGAATCAGGATTGCAGGCCTGCTTAACGACCGTCTACATCCAGAGACTCGACGACCAGGACTGCTTGGCAGATACTGACCGCCCGCCATCCAAACCCCGCCCACGAAATGGAGCTTTTCTCCTTTGTGAAATAAAAGAGTCTAAACCCAAGACTATTTCCAATTAATAGAACTGCAACACACGGGGCAGAGAAGTATTCCGGGAAAATGGATCCTCCACATTTAAACACGCATCAGTGCATCTTTACCCAAACCTGCATGTACCACGTCTGCTGCTTCTGCGTGACGACTTGAAGGACAAACTGAAAACAAAGCAAGTGTCAGACGCCGTATGAACCACTCAGATCATCAGCCGCAGGTCAGGTCGTCCCTACCTGTGGCTCACTGCTTGGCTTCTGGAAACGTGACTAATGTAAAGCAGGAAGAAGCTTAGTTCTCAAATCACTTCACTCTTCAGACATGAATTTACTAAAAATAGTTCAGTGACAAAACCAAATTACTCACACAGAGATGTTCTTCAACACTCCGATATTAACAAAAACAGGCAAGTCCAAAACAACAGACTCATGTAACAGATTTCGCTGTAAAACACTCGCCGGCACCTGCCAGCACATCTAATCCCATCTCCTTTCCCTTCAGTAATAATGAACTTTTAGAATGAGATTATCAAATAAAAATGCAAGTATTTGCTAACGTCTCCAATTAAAGTAAAACTAAAATTATTTTGGCTCTCTTCAAAGCAAGTTTTAACTGTTTCAAAGTCAAGACTGAAGTATAAATACCATATTAAGATAACTTTTGAAATCTAAGCAGGGAGGCAGGGTGCGGTGGCTCACGCCTGTAATCCCAACACTTTGGGAGGCTAAGGCAGGTGGATCACCTGAGGTCAGGAGTTTAAGATCAGCCTGCCCAAAACGGTAAGACTCTGTCTCTACTAAAAATACAAAACAATTAGCCAGGTATGATGGTGGGCACCTGTAATCCCAGCTACTCGGGAGGCTGAGGCAGGAGAATCTCTTGAACCTGGGAGGTGGAGATCGCAGTGAGCCGAGATCACACCCTTGTACTCCAGCCTGGGCAACCAAAGCTAAACTCCAGCAAAAAAAAAAATCTAGGCTAGGCTCAGTGGCTTATGCTTGTAATCTCAGCACCTTGGGAGGCCAAGGCAGGCAGATCACCTGAGGTCATGAGTTCAAGACTAGCCTGGCCAATGTGACAAAACCCCGTCTTTACTAAAAATACAAAAATTAGCCAGGCGTGGTGGTGGGCATCTGCAATCCCAGCTACGCAGGAGGCTGAGGCAGGAGAATCGCTTGAACTTGGGCAGCAGAGGCTGCAGTGAGCTGAGATCACACCATTGCACTCCAGCTTGGGCAACAGAGTGAGACTCCGCCTCAAAAAAAAAAATCTAAACAGGGTTTTCTCAAAATATGTAGAACCCCATCTTGTCTAGGGTACTCATTCAGGCAATATCTCATTTACTTCTAACCGCCTTGCCGTACAGAATAGAAGGTGTTTCTCTTTTTCCTTCTCCATAATACAAAGCCCTCTGAGAAACACACGGCAGATAACAGACATTTTCTTGTGAATTCTGCCACAAGAAAGCAGATCAAACCCTTTGTAAACAATCGCAAGGAAACAAAGGTGTCTTACAGATGTGTGTGATGTCTAGTTTGCTCTTGCTTAACAGGTTGGGTGTATTCTAACAAAATTCCCCAGAAAGCACATTATCCCTTGACAGACATCCTAAAATCAGAAATGCCTTCTGGGCATCATGAGAGGCAACCTATGGTACCTAGATATAATTTTAGGGTGCAAAAACTTCTTTAAGTCACTTATGGTGAAGATTTGGTTTATCATATTAATATTTAATAAAATATGCTATCTGAAAAGTAAAATTTTAAAATAATTAACTCAAAGTCAAATTAATAGAGACAAAAGGTAGATTGGTGATGGCAGGGGCTGTGGGAAGGGCAAGCGAGGCATCGCTGTTTAATGAATGGAGCAGAGCGTGAGTTCAGGGTAAGAAAGTTCCGGAGACAGATGGACAACAACATGAATGTCCTTCATGCCACTGGATTGGATAACTTAAAAATGCTTAAAATGGGCCAGGCGCGGTGGCTCACACCTGTAATCCCAGCTGAGGTGGGGAGATCACCTGAGGTCAGGAGTTCGATACCCGCCTGGCCAACATGGTGAAACCCCTTCTCTACTAAAAATATAAAATTAGCAGGGCGTGGTGGTGGGTGCCTGAAATCCCAGCTACTGGGGAGGCTGAGGCAGGAAAATCTCTTAGATCCGGGTGGTGGAGGTTGCAGTGAGCTGAGATCATACCATTGCACTCCAGCCTGGTTAACAAGAGTGAAACTCCATCTGAAAAGTTAAAATAGTAAATTTTGCTATGTATATTATACCACAGTAAAAACCTCCACATCCTATATGGAATATATACGTATATCTCTCATGCAAAGCAGTCTACTAAGGTGGCCAGGAGCTGGAACAGCATGCTCTCTGCTGCCCCACCCTCATGGCTCATCTCTGCCGGGGTGCAGCGAGCCCTGTGCAGCTGCGCATGCTCCTGGGATGGGGGTCACCTGGCCATCGGGCTAAAGTGCAGAAACTGACGCAGGAGACCTGGCTGGGGCCTAGGTTCTGCTGCTGCCAGCCCGAGGACCTCGCTGAGGGGGAGACGGCCACACTACAGCCTCTCATCAGCCCAAGGCAAGAGACCCCCACTCACTCCAAGCGAAGCCTGACAGCATTTAATCTTTCCACACCTCCCCACTCTCCCGCCTTCCTCTGACACTCCCCACCTGGTCACCGTCACAGCCAGCAACAGATCACTCCGGCCCGCGGCTGTGGCTGCAGGGTCACAGGCCAGAGTTAATCAGATTTGGAATTAATTCGGTTGTAGAAAAGGGCCTGGTTAATTAAACAGGAGACCAACACTTTGGCAAATGGGAACAAAACGTCTTCAGACAATCCAGAAAGGGTTATCAGCCCAGGCGCAAGAACAGCTCAACTGCCGCCCTGAAAGCTCACGTCCTCCTGACCTCATTCACCGAGAGTCACGAGAAGACTTGCAGCAACAGTGTCAACTCGGAAGTATTTGAAACTCCCTCCACTCCTTCTGACTTCTCAGTTTTCAGGACAAGCAGCCAGGTTAGCAGAGAACTGCCTGCCCTGATCTTGGTATTAGTGGAAGTCTCTGGGCTGGAGCCCTTCGAGGGCCTGGGGCTCCGCTTCTTCAGTGTCCCTGCACTGACTGGATCTGACTCCTTTAACCAAGTCAGCCAGAGTGAGACTCCACCTGAAAAAAATATCTAAACAGGGTTTTCTCAAAATATCAAATTATTTAGAACAGTGTCTTGTCTAGGGTACTCATTCAGGCAATATCTCAGTTACTTCCAGCAGCTTTGCTGTGCAGAATAGAAGACAGGGTTTTTTCCCTTCTCCACAATACAAAGTCCTCCGAGAAACACATGGTCCCTCCAGGGACTAGGAGCTAACGGACTGTGAGTTTACTTCAAGTGCCAGGCAGAATGTGAAGCCACACACACAGACTCGCACACACTCACATACACGCACGTACGTGCCATCCCGCACACATACTCACAGGTGCATTTCTTTCTCCCCCACCTGTGTCCACACTTCATACACCCAGAATCAGACACCGCAGATGCTCACCCATGGAGGCAGTAACCGGTGACCTCCACCAAGACCGGGTGCAAACAGCCCGGGGCAGGAACTGCCAAATAATAAGCGTGTTCGTTGGTGTTTTTAGGGGTTTTTAAATCAGAACGCTTGCTGTATTTTCTTCTCAGCTTTACGGCGGTATAAATGACAAGCAAAACTGGTACATAGTTAACAGGTACAACATGACATTTTGATGTGTTATGAAATGATTACCACTGTGAATCTGATGAACACATCTACCACTGCACATGATTTCCATGGGTGTGCAGTGAGAACATTTCAACTCTACCTCTTAGCAAATTTCAAGCCTATGACACGGTACTGTTAGTTACAGTTACCTGCCTGTGGCTCTGCATTAGACCCCCAGAACTTATTCAGCCTGCAGAACTGAATCTTTGCAGTCTTTGATTAAAAGCTCCCCAATTTCCTCTCTCCACCCACCTGCCCGCCAGCCCCTGGTAACCGCCATTCCACTCAGCTTCAGTGAGTTCAGCTTGTTCAGATGCCGTCAGTGAGACCACGCAGTATTTGTCTTTCGTATCTGGCTTATTTCACTTACCATGATGTCCTCCGGGTTCACAAACCAGGATCTCCCCGCTGTTTTTAAGCTTGAATGGTGCTCCATCGTGTGTATTTACCACATTTTCTTTACCTGTGAATGTCAATGGAAACTTAGGTGATTCTGTATCTTGGCTGCTGTGAACACGAAGGGCAGACGTCTCTGAGAAATACTGATTTCCTTCTTCTGGACAGAGACCCAGCAGGGGGATTGTGCATCATTTGTTAGCTCTACTTTTCGTTTTTTGAGGAACCATCATACTGTCTCCACCACGGCCGTAGCCATTCACATTCCCACCAGCAGTGTGTGGGGTTCTCTTTTCTGCACATGCTCACCAGACTTCCCCTCTGTCTTTCTGATGACAGCCATCCTAGCAGGTGCCACCCGACAGCTCACTGTACTTCTGACCTGGCTCTCTCTGCAATTAGTCTTGTTGAACGTTTTTTCATATACCTGTTGGCCACTGGTACATCTTCTTTTGAGAAATGTCTTTTCAGTTCAGGAACTTTGCTCAGTTTACTTTTACTTTTATTCTAGAGACAAGGCCACACTCTGTCACCCAGGCTGGAGTATGGTGGTGTGATCTCGGCTCACTGTAACCTCAAACTCCTGGGCTCAAGTGATCCTCCTGCCTCAGGCGTGCACCACCTCAGGTGAGACTACAGGCGTGCACCACCTCACCTGGCTAATTTTTCTCCTCCTTCCTTCTCCTCCCCCTCCCCCTCCCCCTCCTCCTCTTCTTCTTCTTTTTGTAGAGGCAGGGTCTTGTTATGTTGCCCAGGCTGTTCTTGAACTCCTGGTCTCCCAAAGTGCTGGGATTACAGGTGCAAGCCACAGTGCACGGCCCTTTGCTTGCTGTTTAATCTGGTTACTTGTTTTCTTGTTACTGAGTTGTCTGAGTTCCTTTATGTCTGAATATTAATCCCTTAGCAGCCGTATGCTTTCCAAGTATGTCCTCCCATTCTGGAGGCTTTCTCTTTATTCTGTTGATTGTTTCTTCTGTTTGGCAGAAGCCTTTTGGTTTGATGCCAAACGATCTGTCTCTGTTTGCTTTTGTTCTCTGTGCTTGGAGTCACATAAAAAAGAATCATTAGCCAGACCAATACTGCAAAGCTTTTTTCTTATGTTTTCTTCTAATAGTTTTATAGTTTCAGGTCTTATGCTTCAAACATTAATCAAATATGGGTTTTTGTTTTTGTTTTTGTTTTTGAGATGGAGTCTCACTTTGTCACCTGGGCTGGAGTGCAGTGGCACGATCTTGGCTCATTGCAACCTCCAACTCCTGGGTTCAAGCAATTCTCCTGCCTTAGCCTCCTGAGTAGATGGGATTACAGGTACCTGCCATCATACCCAGCTAATTTTTGTATTTTTAGTAGAGATGGGATTTCACCATGTTGGCCAGGCTAGTCTGAAACTCCTGACCTCAAGTGATCTGCCCACCTCAGCATCCCAAAGTGCTGGGATTACAGGCATGAGCTGCCACACCCAGCCTGAGTTTTGATATGGTGTGAGACAAGTTCTGGTTTTGTTCTTCTGCATATGGATATCCAGTTTCCCTGGTACCATTTATTGAAGAGACTGTCCCTTCCCCAAAGGTTCTTGACATCGTTGTCAAAGATCAATTGACAGTAAATATGTGGATTTGTTTCTTGGCACTCTACTCTGTTCCACTGGTCAGTGTGTCTATTTTCATGCTGGTGCCATGCTGTCTTGATTACTATAGCTTTGTAGCATATTTTGAAGTCAGGCAGTGTGAGACCTCCAGCTTTATTCTTGCTCAAAATTAAGCAAGCATTTTGCTGGCTATTCTGAGTCTTTTGTGATTCCACATAAATTTTAGAATTTTTTTTTCTATTTCTGTACAAAATGCCATTGGAATTCTGACAGTGATTGCATTGAATCTATGAGTGGGATTTTAAAGCAATTCTACCTTGACACATGGCAAAAAATAATTTTCCAAAAAGGGTAAAATCATGACTCTAATACAGACATAAAAATAAAGACACATTAAAGATCTCATTTAACTTATTCAATGAAGGAGCCAGGCCTCGATCATAACCAGCTCTAAGTCGTCCAAAAGGCAGAGAGATGTGTGGCATAGACAGACAGGAATACCAGAGCTTGTGGAGGGTAACATCTAGGGAGACACACAGAGAACCAGAGAGGAGTGCCGCCGTGGGCATGGAATGCAGGCAGAGCGCCTGGCTGCAGGGAAGTGACGCACCACACGCCCTCAAATCTCAAGTAGGTCTCTGATATGGTTTGGCTGTGTCCCCATTCACATCTCAACTTGAATCGTATCTTCCGGAATTCCCACCTGTTGTGGGAGGGACCGAGGGGGAGGTAATTGACATATGGGGGCACAGTCTTTCCCGTGCTATTCTCGTGGTAGCGAGTAAGTCTCACGAGATCTGACAGGTTTATCAGGGGTTTCTGCTTTTGCTTCTTCCTCATTTTCTCTTGGGGCCACCATGTAAGAAGCGCCTTTTGCCTCCTGCCATGATTCTGAGGCCTCCCCAGCCGTGTGGCACTGTAAGTCCAATTAAACCGTTTTATCACACTCACTGAGTGTTCACTCTACACACATCAGGATAGTAAAACTAGAAGGAGCTTGGAGACCCTGTGCTGAGATGGTGAGTGAGGTGGACGCATGGGCTCCCCAGAGCTTGGACGAGTCTAGAGAAGTGCATGAGGGCCGCCCTGGGAAGATGATTAAACCCCCGCACTCCCCTCAGAAAGAGGGAAAGGCAAAGCAACATATGGAAAGGGCACAATGGAAGTCTATGAAATATGGCCTGTAATGCTGAGGGCCTCTTTACCGTCCTTCGTTCTCTATTATTAAGCAGTTAATGATGACTAATGAATGACTTGCTGAGGGAAAGTGACGCACCGCACGCCCTCGAATCTCAAGTAGGTCTCTGATATGGTTCGTCTGTGGCCCCAGTCAAATCTCAACTTGAATTGTATCCCCCAGAACTCCCACCTGTTGTGGGAGGGACCCAGGGGGAGGTAATGATGACAGAGCCTTGATGTGGGGGAAATGCTGCATGTACTTCTGAGCTCTACATTCCTGTTTCATGATCTGACTCCACAGAAACACCGTGAATCCTGCAGTCTGCACTCGGAAACCAGGACCAAGCATAGAGCAAAGCAGACGAAAAGTCAATGTCCAACCAGAGCCACTCCAACAGTAACTCTGAGAGTGAGTCCTTCACATAGCAGAGAAACCCCATGAGATAGGCACCCACAAAAGCCTCAGCCATTTAATCCTTATCACCCCACGCAGAGGCACCTAAGACGTGCCAGGAGAAGAAGAAGACATGTTATTATCAAGAGTCGAGCACCACGGGGCCCTTACACATCTGTGATCTTATTCAAGCTTCATAACTGGCCCTGGAAATAAGGTTCATTACAACAGTTTTAAGATGAGATCACTGAGACAGAGACAGCTTCGCATCTTCATCTTGTTTTCTAAAAGTGTTGCAACTGATTCATTCCAAATACAGCCGTGAGGGACAGGTATCACCCCTAAAATTCATCTGTTTGGGCATCAAAAGTCATTTCAAGTTGCCCCCATGAGACGGTAGCTTCCCAAAAGGGGTTTCAACCCACAGGGAAGCACAGTTACAGGTGAGTCCCATCTCTAAGTAGAAACGCCTCATTTTTTATTGATGCACTCAGAGGCTCTGCAGGCCGCACTTGGTCTGTGTGACAGGGACACTAAGTGTGTGTCACGGCATGGTGCTGTGACGTCCAGGCTCACAAATCTTGACTGACCCGGAGCATTTGTGAGCAGTACGAGCTGAACTTCTGTGTTTTGTTTTTCGGGGATTGTTCTGAGACAGGGTCTCACTCATTCGCCCAGGCTGGAGTGTAGTGGTGCACTTACAGCTCACTGCAGCTTCAAACTCTCAGACTCAAGTGATCCTCCCACCTCAGCCTCCCCGGCAGCTGAACCTACAGGTGCGCACCACCATGCCTGGCAATTTTTTTTCAGTTTTTAGTAGAGACGGGGTCTCGCTATGTCACATCAACTGGCTGGTCTCTATCTTCTGGCCTCGAGGGATCCTTCCATCTGAGTCTCCCAAAGCGCTCTGATTACAGGCGTGAGCCACCACGCCTGGCCAAGTGAATAGAAAGTGTTCTTCCTTTTCAAGGACTCACGTGTCAGAAACCTGGAATGCCAGCAATCAAGGCCAGGAAGCTGACTGTTGAGCCAAATCACAGCATTCTACACGGCGCCTCCTCTAACCAGACTCCCGGACTAGAGCAGCCAAGGTCAGGGAAGGGGACGGACCCTGCCTCAAACACACTGAATCAGCTGGCTCTGCATACACGAGGAAGCGCATCTCAGACTCGAGGTGCGATGAGCTTCCTGTGTGATTGAAGTGTGTGTAACTCCACATGGGGAAAATGTTAACAGGAATCTTAATACATTGATCTTGTTAATTATACGACAGGCCAAAGGTTGGAACTATCTTCATTTGCCACCGCTGGGTGCAACAGGACTTTTCTAGTTCACAGGCACGCCACACACAAAATAGAATGGACCCGGACGTACACGTATTACATTGTGAGTGAATGCATACCTGGAGCAATTCTTCTCCGGTCTCACTCTCACTTTAGGACAGAAGTCACTTCTGTGAAGGACACAGCAGCGTGGTGAGACTACCCGCATAAGCCTAGATGGGATCCCGACTCCACCACTTCCTGGAGAATCACCTTGCTACCTGCTAGGCCCTAGAGAGGACTAAAGGATCTAAAATGGGGAAGCATTTCGCATAGCCTCTGGCACGGACCGAGCGTATCAGCTATAATTTGGCCAAAGTCTGCAGACTGGAACCTCAGTCTTGGGAGGCCTGCATGACCCCACTGGCTAATGATGGCTGATCAGCCCGCACGACAGCATTGCAAACAGGCCGGCCCGTTTATTCTTTGTATCTGAACACCCACTTTCAAGTACAGGTAAGCATTTCAGATATAACCTGGAGCAAAAAAGTTTCCTATACTATTCTGCAACCACCAGAGCAAGTCTTTATGCCTGTGAAGGCTCTTAGTAATAAAATGAAGAACTTTCAAAAAAATAATAGGAAACTTGGTCAACAGAATAAAAAATAAAGACTGTGTCTCCTCAAGGCAGCTTCAGTTAGACTGCCACATCTTTTTGATCCAACAATTTTTTTTTAATTTTAAATAATGCAAGGCAGAATGGTAGATTTTAAAATACCATAATTGGGCTGGGCATGCTGGCTCACACCTGCTATCCCAGCATCTTGGAAGGCCCAGCCTGGGCAACATGGTGAAACCCCATCTCTACTAAAAACAGAAAAATTAGTCAGATGTGGTGGTGCACGCCTATAGTCCCAGCTACTCGGGAAGCTGAGGCAGGAGAATTGCTCGAACCCGGGAGGTGGAGGTTGCAGTGAGCCAAGATCGCACCACTGCACTCCAGCCTGGGAGACAGAATGGAGCACCAAACAAACTCAAAAAAACAAACAGACAAAACTCCTGTCATTCTAAAAACGTCTACAATTCAGTCTCACCCGCCTCCATCCTCAGGAAGGTACCAGGGCAGCGTGGTGGGTGCACCTGTCTTCTTGGTTAGGTTTCTGCAACCTCTGCCTCCTGAGTTCAAACAATCCTCTCGCATCAGCCTCCCAAACGTCTGGGACAGCAGGCGCGCACCACCACGCCCAGCTAATTTTTGTATTTTTAGTAGACACAGGGTCTCGCCATGTTGGTCAAGCTGGTCTCGAACTCGTGACCTCAAGTGATCCGCCCTCCTCGGCCTCCCAAAGTGCTGGGATGACAGCCTGAGCCGCCACGCCCGGCTTGTCCAATCACATTCTGACATGGTTCCCCATGCCTCAATCACGGACAACCAATGAAGTCTCCATAAGAGGCCGAGAGGACAGGGGTCAGGGAGCTCCCGGAAAGCTGAGCACGTGGAGGCTAACAGAAAGGTGAAGAAGAACTCACCCCCATGCAACGAAGGCTGGGCACCCCAACTCCGGGGCACCCCAATTCCTTGGCCCCCCTTCCAGACCTTGTTCCATATGTCTCTTCGTGTGATCATGGATCTCTTGAGCCCAGGAATTCAAGACCAGCCTGAGCAACATACTGAGACACCTGTCTCTACAAAAAAAAAAAAATAAATACAAAAATTAGCCAGATATGGTGGTGCCATAGTCCCAGCTGAGAGTGGAAGGATCACTTGAGCCCAGGAGGTTGAGGCTGCAGTGAGCTGAGATCACACCACTGCACTCCAGCCTGGGTGACAGAAGAAGACCCTGTCTCAAAAAAATAAGTAAGACGGGCACAGTGGCTCACACCCACAATCCCAACACTTTGGGAGACCAAGACAGGTGAATTACTTGAGGTCAGGAGTTCAAGCCTACCCTGACCAACATAGTGAAACCCGTCTCCACTAAAAATTCAAAAATTAGCCGGGCATGGTGGCAGGCACCTGTAATCCCAGCTACTTGGGAGACTGAGGCATGAGAATCGCTTGAACCCAGGAGGTGGAGGTGCCAGTGAGCAGAGATCATGCCATTGCACTCCCACCTGGGCGACAGAGCAAGACTCCATCTCAAAAAAAAATTAAAAGTTAATAAAATGAATTTTCTATTTCTCCAGAGAACTTAGGGTAACAAAACATGAAATTGTCTCCCAAAGGCTTTCAGTGTAACTGAGGTGTTCATTAACAAATACAGTTGACCTTAATTAAGTTTCTCCTGAACACACAGCACACTAACGAGCCTGCAAAGCCCCTTGGCACCCCGGGATTCCCAGGCGCCACTCCAGGAGGCTCTGGGCCGAGCCTCCAAGCACACACTGCTCGCAAGCGGCCACTGTGCCCTGCCATCTCCAAGTATAATGTCGCTTTGTCCACTCCTGCTGAGGCCAGGACAATCAATTCTCTTTCTCCCATCTCAATACCCACATTCATATTCAGGCCACTGTTGCTGGTCAATAAAGCAGAGGAACTCTACGAACGAGACCTTGCACGCAGAAGGCGCCGTTCAAAGTCCTCGGCAAAGTGGCCACGTGGCAGGTCTCCCTTCCGGATACAAACCTCCACTGGCGTTTCCTCCAAAGTCGCGTGTTCAGGAGCTGGTGTTCATCTTAAACCCACCCTCACTCCACTCTAGCTCAGCACACACACAGTGGAAACTTGACAGCTGCTTGTTGAGTTGAAGGAGTTGTCAGGGCCTACAATTGCTGAATGCTAAACCTTTTTGGAAGGGTCTACGCCTATGGGAACAGACTTTTAGAGGAGCATTATCTCCTTTACACAGCCTAAACCGGAGATCAGCAAACGTTTTCTGCAAAGGGCCAAGAGTAAATACGTTTGACTTTCGGTGCTGTATGGTCTCTTACAATGACTCAACTCTGCCATCCCAAGGTGAAAGCAGCTGTGGTCAATGCACTCAAGTGCAAGCATGTGGCTGTGCCAATAAAACTTTATTTATAACAACCAGCAACAGGCCTGCATCAGTCCCTGGATCTGTACAAAGACCATGTCATTGACCAAATGGTCTCCAGTCACTCAAACTCTAATTGTCAGGCTGAGGGTCACCACATAAAGACCTCAAAACTCACCCAGAAGCATCTCCTGAGTGAGGCTAAAATAGAAATTAATATAATAGGAAAGCCAGCTAAAATCTGATTCCTGGTTGGGCACAGTGGCTCATACCTCTAATGCCAGAACTTTGGGAGGCCAGGGAGGGGGATTGCTTTAGCCCAGGAGTTCAAGACCAGCTTGGGCAATGCAGCAAGACCCCATCTCTACAAAAAAAAATTATTTTTTTTAATATTGACCTGGCATGGTGGTACACACCTGTGGCTCCAGCTCCTCAGGAGGCTGAGGTGGGAGGATCACTGGGGCCCGGGAGGTTGAAGTTACAGTGAGCTGTGGTCACCCCACTGCACTTTGGCTGAGACAGGTAGAGGAGGCTCCCTCACAGCTGGGGCAGAGGACACCAGGGAAGTACAAACGTGAGTCAGGCTTTGCCTTCTGTGAGGGAAAGCAGTCATCAGCAGGCCCCCTGCTCGACTCCAAACAGCAAAGGAAGAAATTAAATACGTCCAGGTCTCCCAGACTTCCGAGCCCTCGGGCGGCAGACAGCGCCTTTTATTCTCCTTACCACAGCCACCTCAAGTGTCCCCTGCCTTCCCTCCCCTCGCCTTAGCCTCCCCATTTATTAGGTACTTGTTTGCTGGGGGCCCAGCTGAGCCTCCCTCACCCTTTGTGACCTGCCTGCTGGTATAATCTCGGTGACAGGCACCCAAGGCCAGGAGACAAATGTTTGTTTACCAAAAGTCACATGGTGCTTCCTCATTCTGGGCACGGTTTGGAGAACTTTGCCAGTGTTAACTTGCTGACCCCTAACAATGCTCAGGCGGTGCCCCTTCCTCCCATTATTATACAGAAAGAACCCGGTGCAAAAGGAGGTGACACAGCCACCTCAGCTGTGATCAGCAGATGCCCTGATCCCCAGAACCTGTGCCCATGTTATGTGGCTGAGGGGCGCTGAGCCTGCCAATCAGTCACCCCGAAAACAAGGAGCTGGCTTGGATGACCAGGACGGATCCCATGAAATCACAGAGGTCTTTTAAACCTTTGGAAGAGGGAGGCAGTGGGGCTGGTTCAGAAGGATGCTATGTAGGACAGACCTGCCCTGGCTGCCTTTCCGGAGAGAAGATGAAGCCAGGAAATTGGGCAGGCTCCAGAGGCCAGGAAAGTCTAAGAAACAGGTTCCTCCCCTCAGGCTCCAGAAAGGAACACAATCCTGCAAGCTTTGACTTTAGCCCGGTGAGAGGCCATTTAGGACTTCTGACCTCCAGGATACTAAGACAATAAATCTATTATTTTTATTTTTATTTTTATTTATTTATTTAAGACAGGGTCTTGCTCTGCTGACCAGGCTGGAGTGCAGTGGCACAACCATGGCTCACTGCAGCCTCAACCTCCCAGGCTCAAGAAATCCTCTTACCTCAGCCTCCCAAGTAGCTGGGACTACAGGTATGCACCACTGCACTTGGCTAACTTTTTATTCTTTGTAGAGACAGTCTCTCTGTGTTGCCCAGGCTGGTCTTGAACACCTGGGCTCAAGTAATCCTCCCCCTTCGGCCTCCTAAAGTCCGAGGATTATAGGCAGGAGCTACCATGTCCAGCAAATTTGTGTTGTTTTAATTAACTAATTTGTTACAGCAGCAATAAGAAACAGATACAGATTTTGGATCTGGGAGCAGAGAGCAGCTGCCATGAATATGGAAGTGGCTTTAGAACTGGGCAATGGCAGATCTGGGAGGATTTGAGCATCAAGAGAGGGCAGCCTGGATTGGCCTAAACAGATGGCCAGCAGGAAGGTGCACATGAACAGCCCTGTTGATGAAGAAGCAGAAGGAAGTGAGAAGCATGGCAGAGAAAACCTGCATTCCCATAGTGAAGAGCTCCACCAGGAGAAGCCAATTACAGGTGGAAGCCTGAGGTTGGAATGAGGACTGCATTATTGGAAGCTGGAGGAACAGGGATGTGGTGCTGGAGAGCTCAGCTGAGTCTTACCCCACAGCTATGAGGGAAGTCAAACCATGTGCGACGAAGCTGGATATTTAGCTGAGGAGATTTCCAAGCAAAGTGTGGAAGGTGTGGATTTTTCTTGCTGTTTACATTAAGATGATGAAGAACAGACAGGATGAGAGAAGAATTGCTGAACGAAGAGGGGCAGGGCTTGGTGATGTGGGTAGACCTCAGTCATGCAGATTGCTGGGAAGCTCACGCTATGAGGCCCACCAACTGGAATGCCTGTGCTGGAGAGCAGGCCCACCATCCAAAACACCTGCACTGAAGACCAGGCCCTGGCGTGGCCATACAACCTTCTGCTGGTGCCTCAGAAGGACCCAAAGGCCCCCACAGATGTGCATCTATTCCACGTGCAAAATGCACTCACTCCCTCAACACCCGGTCCCCACAGATGCAGCCGGATCTGAATGCCGATGCACAGAAGCGGCTCAAATCTGGGTTCCTGCTGCCTTCCAAGCTGAGTTTTCAAGGGCCAGGTACCAGAGATGCGAATGTGTGCCAGGTACCGCCCCCCCACCCCCTGGCCGCCAGGCCGCGGCCTTGAGGAGAGAAGGAAAAGGAATGTAGACGGCATCGTGTCTCCAGGGATCTGGGGACCAGCTCTGTCCTGGGCACACCAGCCGCTTTCTCATCACCCCGTCGTATTTTCTTCAAAGCAACAATCCGATGTGGAGCTGTACCATTCACCTCTTGCCTGCCTTCCCCCTCCTCTGGAATCCAGAGCCTGCAGAGCAGCAGCCAGCAACCTGCTCACTGCTGGAGAACGAGCGCCCAAACAGTGCCCAGCACCAGGGAAGCTCAGTTAATATTTGCCAAAATCACAACACTGTTGTAGACCGTCTTGAGCAATCGGGAGACAGAGAGGAACCCAGGGGCGTGTTCTCCAGGGCTCTGCCTCCTCGCTGGGCAGCCTCCTCTTGCTTCCTGGATTACCCACCCCTGCACAGCAACCACTCCACATCTGTGTGCCCAATTAGACAATGGTTGGGAGTGACAAGGGCCCCCTAAAAGGGCATAATGGGATGAGGTGTGCTGGAGTTGGATGAACCGAGTTCTAAATCCCACTTAACCGCTGCTGTCCTCCCATCTTTTTATTTATTTTTTTTTATGGAGTCTTGCTCTTGTCGCCGAGGCTGGAGTGCAGTGGCACAATCTGGTTCATCGCACCCTCCACTCCCGGATTCAAGCAATTCTCCTGCTGCAGCCTCCCAAGGAGCTAGGATTACAGAGCCCAGCCAACACACCCAGCTATTTTTGTATTTTTAGTAGAGACGGGGCTTCACCATGTTGGCCAGGCTGGTCTCGAACTCCTGACCTCAGGTATCTGCCGGCCTCAGCCTCCCAAAGTGTTGGGATTAGACAAGAGCCAAGGCCCCAGCCCTGTCTTCCCATCTTTAACATGCAAATGACCATACCTCCCTCTGGAGGACTGTTGTGTCAACGGACTAGGCAATGCACTTCCGCCCTGACTCCGCTGTTCTCCCTCTTCAGCTCCATCCGCCACCCGCCTTGCTGGCCACAAGCAGCCAGGTACTGGGTGTAGATTGACCCCATGCAAGCATTTTTCCTGTGAAACATCCTGTCACCCTCCACACTCCTGCACCCTCACCCTGGCCCAGCCTGCCTGTGTTGCTAAAAGAAACTTCAAAAGGTCTCTCCTCCAGCTAGTCCTTATCTTTCTGCCTCCGTTATGACCATTTCAACAAAAGCAACTTGAGAAGCAAGGTCTGTGGGATGGAGAGATTCAGGAGCTAAACAAAAGGAGAAAAGAATGGAGTCTCCTGAAAGTTAAACTCTGAATTTCCATCAATGATTATAGAAAAGGCATCTGTTCCTACCTCTCTTTTCCCTTCAAGTACCCAGTCAGGCCACAAGCCACTGAGTAGCCAGGCATGGGTGCCCTGTGTCCCTGCCAACTCCGGGCCAGGGCCACCTGAGTGTGTACACAGGAGATCAGGAAGGTGAAGAAGGGGACTGGCCACCCTCTGCTCTGAGGAGCTCTACCAGAGTCACCCTCAGGGTCTTTTGAACAAGCAGCAGCAGCCTCAGGCTGGCAGGAAACAGGCTACTGCCCCCACCCTCAGGAACTCTTCAAGACATCCAGGACATCGCATCAGCACAACTGCCAAAATCCTCTGGTGATCAAGATTCTGGCTGCATCATGTCCTTGATGCTGAAGAAGCAAGAGACCAGCGGAAACTAAACTGCCACTTCACTCCCTCCGACGCAGGGGCCCATTCAAGCACCAAAGGGCAGCTCTTGTTCCAGAAACATCGGTCGCTGCGTGTTAAGAGTCTGCCTCCAATGGTGGCCACTACAGGGGCTTCAGTTTGGGTCCCCCTGTAGCTCTCCTGCATTCACTTTGTAACTCGTAAACCAGTGCACTAGTAAATCCCAGCCAGCCAGCAAACGCGGCAGAGGGGCAAAGCTTTGTATAAAAGCAAATTGGGTTTGATTTGACTTTGTACAAAAGCAAACTGGGTTTGTGAATTGGGTTTCATTTGACTCCTAGAGCTTGTGTCGTTCCATCATTACCAAATGCTCAGTGTGAGGGAGTCAGCTCAATAAACCTCACCCTGCAGCTTGCGGTGGGGTGGGGGGGGGGGCAGAGTTGGAGCAAAGATCAGGGAAATGCACATCTTTACCTGAGGGACACTGTTTTCACAAAGTGATTGCCAATAAATTAGTCACGATGTTAACTGGGATAATAATAAAAACACAAAGCATCAAAGAAGGCACAAGGGAGGGGAGAATTGGAAGTACCTCTGTGAACTTCGTTAATTCAGGCTTAAACAGAGTGCATCGTGATTGTGTTTATTCAGCACCTTGGTGCACCGGAGATGTCAATTAAAAATTTCTAACGGGCCTTTGGGTATATGACTTTTTAAAGTGCTGACACAAAAGAAGTCAGAACTTTCAGAGTTTCAGGCTTCTCAAAACTCACACTCATTGAAAATGTATCATACTACTTCCAGTTTCTTCATTCACTTACAGTACCTTACCCTTTTTTAAGGGGGAGTGAATATATTCCATTACAATGTTACAATCACCAGTGTCATTTTCCAAAGTTAAACAGCTTGAATTGAGAGCCTCAAAGTTGTACTTTTGCAAAGTTACACCCGGGCGCGGTGGCTCACGCCTGTAATCCCAGCACTTTGGGAGTCCGAGGCAGGTGGATCACGAGGTCAGGAGTTCAAGACCAACCTGGCCAAGATGATGAAACCCGGTCTCTACTAAAAACTACAAAAATTAGCCGGGCGCGGAGGCAGGTGCCCTAAGCCCAGCTACTCGGGAGACTGAAGCAAGAGAGTCGCTGGAACCCGGGCGGCAGATGTTGCAGTGAGCTGAGATCGCGCCACCGCACTCCAGCCAGAGCGACAGAGTGAGACTCCGTCTCAAAAAAAAAAAAAAAAGTCACAAATACTACACACTAAAAATAACTCATTACCTATCTGAAAAATGCCTCCACAGGAAGTTACTCCAAACCCATGTGACGCATTTGAGACAAGATCAAGCAGAAGATAAACTGTAAAAGGCAGATACGCTCCGGGCCGGGAGGTCCAGAGGCTCCAGTTCTGTGTCCTCCCTCCCGACTAAACCCAGCAGGAGAAACTCTGTGCCTCAGTTTTCTCTTTCTTAACAAGGGGCTAATAACACCAGCTCTGCTCGCCCCTCAAGTGAATATCAAAGGAGATCGTGTTCCTACGGGTACTTAAAAACGGAAAATACCCAACTGAGCAGCCACGGGAGCGTCTCTGGTTCCCAGGGCAGCAGAGCAGGAGCGCGGGGCTCGGGAGCAAAGGCCGCTGAGGGACACCAGCGACCCGCGCGCTCTCTGCACCCTGGACTGCCGCTGAGGTCACCGAGTGTCTGAGCAGGCGGAGCTCAGCCCAACCAGCAAGGGAGGACGACTGGGAAGCCCCGGGAAGGGCATCCGCTGTCCGAGGCCGGGACCCCGTGCGCGTCCGGTCCCCCGCTGGAAGCCCCGCGCCCCGGTCCCCCGGGAGCCCCAGCGCGGCGCGTCTCCGGCGGCGCCGGCCTCACCTGCGGTGTCCCAGATGGAGATGTTGTAGGAGCGCCACTGCTTCAGGTAGAAGGCGCCGCCCACCGTGCTGACCGTGTCGGGGAAGCGCCGCTCCATGTACCGCTGCAGCAGCGACGTCTTCCCCACGTTCATGTCCCCCAGCAGCACGATCTTGCTGTCGGGCTTCCGCATCTTCCCGCAGGACCCCCGCGGCGCCCCGCGCGCTCTCCCCGAGGCTGGCCGGCTCGTGCGCCCCGGGCGCGGCTGGAGGAGCGGATCCCGGACTCGCGGGGACCCGGATTCCCGTGAACGCTGCGGGACCTTCGCCTCCGGACGCCCAGGAGCGCAGGCGAGGAAGCGCGTGCGTGCGCCCGGGCGGGAGCTGGGGACTGAGCCCCGGGCCCACGGAGGGGGCCCGGCCCTCGGCGGCTCCACCCCGCCCCCGCCCCTGCTCCCGCCCCCTCCACCGCCCGGACCCGCCCCCACCCTGTCCTCCACCCGCTCCCCGCCGCGCCCCTGCTGGACTTCGCTCTTTCGCAAGAATCCGAGCTCTCCGGCCGGCGCCCAGGGCTGCTGCAGGGTGGAAAGTGAAAGCTCTGGATCACATTCCGCCTCTCCTTCTGCGCCGCCCGGGCTGCGGTGCCAGGAGCCTGGCCGCGGGGGCCGAGCGAGGCGGAGGGGCCGGGGCCCTTGGGGAACCCCGTTCTCGCTTCCGCTCTCCTTTAGGAAAAACCCGTGTTCCTCTCACTCTGGACCAGCTCTTTCCAGCTGCGGCCGATTTGCTTCTCCGCGTGTCTCCAAATGCAGCCACCCTCAAGGTCACTGGAAAAGTTTGCCTTCGGTGAGCGTCTGCGGAACCCGTCCTGAGACTCACGGTTGGAGAGTAGAGGGGCTGGGGCGGAAGGCGGAGATGGAGGTGCTTTCTCCTGGAGGATTTTACTTTTCTCTTTTGCTTTTGCAAAAAGCCTTTTATCCTATTTTGTACCAGAAAAATGGACAGCCATCTCCATTTATGGCTTGGAATGAAAATTTGACTTTGGAAGTTGCAATCGCTCCTTGAGAAATATTTCCTCCTTCCTTTTTTTTTTTTTTTTTTGAGGTTGCCTCTTGTTGCCCAGGCTGGAGTGCAGTGGCGCGATCCCGACTCACTGCAACCTCCTCCTTCTGCCTCAGCGATTCTCCTGCCTCAGCCTCCCGAGTGGCTGGGATTATAGGCGCCTGCCACCATGCCCAGCTAATTTAAATGCTTTTAAAATATGCAGCGTGTGGAATTTGGTTTGTTGGTTGGTTGGGGTTTTTTTTAGAGAAAATGAGAGGTAGAATCGACTCTAAGTCGAGCGCTGGGGACGGTGTCTCTGTGGCCACTGGCCTGGCTGAGAAAGGCAGCGGGACCCTGAGCAGGTTAAACCTAGCTTGGTAAAGGTGTTCTGTAGAGGGAAGTAGGCCCGTTGCCTCCTCGGGTAGGTGCTCCGAGACTCTGACGAGGCAGGGATGCCAAGGCATTTAGTAGCTGCTCAGCCTTGGCATGTCAGGTCGCTGAGACAGAGCACTGTGGGGCTGGGGTGGGGGTGGAAGGCGCACCAAGAGACCACCCTGCTGCCTGGGAGCTCCGGGCTTCTTCTCAGCCAGCACTGCCTCTTCCTCAGAACAAATTTAAGTCAATTCAGCACTTATTCAATGCCCGTTGCATGCAGGCGTCAACCTAAATCACAGAGGGATCTCTAAAACAAAAAGATTCATTTTGCAGTGGAGCGTTGCAGTAGAAATATGCATGCCATGGTAAACTGCGGATTTCGGGAAGCAAAGCTCCTTTAAAAATGAGGCAGATTGCACAACTGTTTGGCAGTAATTACCTGTGGCTGCAAAGAACCGCGATGAAGGCGATGCCGCTTCAAGGTAGGGCCGTCAGTGGCTGGGCCACGGCCGCGCAGACTAACGCTCTGCGGAAGATTGCCCTGGCCTTTGTCCAAGGCTGTGGGTTTTCCAGAGTCCTTTTTGTTATCAGGCATGCACGTGTAAGAACCCTCTCCTCATGGCCTTCCCCAGCTCTGTCAGGGTTTTCTTAACGTTAGTGACTCCATTTTAATTCTGACAGTTTTCACACAAGCTACAGTGCCTGGCCTGGGGCGACACGAGCATGAGTGAGCTTTGGTTCCTGCTGGCCGGGCCCAGTGGCTCACGCCTGTAATCCCAGCACGTTGGGAGGCCGAGGTAGATGGATCCTTTGAGCCCAGGAGTTCAAGATCAGCCTAGGCAAGGTAGGGAGACCCCCATCTCTACGAAAAATGCAAAAAAAAAAAAAAATTCTCCATGCACGGTGGTGTGCCCCTGAAGCCCTAGCTATTGGGGAGGCTGAAACGGAAGGATCACGTCAGCCCAGGGGGTCCAGAGTGCAGTGAGCCGTGACTGTGCCACTGCTACACCCCAGCCTGGGAGACGGTAAGACCCTGTCTCAAAAAAAAAAGTTTGGTTCCTGCCCTGGAGAGGTTCACAGTGAAATAGAAAAGGAATAGCTTTGTTTAAACAAACTAAACCAGGGCCACAAGGTTGTGAATAGGTCTAAAAGGCCCACTGCACAGGCGCAGTGAGGATGGGCTGGAACTGGAGCCTGGAGACCAGGAGCTCCGAGATGGATGGATGTGCAGTGCCCACAGCCCCGCAGAGTCACCGGCCTCAGAGCGAGGACAGAAAGCCCTGGAACTGTGGAATCACACACCTCCTTTTGAATGTTGAGAGCAAAAGAGGGAAGCGAGTATGAAGACTTGAGCTCCAACTGTCTCTCATCTACCGGTCATCCCGTCCATCCTGCCCAATCCTGTGGTTGGAGGTGCAGCGCAATCCTGCCCAGGAAGGGTAGGAAGCACCAGACAAATGTCGGGGATGGTCTGGGACAGCGGGAGAGGGTTCTCGTGCTTCTGTGCCTGATAATAAGTCTGGAATAACTTGTGTGGAGCTGATTTCTCTTTTGCACAGGGTCCTGTGCTCATTAGACACTGAGGAGTCCAGCTGGCGGCTCCCTTTCCTTCTTGTTCCTCCTGGGAGCTGGGCACTGTAGGGCTGTTGGCCCCAAAGGGTCGTGGCGTGTTCCTTATGCTGTGCTGAGGTGCAGGATCTGAGAAGTAGAGACAGGACACTGAAGAACTGGTGAAGAGTATCTGGACTGGTGGGGGCCACGCCACCTATGAGCAGAGACGGGCGAGGCCCGGAACTCTTGGAAGCATCTGTATTTATTAGGTACAAGCAGGGGGAAGGGTTGTGAGTGAGGTCATCATCTACAGGCTTAGTGATAGGGCATACATAATCACGTGAGTCACAAGCAAGGGGGCCACCCCATTAGGCACCTGGGCAGAGAGGTGGGCCGTGCACAGTAGGGGGCTATGCGAAGTAGTAGAGGGTCGTGTACAGAAAAGGGGTCCACCCCCATTAGGTCACCGAGACAAGGAGGTGGACTGTGTACAACAGGTGTGCACAACACTTCTTATCTGGGGGCTGGAGACTTCAAAGCATTTCTAAGAGAAGGATACTGTAAGCCAATGCAGTGGGAACTGACAGACCTGTGCTCTTCTCTTAAGATATTTATGGGAGGACGATTTGAGCTAGCACAGAGAAAAGACTGACAGGGTGTATAGCCACCGTGACTGGTCACACCAGAGGGGTTCTTCTCCTTCAGTTGCTTCCAGGATCTCAGGCCTGAGGCTGACTTTCCACAGGAACTGGATGCAGGTACCACAACTCCTTTATCAGGAGGAGAGGCTCCTGCTCCAAGCCTGCCATACAGCGTACGCCCTTTCAGGCAGGGACGCCTCTGCCTGGGTCTTTGGTTCTCGTCCTGGTCTGGCTGTTTTGCCATGTACTGCTTCTGTTCTGTGAGTGCTCCGGGCATTCCTCCTCCTACAAACTACTATATGGTTCTATGGAAGGATTATGTAAACCCGCACTAAATGTGTCAAGACAGCTCTGACTACATCCGTTATCTGATTATATTGAAGGATTATATGGAACTAAGTATGATTATATATATAAGCTAGATAGAGTAAGCAGTGAGTTATACTTCAGGCACTAATTGTGCCTGGGGTCTACACAGCTCTCCTTCCTCGGTGCCCATGGGGGGTGTTACCCACAGGGCACTGCCGTATTCCCTGTCGCCTTTCATTCAGGGCCAGATTTCCCTCAGCACCCTCTTCTTCTGAGCCTGCACCATCTCACTTCTGTATCTACCTCTCTCTAGAGAAGCTGCCTCCTAAGGCCACTAATGACTGGCTGGTTTCCTCCTTTTGAGACAGAGTCGCGCTCTGTCGTCCAGGCTGGAGTCCAGTGGTGCAATCATGGCTCACTGCAGCCTCGACCTCCCAGGCTCAAGTGATCCTCCCACCTCAGCCTCCTGAGTAGTTGAGACTGCAGGTGCATGCCACCACACCTGGCTATTTGTTTTCAAATTTTCTATATAGATGAGATCTTGCTGTGTTGCCCCCGGCTGGTCTCAAACTCCTGGTCTCAAGTGATCCTCCTGCCTTTGCCTCCCAGAGTGCTGGGATTACAGGCACGAGCCACTGCACCAGCCGTGACTGGCTTGTTTCTAAATCCAGCAAAGTCCTTCCGTCCTCACGTGCTTCTGTGCCCTCCCGGTGGTCAGTGCTCCTCCGGTGTTGCCTCTTGGCATTCACATCCCACGGTGCCTCGCATCACTTCAATCCTCCCATCCTCTCACCGGGAGGTTCGTCTGTTTGTTTTGGGAAATATATTTAAAGTAGAGAATGATATAAAAGATGCCAGCTGTGTCCCTACTTCCAAGAACTGATTTTGTGGGAAGGTTAACAATCTCCTCCTCCAAAGGTGATCATGTTCATGATTTTGGTTTGTGCCTTTCGGGTCCATTCAAAAGGCAATTTTCCATGTATGCTCATAGCTTTATTCATTTCCATGAAACGGGCTTAAACAACTGAAGTTTATTGTCGCAGAGTTCGTAGGCTAGAACCCAAATCGAAGCCTCGGCAGGGCCACGCTTTCTGAAGACTCTAACAGAGAGGATCCTTCCTACCTGTTCCAGCTTCTGGAGGCCGCAGGAGCTTCTGGGCTTGTGGCTCCAACCTCTGCCTCTGTTCTCACGTGGCTGTCTTTCTGTGTGTCTCTTCTCTGTGTCCAAGTTTCTGCCTTCCTGTAAGGTCGCGAGGCTTATTTGATTAAGCCTTGCCCTACTGCAGTGTGACCCCCATCTTAACTGATTACACCTGCATGGACCCTATTTCCAAATAAAATCACATTCTGAAACAGTGATGTCTTAGTCCATTTGTGCTGCTAATACAAAATGCTCGAGACTGGATAATGTATGAATTATAGAAATGTTTTCCTGGAAGTCCAAGATTAAGGCCCCGGCAGGCCTGGTTTCTGGTGAGGGCCTGTTCCTCATAGATGGTGCTGTCCAGGTGTCACCTCGTGGCAGAAGAGACAGAAGGACCACAGGCACCAGGGCACTTTCTTCAATGTCTTTTACTAGAGCACTAATCCAGTCACAAGGGCAGAATCACGGCCCAGAAGGCCCCACTCTTAATTCCGTCACCTTGGTGTTTAAGTTCCAACACGACTTAATTTTGGAGGTGTGCATATGTATTCAAACCATAGCATTGGAGGTTAGGTCTTCAGCGTATTTCCGGGGGTCGCAATTCAACACATACAGCAGGTATAGACAATATATGGGGTCATCTCAGTTCCGCATTGCTGCAAACGCACCACCACCAAATGGATCACTGAAAACATTGTTCTATCGAGGGTCCAGTGGGGAACTAGGTCAGGCTGGGCGGCTCTGCTGATCTCACTCTGGCCTCTTATGCAGCTGCAGGCAGACAGCAGCTGGGACTGTGAGTCTCTGGAGGTGAGTGGAGTTGGAGGTCCGCCGTGGACTGTTCACTCACACGTGGTGTTGCAGTGCTCCTTCATGTGGCCGTCATCCCCACAAGACCGTGCTCCCAGGACCCTCCACATGGCCTCCCCAGCAGGGCAGCTACACTATTTGCTAGGCAGCTCAGGACTCCAAAGAGCAGGTACCAAGAGATGAAGGGGAGGAGCCGAGGCCTCTTACAGCCTAGCTGGAAGTCTCAGCGTGACTCCTCCATGTGGGTAAAGAAGGTGTAGTGCTGTTCCAGCTTCGAGGGCCAGGCAATTCCACTTTATCTCTGGCTGGGAGGAATGACGAAGAACTGTAGCTATCTTTAATCTGCAAGAGGTTTTACTATTCACGTGTAACGTTTTAACCCATCTTTAATTCATTCTGACTAGGGTAGAGGACCTTTATTTTTATGTTATGAATATAGAAAGCAAATTGCCCCAATACTATTTACGAAGCAGCTTATCCTTTCTCGCCAATTTTTTAAACAGTCAGCTAAAGTCTTAGTTACCTAAGTGTCAGCTTCTGGGCCCTCTGTCTGCCCAACTCATATATTTTTCTAACCTCAGTCAGCACCACTGTCTTAGAGCAGGTTCCCCCCGATCCTTCTTTGACAAAGTTGCTTTGACTATTCCTGAACCTTTACTCCTCCATGTGAATTCTAGAATCAGTGTCTAACCTTATGAAACACCTTGATGACATGTATAGTTAAATTTAGGAAGAGCGGATATCCTCATAATATGAAAATGTCCAGTTGATGAACATGGTCTACCTCTCCATTTATTCAGCAGGTCTTCAAGGCTCCCCTAGAATTTTTACACTGCTTTCTACTTTTTTACCATCAGGAAGTTTATCACTTTCTGGAGCACGCTTCATGACTCCAAATTTTACCGTCTGTTGCTTCTCTCACCTGAACTGTTTGTCCATTTCTTCATCCACCTACTAAGCCTTTCTACATGGATGTCTCAATAGGGCAACCCACTACATCATTCACCTGCCCTCTCTAAATGCAAAGTCATTCATTCTTCCACCTTCTTTAGAACCATATTCAGTTAATTACCAAGCCCAGTGGATTTTCCCTTCTAAATAAATCCTTCTAACATCTTCTCTCTCTTTTCCCACAGACACCCACTTGTCTGGGACCTTCCTACATCTAAGTAGTTAGAATCCACTCCTATTTGTTCTCCTTAACTGCAAGCTCCTGCCATCCCAATCACTGTCAGACTGATCTTTCACAACTGCTGCCTTCTCTGCTCAGGGCCCTGCCACGGCTCCCTACATCCTATCTCGAGTCCAAATCCTGCCCCTCCCACAGACTCACACTTACCACCCTTTTTACTGTAACTCTACCACCTCCTTTACCCCCCATTGCCCTGAGTGTGGCTTTTTACAGGTTTGATGGTGCAGTTTCCTTCTCCAGGACGTCATCTCCATGGGGAAGAAACTTCTTCTGTGTTGTTCACCACTGTGCCTGGTGAACAGTACCTAGCACACGACAGGCACTAACGGGCACTCAAGAAAGCACCGAATTGCAGAAGAAGAGTGAATTCCCCTCCCTGGTAAGGCCAGAAGCAACATCCCATAAGCATATCATGACCGGTTATTCTCCACTTCATTCCTCACTGAGTTTGCCCCACTTGAAAATCCCTCCAACCCCTCATCTGTGCAGGTTTGGAATTCTGTCCAGGACTCAGGAATTCCACAAGGTCCCGCCCAGGCACACCCGCTTCTAATCCTCTCCCTCTGGGGAGCCCTTTCCTGCTCCTCCATCTGCGTTTCTACCACCCTGCTGGCCCCTTCTATGCAGTTTAGTCACTGACAGTCACTAACTGACTCATTTGACTTTCATCTTCTCTAGTAGTTTAAAAATTTCCTAAGGTCAGGAAGTAGCTTCCAACCTCATTCGACACCTCACCAGTGCATTGCCCCTTTCTCTGCATGTGCTAAATGTTTGAAGAAGCCTCATGAGGGCAGGAGCCTTTGTGTTTTGTTTGTCTGATGTCTCCCAAGTACCTGGCCCTGGAAGGCAATTGGTGCTCAATCAATACACATTTTAATAAATTTGCTAGAGAGCTGAAACACTCAATGCTGCTTTTAGAGTCTGAGGGGGGAGGGACTGTCCCCTGCATCTACTCCAGTGCCTGGCACCTGGAATTCACCCAACAAGTTTATTGAAAAAGTTAAAGGAATTTTCCAGCACTTTGAAAAACTAAACAAGAGAATGTCTCCATATCAAATTTCAGCCACGCCTTTTAAAAATGCCTTAAAGGCTGTCAATCACCATATTCAGATGCAGGAGGCAGTGTTGAGGAAGGAGGTAACACAGGGTTAAGAGTCTGCTGAAACCAGCTACTTAGTGCCAAGTTAGATGTTTATTCTGCCTGGTTTAAACACTGGCTTAACAGGGCAATTCATTTTCCAGTTTCGTCGATGAAATGTGCTGTAAGGCCAAGAAAATTATGTCGTTCATTTTTTTAAGGAGATGCAAACTAAGAAATTCTGTGACCACTTACAGTCTCATGAAAGAGATAAGAAGATACGATTGTTTCTCTGAGATTTTGCGAAAGGGCTAAGGAGCATTTTTAGATACTTTGTTGTAGAATAACTGTCTTTTATGCTACTTTTCTCCTTTCTTAAAGACAAAACTTAGGCGGGGCATGGTGGCTCATGCCTGTAATCCCAGCACTTTGGGAGGCCAAAGCAGGTGGATCACCTGAGCTCAGGAGTTTGAGACCAGCCTGGTCAGCATGGCAAAATCCCACCGCTACTGAAAACACAAAAATTAGCCAGGGATGATGGTGGGTGCCTATAATCCCAGATACTCTGTAGGCTGAGGCACGAGAATTGCTTGAATCCGGGAGGTGGAAGTTGCAGTGAGCCAAGGTCACACCACTGCACTCCAGCCTGGAGAACAGAGCGAGATTGGCTCGCAAAAAAAAAAAAAAAAAAAAAAAGTATTACCCATTTATTATACACTCGTTCAGCAGATAGGAAAAAAAAGCGCCCGCTCTACTCTAAGTCCCAGCCCGGAAATAGAGCATCCTGGCCTGACAGCATCCTAGACCTCGGCACCTGCTGGGAGAAAGACAGCCAGCAACACACACAGCAACACACAGGATATAGCACCCTTGGTGTTGATTAAACGCTAAATGAAGCGAGAGGAGAGGGGAGAAATGCGGGCTGAGGCAGTGGTAGGGAGTTCCATTTTAAACAGGATGTCGACAAAGATAGAATTTCACTGAGTGCTAGAATGAGGTAAGGGCTTATACCAACAATCTGCCCGAACTGTTTCTTCTTAGATTTCAGAAACCGTTTTCATTTGATTCAACACTGGTGCCTTCCATCAACTCATTTTCTGCTTATCATAAAAATTATTGTAGGTCTTCAAAGCAAATGTAATGGAATGTTATAGAAAAGGAAATTAAGTGACTACAGGTTTCAAAAGGTAGATTTCGGGTATAAAGACCCCGAGTAGCTGGGACCACGGGTGTGCGCCACCAGCACAGCTAATTTTTGGATTTTTAGTAGATACAGGGTTTCACTATGTTGGCCAGGCTGGTCTCGAACTCCTGGCCTCAAGTGATCCACCCACCTAGGTCTCCTAAAGCGCTGCAATTACAGGCATGAGCCACCGTGCCCGGCCAAAATGGTGAATTTTTTGTTAGTGTTGTTTTGCAGTGGCTAGGTCTTTGCAAACAGGCTGAAGAAAGAAGCTAATATACCCCATTTCCTAGAAAGAAACATTTAGGGTTGGGTGGGATGGCTCATGCCTGTAATCCCAGCACTTTGGAGGCCGAGTGGGTGGATCACCTGAGGTGAGGAGTTTGAGACCAGTCTGGCCAACATGGTGAAACCCCATCTCTACTAAAAATACAAATATTAGCTGGGTGTGGTGGCGCACGCCTGTAATCCCAGATACACAGGAGGCTGAGGCAGGAGAATTGCTTGAATCTGGGAGGCAGAGGTTGCAGCGAGCTGAGATCATACCACTGCACTCCAGCATGGATGATAAGAGTGAAACTCCATCTCAAACAAACAAAAAAAGGGAACATTTAATAAGGACCGACAAACAGAAGCCGTGTCTGTGTTTTGGGTGCCTTTACCTGCCAGAGGCAGGCCTTCCGTTCTGCAGGAAAAGGGTGAGTCACAGGGCATGTGCAAGGCACTGGAGGACGATAACATCAAGGTTGTTTTGACCTAGAGCAGGATTTACAGTAAGAACCTGCTCTTACTCAAGGAACAACAGATAAACTGGAAATCCCAGAGGCCTTCCCAGAACTGGGGTTAGTCAGAAGTCAGTCTGGCAGATTTGCGTTCCAGATGGAGCTGCTTTAGCCTCTGTATGTATATTTCCCACCCCCAAAAAAGTTAAACCCAAGGGACAACAGAGACGTTCTTCCCTCAGTAAGTTTCTGTTCAATAATGAGGCACAGCAAACTGTGTAGAAAGCATGGCAACCACAGATAAGGAAAGCACGCAGTCCTGACGCCATCGCCCCTCTGACGTTCGTTCATGGGGGTGGCCCGCACATTCCATTTTATTCAAAGGGGTGCTGGAATGGGTGGCGGGAGAGCAGCTGCTGTTAGCTCCGGCCAGTGCTGGAGGCTTCAGCCCACAGCTGGGGGCAGAGAGAGGGCCCTGCAGTAGGAGCTGGGACTTGTTAATGGCCTCAAGGACAGCTTGGAGCGTAGAAAGCCTGTTTGGGTCTGCTGACGTTTTAACTGTAATTTTATATAAGAATTTATATTAAATCACCAAAAGGAGGGATCCAGGACTCTGTCCTCTTTATGGGGTTGCTGGACACACTGACTCACAGAGAGACAATGAGCAGTAAATGTCCACTCACAGGTGGGAAAAATGCAACGGAGACCACATGGAAACTGCTTCTCCTGCTTAAAGATCACCAAGGCTGTAATGCCAGACAAGGAGACGGCTGTATTTCAATGGGACATGAATAATGTCCCACTGTATGTTCGTATATTGCTTAATAGTTTTAGAAAATCTTTTGTTCTACAGCACTAGCCTGCTCTGCCCATCCCAAAAGTGAGCGGTGCCTGAAGAAATTCTGGGCCCCTCCGTGGGAGGAAGCACATCTGCTTTCTCTTTACGACCCAACATTGAGCACAGGGCTTGGAATACTAGAAGAAATAAACACATCTTCTAAAAATACTGAAAAACATGGCTCACACCTGTAATCCCGGCACTTTGGGAGGCCGAGGCGGGTGGATCATGAGGTCAAGAGATCGAGACCATCCTGGTCAACATGGTGAAACCCCGTCTCTACTAAAAATACAAAAAATTAGCTGGGCATGGTGGCGTGTGCCTGTAATCCCAGCTACTCGGGAGGCTGAGGCAGGAGAATTGCCTGAACCCAGGAGGCGGAGGTTGCGGTGAGCCGAGATCGCGCCATTGCCCTCCAGCCTGGGTAACAAGAGCGAAACTCCGTCTCATTAAAAAAAGAAAAAAAGTGAAAAACAGAACATAACCAAATGCGCATGTTATTATTCACAGCACGAGTGTCTTAGAGAATACAAGTGTTGAGGGCTGAATTGAGTCCCCTTAAGATTCATGCTGAATCCCTCACCCCCAGCACCGCAGACTGAGCCTAGGCTTCAAGAGGGGACCTTGAAAGGGTGATTGAGTTAAAATGAGGCCACTGGAAAGAGTCCTAATCCAATGTGACTGGTGTCTTTATAAGAACTAATTAGTGTCAGAACGCGCGCTCTGAATGTACAAACCCCCAAATGGGCTTTGTGTGAGCCACGTGGCTGTTTATTCACCTGGGTGCAGGCATCAGGGGAGGGTGCTGGGATCGGAGTTGGTTTTCTAGGTTTGCGGCAAAGAGTGGAGAGTTACAGAAG
This sequence comes from Leontopithecus rosalia, assembly GCA_028533165.1. Lineage (NCBI taxonomy): Eukaryota > Metazoa > Chordata > Mammalia > Primates > Cebidae > Leontopithecus > Leontopithecus rosalia. Next base: position 191,101,255 of record CM052648.1, read on the forward strand.
TAACTCTAGGGTCGCCTTTAGCAAGCTGGGAGAAGGTCGTAAGTTTGCAAGGTGGGAGGGGGTCGCAGGGTGTGGAGTCCGGAGGTTGACCGAGGTCGGTTACAAAGTCCAGTGGCCTTGTCAACTGGGGCAGGAATAAGGAACGAGAGAGAATGCTGAAGCAGGCGCCGCAGGGGCTGATCATTTTCTTCGTCTTTTCATGGTCTTTCGGTTACTTTAGATTTTCCAGGAACTCATCTGGAGTATCTGTGCAGGTCACAGAGGTTAACAGGGCATCCATGGGGCCATCGGCCTGCCTAAAAGACCTTACAGTTAGGACACAGACACATAGACCAAGGGGCAGCCACGTGAGGCCTCCCGTGAGTGGGAAGGTGGACCCGGCCAGGCCGACGCCCTGACCTTAGACTTCCCGCCTCCAGAACTGCGAGAAAACAGCCGTCTGTTGTTGAAGCTGATACAGGAGTGAAGAAGACAGTAAGGGCTTGGGAGTCCCCAACAAGGCTTTTCTTTTTAATGAAAAGCAGCCCCAAATCATTTTCTAACCAAGAGCAGCCTGTAAAGTGGGGCTGCAGACATAGCGAGCAGGCTGGGAGCTTGCCCGGGTGAACGCCCGCAGGAAGAGGGACTCGAGGTGTTCAACGCGGTGGCTCCATCTTCCCTTCTCTGCCAGCCACGTGTAAGGAGCAGACAAAATGGCACTGACCAACTGGAAAGCCCATTTGCATAATAAGATTAGGGTGGGGTAACAACATACGTAATCAAACCAATCTGTGAGCCCTGTGTAACTCACACACCGCCTCCTCACACTGGACTGTAAAACCAGGCACATTCACCACCAGCTGGTCCTTTCTGATTGGAGACCCCTTTTCTGCCTTTTAAACCTCCACTCCATAATTAAGAAAGAAAAAAAAAAACTCCACTCCTAAACTGCTTGTGTGTGTCCGTGTCCTAAATCTTCCTGGTGCCCGACGATGAACCCCAGGTACATACTGCAGACAGCGTAGCTGGTTCAAAGCCACCAGGTCTGGACGCTTTGCTGTGGCAGCGCCCACACACTACGGGGAAGAAAGGCCCCAGGCCTCGTTCCCAAGGAGGCGGCCGTCCAGCTGTGGGGGAATCAAACATAAAGACCCACATGCATCATGAGACAGGTGTGTGGACAAGCACTGGGACATAAAAGGCATCCCGCGGGGTCCATGCTGGCAGGGGCTGAAGTCAGAGAAAACGGAGAGGGGGTGGGCGACATTCCCAGCACCCAGTTATGCTCAATGAATATTTGTGGACTGACTGAGTCTGAAAACTCGAGCTGGAGTCAGTGAGGAATACAAAATCAAGAAATGTGCAAAGAAGTGTTCGGGCGCGGTGGTTCACGCTGGTAATCCCAGTGCTTTGGGAGGCCCAGGCGGGTGGATAACCTCAGGTCAGGAGTTCGAGACCAGTCTGGCCAACATGGTAAAACCCCATCTCTAATAAAAATACAAAAATTAGCTGGACGTAGTGGTGGGTGCCTGTAGTCCCAGCTACTCAGGAAGCTGAGACAGGAGAATGCTTGAACCCTGGGGCAGAGGCTGAGTAAGCCAAGATCATGCCACTGCACTCCAACCTGGGTGAGGCAGAGTGAGACTGTATCTCAAAAAAAAAAGTAAGTGAAAGATTTCAAAGCGGGCACATCCATAAAACACCGGAAAAGGCAATGCTTTCCCAGAGAGGACAAAACCGGCCTCTCTCCTGGGTCAGATGCAAGCTGATGCTCCACCCAGTGGCTGCAGCGCTGGCACCACAGGAAGCCAAGGAGGTAAGAGAGGATGAACTGGCACAACTTAGAGAAGACTTGTAGGTGTAATCTGAAAAACGTTCAGCCCGGCGCAGTGGCCTGAGCTACTCTGGAGCCTCAGACTGAATGCGTCTGAACACTCGAGCTGGAGTCAGTGGGGAACGCAAAATCAAATGTACAAAGTAAGAAGTGTTCGGGCTCAGAGGGGAAAGGATTGCTTGAGCCCAGGAGTTCAGCTGCAGTGAGTAATGATTTTGCCAGTCAATAGCCACTGCACTCCCACCTGAGCAACATAGTGAGACTGCAGCTCTGAACAATTTTTTTAACTTTTTTTTTTTTTTAAGACAAGGTCTGGCTCTATCGCCCAGGCCGGGCATGATCTCCACTCATCGCAACCTCTGCCTCCCAGGCTGAAACCATCCATCCACCTCAGCTTCCCAAGTAGTGTGGACCACAGGCATGCACCACCATGCTTGGCTAAGTTTTCTATTTTTTGTAAAGACGTGGTTTCCTCGTGTTGCCCAGGCTGGTCTCGAACTCCAAGAGATCAAGAGATCTTCCTGCCTCTGTCAGGCGTGCACCACAGTGTCTAGCCAGCAAGTACTTTGGAATAGTTCTTTATTCTGTCTGCACAGGACTGTTCAAGGGCTTAGAAGGGGAATTTGAACTGTTAAAAACCTAACCCTAAAGTGTTAAACTATGGGGAAGGGCCAGGTGCAGGGCCTCACACCTGTAATCCCAACACTTCAGGAGGCCAAAGCAGGCGGATCACCTGAGGTCAGGAGTTCGAGATCATTCTGGCCAACATGGTGAAACCCCATCTCTACTGAAAATACAAAAATTAGCCGGGCATGGTGGCAAATGCCTATAATCCCAGCTACTCAGGAGGTTGAGGCAGGAGAATCGCTTGAACCTCAGGAGGTGGAGGTTTCAGTGAGCCGAGATCAGGCCACTGCACTCCAGCCTGGCACCTGGCAACAGTGAGACTCCATCTCAAAAAAATGAAAATTAAAACAAACTATGGGGAAGAAGAAAGAAGGAACTGCCTACATTTAGAAGGGAGGTAGAAGAACAAAAGAGGAAAATATGTAATTATTTAAAAATCTTCTTAACCTCAAGTCTTTCCAATCCTAGACACGTGGGGCTTGTGTGAGGGGCAGGCCCTGCTCTCACTCTGTTATGCTTTGTGCATGTTTTCAAAAGCGCTGTAGACACAGCAATGCTTAGGACTGGGGGAGGCTGGGCCTCCTGGAAGAAGTTTGCTGAGGGCCCCGTGGACAGAGAAGCAGAAACAGGAACAGGTCCTGGCTCAAGGATAGTGCAGACGATGGGCGTCTCAAACGCTGGATGGAAATAAGTGAGGCCGAGGGAGCACGATGGCTGGGTCCCTTGCTGAGCACATGTGCCCTTTGGCGCAAGAACAAAGATGTCTGGTGGGGCAGCCAATGTGAGATGGATGGATGGACAGGGACCTCAGCCTGTGGAATAGCACCCGGGAGCACTGTGAGATAAACCCACATATCAGCCCAGGGCAGAGGCTCCCAGCTGACCTTAAAACAGAGCAGCCCGGCTCCACCCAGCGCTTCTTCAGCAGGCCCGGGCTGGGGTCAGAGAACTGGCATTTCTAAGATGTTCCCAGACTGAGTGACGCAGAGGAAAAGCAGCCTGGCTACTGGGTTTCAAGACCTGAAGAGTTCTGAAGGAAACAAGCCACTCCCTAAGGACCCAAAGTCTGAAAAGAAAGCTGAAGAGGTGTCCGGTGAGTTCAGGAGCATCCTGGTGAAGCCTGGGGCTTGGAAGGAAAAGGGGTGTTTACACCAGGGGGGCAGAGAGCAAGGAGCAGGGGGAGAGAAGCCAGGGAAGCCCCCAAACCTGAGCCCAAGGCCGGACCCTGCCTCTGACGAGGAGCGTGCCCGGGCACTGCGCTGACCCCTCCAGCTCTCTTTCTTTTCTTTTTTTTTTTGAGACCATCTCGCTCTTGTCCCCCAGGCTGGAGTGCAATGGTGCAATCTGGGCTCACTGCAACCTCTGCCTCCTGGGTTCAAGCAATTCTCCTGCCTCAGCCTCCTGAGTAGCTGGGATTATAGGCACCTGCCACCACGCCTGGCTAATTTTTGTATTTTTCATAGCAATGAGGTTTCACCGTGTTAGCCCGGCTGGTCTCAAACTCCTGACCTGAGGTGATTCGTCCACCTCGACCTCCCAAAGTGCTAGGATTACAGGCATGAGCCACTGTGCCAGGCCACCCTCCTTTCTTTGTCCCTTGAAGCCCCTCAAAGTCCTTTCTGAGACACGTCCCCTACCAAGGCACTCCCTGGTCCTTGAGACTTGAAGATCAGTCGAGAAGCGAGGCAAGGAGTGAGGGGATCACTGTAGTTCAAGAGATGGCACCAAAGACACTGTACAAAGAGGGCGGGAATGTGTCCACGTGTCTGCACCAGGCCTTCTGCACCAGTGAGGGATGCTGCAGGCAAAAGGCAGGGCAGATGGCAAGATGATCTCCACCCAGCAGCAGCACCCAGCGGTGCCCAACAGAGCCGACCCCCTGTCAGTGTTCTGTGAGTCCATGCCACCAGCATCAGGCAGGGCGCTGATGGCAAAGCCTCCGTGTGTCCACCCTCCATTGCAGGATCTACTCCTGCAGTGTGGCCAGCAGAGATGGAGGAGGGAAGTTCTCCCAAGAGTGGGGAGGTGGGCTGTTGGGAAGCCCTTCAATCCAAGGTACACTCTTGGTTTGTTACCAAACTAGCTGAAGAATTCAAAGTATCCCCTGAGAACTTGAACTACCGGGACCGTGCTATGGTAAAGGCTAAGCTCATTTAAGAGCCATCCAAAAAAAAGAAAAGAGCAAAAGGTGAAAAGGTGATTGATGTCAGATGTAAAGTGGTAACACAGCGGGGCCAAGACCTCCGAAACAGCAACTTCCTGTTAGCTGTCCAGGACCTTACCCAGGACCTAAGGGAGTCTGCCTTTTTTAGTTTAAGGCAGTTGAATGGCTACATTATTAAAACAGGTCTTGGCTGGGCGCGGTGGCTCACGCCTGTAATCCCAACACTTTGGGAGGCCGAGGCAGGTGGATCACGAGGTCAAGAGATCGAGACCATCCTGGTCAACAAGGTGAAACCCCGTCTCTACTAAAAATACAAAAATTAGCTGGGCATGGTGGTGCGCGCCTGTAATCCCAGCTACTCAGGAGGCTGAGGCAGGAGAATTGCCTGAAACCGGAAAACCGACGTTGCGGTGAGCCGAGATCGTGCCATGGCACTCCAGCCTGGCAATAGAGAGAGACTCTGTCTCAAAACAAACAAACAAAAAAAACCAGGTCTTATTTTATGACCCTGGTCATCGGCAAGAGGCACTTTTTGTTGTTGTTTTTGTTTTTGAGACAGAGTCTGGCTCTGTCATTCAGGCTGGGGGCAGTGGCAGAATCTCGGCTCACTGCAACCTCCACCTCCCAGGTTCAAGCGATTCTCCTGCCTCAGCCTCCAGAGTAGCTGGGATTACAGGCATGCACCACCATGCTAAGCTAATTTTTGTATTTTTAGTAGAGATGGGGCTTCGCTATGCTGGCCAGGCTGGTCTGGAACCCTGACCTTGGGTAATCCGTCCACCTCAGCTTCCTAAAGTCCTGGGTTTACAGGTGTAAGCCCCGCACCCGGCCGACAATAGGCACTTTTACCTCAAATCAACAAAAGGAAAAGAGAAACCTCTTGAAGACAAACAATAGATAATTGGGTGAAAGATGGATGAGTCCTCCCCACGTCTGTAACTCCTAGGAAACAGAGGCCCTGTGTCCCTCATGAGGGCACGCCCGGTGTTCACCATCCCCACACTCAGCCGAAAACACAGACCCACCCAGAGGGACTGCACTGCTTCCTCTCCATTTGGGTACTTGCTCCCCAGCTGAATTCTACTTTCATTTCATCGGTGAGGGTCAGTTCAATTGGATAGACTGCAAGCTCTTTTCAGAGTGCAAAGGAGGATTATGCTATGAGAGATCTAATCATTTACTTTAAAATACAGCACTTTACTACGAGGAATTTCCTCCACAATTAGGATTTTACCTACTTTTATGGTATGCACTGTATGTCATTTTCTAGAATGGATCTAAAGTGCTGGAATAAAAGAAACAAGAGTCACAGCCACTTAAAAAGCCATATAAAAATCAAATTGAAATATGACAGTTGACATTTTCACAACACAAAAGAATAAGGAAAGAAAATAACGAACTAAATTTAGTTTCTTTAGGGATAAACACTAAAATGAAATGATAGCACGACTGTAATTGCAAATGAATTGTAATTAAATGGTAGCAAGAATAAATCAGCTAATGGTTCAGAAGCAAAGATGTCCTTTGTTATGGGTTCAATTGTGCCCCCCTCCAAAAAAAGATACTTTGAAATTCTACCTCCCATATGTCAGAGTATGGAAATAGGTTTTTACAGGGCAATCAAGGTAAAATGAGGTGGTTAGGGTGTCCTTCGATCCAATAGGACGGTCACCCTTCCTAAAGGGAGGGATTTGGAACAGCCACACTGAGAGGAGGACGCCATCTACCAGCCTGGCACCCTGAAGTTACCCGGAGCGGGAGAGGCTGGACAGAGGCTCCCGTGCAGCCTCAGAAGGAGCCAAACCTGCTGCCACCTCAAGCGTCTGCGGTTCAGGGCTGGAAGACAAGGCCTTGACATTGTTCTCAGCCACCCAATTGGTGGTCCTGTGTTTCAGCAGCCTCTGAGAACTAACATGCCCTTAAAGACCCAGAGGATTTAGCAAAGCATCGTGGCACATGCTCAACATGCACCAAAATTGTCCAGAATTGTCTTACTTATTAGAGAAGCCAAAATCCCTCACCAACTGTACATGGATTCTGATAGGGCAATAGAAGAACAGATTCCAAACCTGAGGTACGAGACGTCAGACTTAGGTCTGCTGCAGAATTTTACAAATCTCAAGGATGCTAAGCAATCAGCCACTATAATTCTTCCATCAATTTTAGCAGAGGGATCGACTCCCATCTCCTAGACAGAGCCACACAGGTGTCACAGACTGGCTCACAGAGCACAGAGAACCCCCAAAACCTGCAGACAGGGACCACTCTTCAACACAGACCTGAAGTGACTACACCTTAGGGGAGCAAAAAAGATTCAACCACAGCATTGGAGGATCTGTTCATCAGACCCAACCCTTACGCTAGCCTTGGGAAGTCAGCTTTGCCTTCCAGCTTCCCAGAAGAAACCGGTCATGAAAGGTGACATCCCCCACCGAAAACACCAGGCAGGAGCCACACAGCTGAGCCGCAATTCCCACAGGCTCCAAGGGTCCAAGCTGCCCGCCAGCCCCTGGACAAGGACCCCAGCAGTCCAGAGAGGAGAGACACAGCACAGCTGTTTACCTTCCCTTCAGCAGTGGCATCACCAGGAACTGGTGTGCAAAACTGTTCCACATTGTAAGATGTCCGGTGTGGTTGTGCTTCACTCATCCGTGTATTTTCAGGTGGCTATAGTGCCCTCGGCAAATCCATTATGCTGGACTTAGGGGCCTTTTTTCTACTTTTGAGCAAAAAGTGTATCTGGCTTCAGCGTGACTCAAAACCAGAATTTGAAGCAATGCATCTGCTGCTGCTCTCACAACCTGCAGGATAAGGAACGCATTTCTTCGCTGGACGGGATGCCTTCCCCAGGGGCTACCATCTGCTCTTCCAGCCTCTTCCTGAAGCACACGGAATTTCTGAGTGGTTCCCAAATGCAGGCTGATGTCACCAGGTGCTGATTCTGATCCTCACCCTCCCACCCCCCAAGCCAGGCCTGACCTCTGAGCCTTGCTGCCCAGCAAGCTGCTTCATTCTGTGGAGCCTCTGAGGATGCTCCGTGGTGGCGTCGCTGACAGGATCATCTGGCCCTGGGCTCCTTTTTCATCCTTCCTTGGTTCACAGGTCAGTTTCTCCTGCTGGATGGAGAACTGCAGAGATGGCCAAGCTGAGCCCTCCGCATCTCCACAGGGAAGAGCTGAGTCAGATGAGAGTGGGGAGGCCAATGTCCTTCCCCAATGTCACCAAATGTCAAATAGGAAAGTTCACCAGGAAGGAAGCAGTGGGGGCGAAACTACCACAGGGCGACCTGTGGGCTGACAGACAGAGGCCCCCCTTCCCCGACACCCGCCCCTCTCCTTTCCTCCCTCCCACATGCCCCAGGGGTCATCACAGCAGCTGGGTGTCCCGCTGCCCATTTGTCTGTCCCCCCACCCTTTCTGAGGACCTGCTCCTCCACAGCAGCCCCTGAAACCAGCGTCGCCTGTGACCTTGGCGTGGCCCAATCTCACGGTCGCTTTAGTCTTTCACCTACTTGTGGTCTTGTACCGTTTCCCGCTTCCTTCATTTTGAAAATCGATCCTGGGCCTTCCCAACCCACCTGACCACAGGGTCCTCTACCTCCCCGTGGATTGCCCCTTGATCAAGTGGATTTGCCCCTTAAATAAACTCCACAGACACTTGCCACATGCCTGCCAGTTTTCATCTCTGTGCTGAAATGTTGGTTATGTATGAAGTTGTCCACATTTCCCCCAGTGACTCAGGAGGCCGAGGCGAGTTGGAGGAATCACTTGAAACTAGCCTGGGCAACATAGCAAGATGCAGTCTCCGCAGAAGATTTAAAAATTTGCCAGGCATGGTAGCATATGGTCCCAGCTACTCCATAGGCTGGGGTGGAAGGGTCACTTGAGCCCTTGACTTTTGAGACTGCAGTGAGCCGAGATCACACCACTGCACTCCAGCCTGAGCAACAGAGCCAGATTCTCTGTCTCTTTATTTTTTATTTTATTTTATTTTGTTTTTGGGATAGAGTCTGTCTCTGTTACCCAGGCTGGAGTGCCATGGTACAATCTCATCTCACTGCAACCTCTGCCTCCCAGGTTCGAGCAGTTCTCCTCCTTCAGCCTCCCGAGTAGCTGGGACTACAGGTGTGTACCACCAGGCCCTGCTAATTTTTGTATTTTTGGTAGAGATGGGGTTTCACCATATTGGCCAGGCTGGTCTTGAACTCCTGACCTTAGGTGATCCCCCCCCTCGGCCTCCCAAAGTGTTGGGATTACAGGCGTGAGCCACCATACCCGGGCAACTCTGTCTCTTAAAACAAAAATGTTGTCTACATGTCTATATTTCCTTGGAATATAACTTTCGACCCACAAAACAAACATTCAAAAAGACTTGTATTTTTGAGATCTGAAAAATAAGAAATAATGACTATCATGCTTCTCCAAAGAAACCATGACTCAAGAGGTAACAGTCTCAGTCACTGGAGCTCTCAAGCAGCCGTTTGGCCTAATCTCATAGTTGCTGGCCGCACGCAGTGGCTCACACCTGCAGTCCTAGCACTTTGGGAGGCTGAGGTGAGAGGATCAGTTGAGCCCAGCAGTTCAAAGACAGCCTGGTCTATACACTGAGATCTTGTCTCTGTTTTTTTTTTTTTAATTTTTTTAATCAAAAGAAAAAAGATGGCCGAGGCGGGCGGATCACGAGGTCAAGAGATCGAGACCATCCTGGTCAACATTGTGAAACCCCGTTTCTACTAAAAATACAAAAAATTAGCTGGGCATGGTGGCGTGTGCCTGTAATCCCAGCTACTCAGGAGGCTGAGGCAGGAGAATTGCCTGAACCCAGGAGGCGGAGGTTGCGTGCGGTGAGCCGAGATTGCGCCATTGCACTCCAGCCTGGGTAACAAGAGCGAAACTCCGTCTCAAAAAAAAAAAAAAAGAGAAAAGAGATTTTGTAATCCTGGTATCTTTCTCAGATTGCATCATCCTGAAGCTTCGGGTCATTAGAGGAAGATCAGGATGTCCTGCATGCGGACAGAGGCTGGCAGCAGCCAACCCCAGAGTGCCCCCTTGAAACCTGCACCCATAGCGACCTTGCTGAGCATTAGATCTGAGGGTGGGGATGGGCTCCAGAAGCCCCCAGCACCCATGCAATCCACACACACAGCTTGTTCCCCATTCTCCCGCGGGCAGGGTCAGACTGCCTCCCGGAAGGCCTGAATGTCTGCGCTCAGGGATGGAGAAGTGACAGAAAGGGAGGCCGGCAGTAGTGGCAATAAAACGGACTCCTGGAGGTGACAGGGAATCCGAGACCATGCAAGAGCTGGAGAATTCAAACTCGGGCCAGTGGGGCCCTTACAAACCTGGAATGGAAAGGGAAATGCCCCTGAAAACATGCGTGCGAAAGGAAAACACTGCTTCCCGTAGGAATTAGTACAAGTGCTGACTATCGATGTGGAAACATACTCCATGTTTCATAATACGTTAAGTGAAAACAGTATGTACTTCTCAAAAGGCGAACTTGAAGATGTACTTTACATAACAATAAGAAATAGAATTTATGATTATTTTATTTTATTTGTGATGGAATCTTGCTGTGTCACCCAGGCTGGAGTACAGTGGCACAATTTTGGCTCACTGCAACCTCCGCCTCCTGGGTTCAACTGATTCTCTAGCCTCAGCCTCCAGAGTAGTGGGGATTATAGGTGTGTGCCACCACGCCCAGCTAATTTTTGTATTTTTTGGTAGAGACAGGGTTTTGTCTCGTTGGGCAGGCTGGTCTCAAACTCCTGACTACAGGTGATTGCTCACCTGGGATTACAGGCGTTAGCCACCCAGCCCAGCCATTATTATTTGTTTATTTTGAGACAGGGTCTGGCTCTGTCGCCCAGGCTGGAGTGCAGTGATACAATCACGGCTTACTCCAACTCCTGAGCTGAAGCAATCCTCCTGTCTTAGCCTCCCAAGTAGCCGGGACCATAGGCATTTGTCACCATGCCCGGCCTATTTTTAAATTTTTTGTGGAGACAGGGTCTCAAATTTTTTCCCAGGTTGATCTCGAACTCCTGGCCTCAAGTGATCCTCCCACCTCACCTTCGAAAGTGCTGTCATTACAGGCATTGAGCTATTGCCAAAATGGAATTTTTTAAACAAACAAAATTATTAATAGTGAAAAAGTTTGGATGAACAGAGATGGTTGACAGTTCTTATCTAGACACAGTGAGATTTGGCTTATCTATGTTTCCTTGACTTTTGTCTACATGAAACATGTATTACTTTTATCATTTAAACAAAAATTAAAGTTGGCAGGGAGAGGTGGCTCATGCCTGTAATTTCAGCACGTCAGGAGGCCCAGGTGGGAAGATCACTTGAGGTCAGGAGTTCAAGACCAGCCCGGGCAACACAGAGGAATCCCATCTCTACAAATAATACAAAAATTAGCCAGGTGTAATGGTGCACATCTGTAATCCCAGCTACTTGGGAGGCTGAGGTGGGAGGATCACATGAGCCCAGAAGACAGAGGTTGCAGTGAGCAAAAATCACACCACCGCACTCCAGTCTGGGTGATGGGAGCCAGATACTTCTCAAAAAAAAAAAGTTATGTTTACATGTCTATGTGCGTGTACATATGTATATACATAGATGATAGATAATCAATAAACAAACAGATGAAAAGATGATAAATAATAGAAATGTTGGGGGAAAGAGGCAGAGAGTAAGTTTAAAAAATAAATTTTTTTGGCACAGTCTTGCTCTGTCATCCAGGCTGCAGTGCACAATGTCAGCTCACTGCAACCTCCTCCTCCTGGGTTCAGGTGCTCCTCCTGCCTCAGCCTCACAGTAGCTGGGACTGCAGGAACATGCCACCATGCCCAGCTATGTTTTCGTATTTTTGGTGGAAACAGGGTTTCACCATATTGGCCAGGCTGGTCTTGAACTGCTAGCCTCAAGTGATCCACCTGCCTCGGCCTCCCAAAGTGCTGGGGTTACAGGCATGAGCCACTGCACTGGGCCAATTTTTTTAATTTTTTGTAGAGATGGGTTTTCTCTGTGTTGTCCAGGCTGGTCTCAAACTCCTGAGCTCAAGTGATTCGACTACCTAGTACTTCCCAAAGTACTAGGATTACAAGCGTGAGCCACCACATGGGGCCCTCACGAAGTATAGTTTGCCCTAAAAATCCTCTGTGCTCTTCCTATCCATCGCTCCCTCCCCCAAACCCTGGCACACCCTTATATCCTTTTACGGTCTCCATAGTTTTGCTTTTGCCAGAATGTCATACAGTATGTAACCTTTTCTGATGAGATTCTTTCACTTAAAAGAAAACTTTTGAATTCTTTATTTTCTCTAAAGTTATGCAATGATGATTCAGCAAATCTTTTCTTAATTCAATGTGGCATATATTTAGATATGCACAGAAATGGTATGGGATGTGAATTCCAAACTGTACAGGGACAGGGGCACACCACCATGCCCAGCTAGTGTTTGCATTTTTTGATCAGCTACCATCATCTCTGAAGGAATGAGTGGGAAGGGATTCCTTTAGGTCACTCCGTGGTGAGGATTCCAGACTCTTCCTCCAGGAGGGATGTTTGGGCTCTGAGTCCACCAGGTCCACTGGGCCTGAGTTACAGCCACTCATGGGCGTGAGTTTATGATGACCTCAGCCCACTGCTGTAGACCGAGAATGGAAATAGACACTGGGAGTTTGGAGCACATGGAGACGGGGCCAATGGGTGGAAGGAAGGGAGAGCAACTTGGGCAGCTGCTCATCCCTGCCCCAGCAGAAGGAGAGCGCGATGCATTGCCAGGCCACCTGCCATGGGCTGGCTCGTGTCCCTCAGAGGATACACTGAAGTCCTAACGCTAGAACCTCAGATTGTGACCTCATTTGGAAAGAGAGTTGTTGCAGATATAACTCGTTTTGTTTGTGATGTAGTCTCGCTCTGTCACCCAGGCTGGAGTGCAGAGGCGCTGTCAGTCACAGCTCACTGCATCTCAACCTCCTGGGCTCAAAGGATGCCCGGTATCAGCCTCCCAGGTAGCTGGGATGACAGGCATGTACCACCAAGTGCAGCTAAAGTTTTTTGTTTTCTGTAGAGACGGGATCTCACTAGTCTTCCCAGGCTGGTCCCCAACTCCTGGGCTCAAGCGATCCTCCCACCTTGGCCTCCCAAAGAGCTGGGATTACAGGCATGAGCCACCACACCCAACTGGTAATTTTCTTTGAAATTACATATACAGTTAGAACCACATTAGACTGTGTTATAATTTTTGCTTCAAACATCGGACATAGTTTAGAAAACACAAAAGGAGAAGGGAGGTCTGTGGCATTTGCCTTAATTTCTGCTCACTGTGCTCTTGTTTCCTAGTGGGTGTTCCAGGATTCCTTTTATCAAACAACTATTTCTATGGAGAGAACTTCCTTGAGCCGTTACTTAGGGTGGTTGCTTGGCCAGTAACAAACTCTCCTGCCTTCCTTCATCTGAAGATGCGCTGATTTCTCTTTCATTCCTGGAATGGGGTCTAGGACACTGGACTCTTTTCTTTCAGCACTTGAAACATGTCGTACCACTTCCTCTGGCCTTCATGGTTTCTGGTGAGAATTCTGCTGTCATTTGAGCTGTTTTTCTCCTGTAAGTCAAGTGTCATTTCTCTCTCATTGATTTCAAGATCACCCCCTTGCCTTAAGCTTCCGGAAGTTTAATTACGCTGTGTCTTGGCATGGGTTCCTTTGGATTTATCATGTTTGGGTTCTCTCAGCCTCTGGGTGTGTAGGTTTGTTTTTAGCCAAATGTGGGATGTTTTCAGCCACTGTTTTTCGAGTATTCTAAAGCCCTGCCCCGGTGCTGCCGTCTCGTCCCAGGACTCTGGGAACTCCGAGGTTGCCTGTTGTCAGAGCCCCACAGGTCCCCAACGTGCTGTTTGCTTCTCTTTTTCCAGCATGTTTCTCCTTTTTTCGGATTGGGTAATTTCTACTTTTTTATCTTTAAGTTCACTGATTCTTTCCTCTATCCCCATTCCCTCTGTTCTGCTATTGAGTTCATAAATTACATTTTGAATTTTGGTTACTGGATTTTTCAGTTTGAAAATTTCTGTCTGCTTCTTCTTTATAACTTCTATTTCTTTGCTGAGACTGATGTTCCATTTATTTCAAAAAATCCCTTTCAGGCAGTCCAACCCCTGTCTTCCAGAGCGGGCACCTGCTCATGGTTTTCTTCATTCCCGCGCAGTGTTTTGTGGTCTGGGCGTGTGCGCGGTGTGGGCGTGTGCGCGGTCTGGGAGTGTGCTCGGTGTGGGCGTGTGCGTGATCTGGGCGTGTGCGCGGTGTGGGCGTGTGCGCGGTGTGGGCGTGTGCGCGGTGTGGGCGCGTGCGTGATCTGGGCGTGTGCGTGGTGTGGGCGTGTGCGCGGTGTGGGCGTGTGCGCGGTGTGGGAGTGTGCGCGGTGTGGGCGTGTGCGCGGTGTGGGCGTGTGCTCGGTGTGGGAGTGTGCGCGGTGTGGGCGTGTGCGTTATCTGGGCGTGTGCGCGGTGTGGGCGTGTGCGCGGTGTGGGAGTGTGCGCGGTGTGGGCGTGTGCGCGGTGTGGGAGTGT
>CM052648.1:191115928-191131821 GCA_028533165.1 Leontopithecus rosalia
GTGTGCGCGGTGTGGGCGTGTGCGCGGTGTGGGCGTGTGCGTGATCTGGGCGTGTGCGCGGTGTGGGCGTGTGCGCGGTGTGGGCGTGTGCGTGGCTGTCTTCAAAAGCTGTGCACTTGCACATCACGTTATGAGAATCTGGATGTCAACCAGGCCTTGTCTTGTGGCTTCCCCTGATGCTGTCCCCTCCCCTGATGCTGCCCCCTCGCTGGGAACGGAGGACACACACAGCTGCCTCCCAAAGTGGGGGTTACAAATCCAGGGTCCTCACCTGGGCTCCATGGCCACCCAAGAAACGGTTCCCTGTTGCTGCCCAGTGAGAGGCCACTCCCAGCATGGCCTCCGCTGACACTGCAGGCTGGTGGCTCATGACTGCCTGGCAGAGGTGACAGTCCTGGCTCCCCACTCGGCCTCCTCTGACGCCACCCCAGCAGTTGGGGTAGGGGTGGGGGCCTGGGGAGCCCGCCACAGCCTGGGGAGGGTCGAGGTCTTGAAGTCTAGGCTCAGCTCTTGGCCTTCTCCAGCGCAGGTGGAGGTGGGGTCATGCGGTTTCTGTGGTGTTTGGCTGCGGCGGAGCGATGATTGTCTGCGTTTCCTGTCCCACTAGTGCCCCTCTCCTGGGGCTTGGGTTTCGGAGCTGGCTTTGGGGGCTCTCGCTGATTGTGTCCCTTGGCCTCTCTGGATTGCTGCTTCTTCAGCACCAAGGCTGGGATACAAGGAGGAAAGAGAAAACCAAGAGCGGACACCGGCATGTCCTGGGTCCACCCCGAGGTCCTGGCAACTGCCTTCTCCTCTCCAGCTTTCAGAGCCTCCTCAGGCTCATTTTCTGTGGAATGGCTGGCAGGGGGCCGTGCGGGGTGGGGGGGGGGCTGTGCAGGCGTGCTCAGTGGGACCACTTTATGTCCTGCCACAGTCACTTTTTGAGGTAGATACTATTATCTCTATGTGTGCTAGGGCCACGGTGACAAAGTCCCATAGGCTGCGTGACTTAAAACCAAGAAGTGTATGGTCCCACAGGTCTGAAATCAAGGCACCAGCAGGGCCGTGCTTCCCCTGAAGCCTGCAGGGGAATTCCACGCCTCTTTCTAGCCCTGGTGGCTCCTGGTCACGCTCCCAGCCTGCAGCACGTCCCTCTGCTGTCCACCTTCACACCTGCCTTCTCGCACGGCCTCCACGCCTACCTTCTCCCATCTGCACCCTCACACGGCCTCCTCCCGTGAGGACACATGGGGTCAGCGGCTCACCCACCCCAGCATGACCTCGGCTTAACCAATTACATCTGTAACAAGTCAATCTCCAAACAAGGGCACGTGCCAAGGTCCTAGAGGCTGGGATAGCAGCACATGTTTTTTGGGGACACACACATCATAGTAAAACGTGGAAGAGCTGGGATCTCAGGGGAGACCTCCCCTGCTTCTGCTTCAGTTCATTTAACCCACTTAACATCTCGGGACTCACCTTCCTCAGCCAAATAATTTTTTAAAATACAAATGAATCCATAAGAGAAGGGGGGTCTTGGAGGCCATGCCGATGGATGAGTATTACAGGCTGACTTTTCTTTCTTTTGGATAACCTCTTTTGTGTATGCACATCTGAGCTGATTTACCATAGTGATTTAGTAAAGGATCATTTCACTACAGGAGTTTGCAAACTGTGGGAAGTAGAAAAGTTCCTTTTTAAAGTTTCCTTTCTTGTTAAAGAATGAGTGTGCTAATAATGTTGTGAAGTCGTATCCTCTGTAGCTATTAGACATGCCATGCTTACAGGCACATAGTACATTCTGTGTCCTTATACTTTAACCAAGATATCTGTGCCGGACGTGCTCACACGTCCCAGTTCTCCACTGCTTTTACCTGTTTAGAAAAGTTTTAAGTTGTTAGCCAATCAGGTTTCAGTTTAGATTGTGAGGTCTGGCTCCAGCCAACAGAGATCAGACACAGCAGTAAGGACGACCCCAAATATGTAAGGGATAAGTTTGTGTGTTTTCCTTTGTTCATTGTACTTATGTGGCACGATGGCTAGCAAGAGAGTACCCTTCCTGCAGTCCAGGAGGTAAAAATTGTGTTGCTGAAAGATCCTTTGTCTCAGTGCTAATCTTTCTTTGTGGCACTGAGCATCTATTTCCAACACAAATCCAGAGCCACAGCACACTCATGGACCAGGAGGGAAGACTCATCATGAGCAGACCTCCAGCCACCTCTCATCGCATCTGTGTCTTATGGCCTGTGCCTTCTAAAGGCACAAGTTTATCTAAACTTGTAAAGATAAACACACACACACACACACACACACACACACACACACACACACAGAGGCATCTTTTTCAAGTATGAAGACAGTGCAACTCACACGTCTTCCAGGCTCTCAAATTACATTTGCAGTTGCAGTGAAAGGTTTCAACAGTGTTTGGACACTCTCTTCAATGGAGATGAGAAAAGTAAGAATTTGTGAGACAGCTACAGAATCTGCGGCTGGAGCAAAGTGATGATCTCCTTGCCATGTAAATGGCCGCTGATGTAGTCTGGATGTCCCCTGCAAGCCTGATGTTCGGATGTGATCCCCAATGTGGGAGGGAGCCTGGTGGGAGGTGTTGGGGTTGTAGGCAGAGCCCTCGTGGCTTGGTCCTGTCCTCATGAGAGCGTGCTCTCAGTATCTGCTTGTTGGAAAGTGTGTGAGCTCCCTGGGCTCACTCTCTCCCTCTCTTGCTCCTGCTTTGGCATGCGACATGCCTGCTTTTGCTTCACCTTCCACCATGGCAGGAAGTTTCCTTAGGCCTTTCTGGAAGGAGATGTGAGCTCTATGCTTCTTGCACAGGTTGCAGAACCATGAGCCAATTAAACCTCTTTTCTTATAAATTATCCAGTCTAAGGTATTTCTTTTTTTTCCCCACTTCTCATAAGGCATTTCTTCAGAGCAATGTAAGAACTTTCTACTTCGTCATCATGGGATCACTTGGAAAATATCTGAGAAGCCCCCAGCCCTGTTTAGGCAGGCAGTTAGCAAGGTAAGAAAGAAGGCAGAGGGTGAAAGGTAGGACCCGGTTTCTCGAGGTGCACGGGTCTGCGTGGGGCTCCCTACTCAAGTCGGTTTGTACACTTGTCTTCCCAGCAACGGCCCTCTCTTTTCATGGCTTCCCTTTTCTTGGTGACAGCTCTGAGCAGCAAGTAGGGCAAGTCCACTCATATTGTGTTCTTAATTTTAGAACATTTTCATCAATCCAAAGAGAAACCATCAGCAGTGACTCCCTTACACCCCCAGGCAACAACTAGTCAACTCGGTTTCTCTAATTTGCCTGCTCTGGACATTTCACAAAAATTGAACCAATATATGACATTTGTGTCAGACTTCTTTCACGTAGCATAAGGCTTCAGGGCTTCATCCACGTTGTGGATATGAAAGTGCTTTGTTGTTGTTGCTGTTGAGACAGGGTTTTGCTCGGTTGCACAGGCTTGAGTGCAGTAGCACGATCTCGGCTCACTGCGACCTCTGCCTCCGGGGCTCAAGTGATCCTCCAACCTCAGACTCCCTAGTAGCTGGGACCACAGGCGTGCACCACAATGCCCAGCTAATTTTTGTATATTTTGCAAAGATGGGGTTTCACCATGTTGCACAGGCTGGTCTCAAATTCCTGAGCTCAAGTGATCCATCTGTCTCAGCCTCCCGAAGTGTCGGGATTATAGGCATGAGCCATTGGACCAGGCCAGAAGCACTTTTTAGTGGATGAAAAATACTCCACTGCGGGGAGATGCAATGTATTATTTATCCATCCACCAGCTGATAAACATTGGGTGGCTCCCACTGCTCAGCTATTATGAATAATGAGGCTATAAACATCCGTACAGAGCTTTTGTACTCGTATATGTCTTCAGTTCTCTGGGGTGCACACCTTGGAGTAGAATTACTGAGTAGTAGAGTGGTTCTTTATGCTTTTATGTAAATTTTGGGCCATGCTTGTCAATTTCCACAAAACATCAGTTGAGATTTCAGTTGAAATCGAATTAACTTTATAGATTGCCTTGAGGCGAGCAGACATGCCCATGGTCCCAGTTTAGTTCCGCACAGAAACCCCAGCACAACCCTCCATTATTTGAGTCTTAGAAAATGTTTTTTCCAACAATTTCACTTTTCTCCACAAAGTCTCATATATCTTACGATTTTTTTTTTGTAACTTTTGGTTTATGTTTTGGCTGGGCATGGTGGCTCACGCCTGTAATCCCAGCACTTTGGGAGGCCAAGGAGGGTGACGACTTGAGGCCAGGAGTTCAAGACCAGCCTGGCCAACATGGTGAAACCCCGTCTCTACTAAAAATACAAAAATTAGCCGGGCATGGTGGCGTGTGCCTGTAGTTCCAGCTACTCCTGCGGCTGAGGCAGGAGAATCCCTTGACCCTGGGAGGCCGAGGTTGCAGTGAGCAGAGACGGCGCCACTCAGCCTGGGCGACAGAGCAAAACTGTCTGAAAAGAAACAAACCAAACTATTGAGATTTTGACTGGAATTGCGTTGCCTTTATAAATGGACTTGAGAAGTGTAGACATGCCCTCGGTTCCCAGTTTAGTTCCATACACAAACCACAGTGCAACTCTCCATTTATTTGGGTCTTAAAAAATGTTTTTTTCCCAATGATTATACTTTTCTCCATCAAAGTCTCTTATATTTTCTGGATTTTTTGTTTTTGCTAACTTTTGGTTTATGTTTCATTAGCAATGACATCTTTTTTCTATTACATTTTACAACTATTTATTGTTGATGACAGAATACTCTTTTTATAACGTTGATATTGTTTCCAAGAAAACTCTCATGTCATTGTTAATTACCTGAGGCTTTATACATAAGAAGCTACATCACCTGCGGATAACAGCAGCTTTGCATCTTCCTCTCCTGCTTTTCTAACTCCTGTCTCTCTCTCTTTGTTGCTCGTCCGGCCAGGACACCCTGTGCTTGACGCATCATGGGGTTTGTAGGAAGTGGCTTTGTCCTGTTTCTGGCTTTAATGGAAATAATTTTAAAGTTAAGACAGAAAGGATGATGTTTGCTTCTGATAAATGCCATTTTATCAGGATAAGGAAAACCCCATTTACCTCATGTTTTTGTAACACTTTTTAAAAATCACCAATAATTATTGACTCTCATCAGATAATCTTTGTGCATCTATTGGGATGATCGTACATTTTTTCCTTTTAATCTGTTACTGCTGTGGATTCCAATAATACAGTTTCTGGTTTAGATCCTCATTGTAACCCTGGATTAAACCACCTCATCATGGCGCATCCATAATTTTATTCACTGCTGAACTTCCATTACTGCTGTTTCATTTACCAGCTTTGTGTCTATATTCATAAGAGAAATGGGCCAATAATTTATATTTCTTGCACTTCCGTAGTCTGGTTTTTATGCCAGGTTGAGGACCAGCCTCATACATTGATTTGAGTAGCTTCCCCAGTTTTCCTACCTTTTGATACAGTCTGTATGAAATAGGGGTTACGGGCCAGGCATGGTGGCTCATTCCTGTAATCCCAGCACTTTGGGAGGCTGAAGTGGGTGGATCACTTGAGATCCGGAATTCCAGACCAGCCTGGCCAACATGGTGAAACCGTGTCTCTATTAAAAATACAAGAATTAGCCAGGCATAGTGGCAGGCACCTGTAATCCCAGCTACTTGGGAGGCTGAGGCAGGAGAAGCGCTTAAACCCGGAAGGCAGAGGTTGCGGTGAGCTGAGGTTGTGCCACTGCACTCCAGCCTGGGCCACACAGTGAGACTCCATCTCAAAAAAAAAAAATCTAAAAAAAATTAAAAATTAAAAAAAGAAAGGGGTTATGTCTTTCCAAGCCCGTGCCTGGTATTATTGAAGAGGAAAGATTTTTTGTTACTAACTCCATTTCTTTAATTATTATTGGTGTATTTATCATCTCCATTTTTTCTTGAGTCCATTTTGGTAATTTTTATTTTTATAGGAAATCATATATTTCACCCAAGTTTTCAAAATATTAGCATAATATTAATTGTATTCTTATGATTTGAATGTTAACTACAGTTACACCAGCTTTCATTTTATATCTGGTTTATTTGTGGTGCTTCTTCTTTCAGTTGCTCATTTGGTCTATTAGTCACCTTCTTAAGAAAACTCGGGCTGGGCGTGGTGGCTCTTGCCTATAATCCCAGCTGTTTGGGATGCCAAGGTGTGTGGATCACCTGAGGTCAGGAGTTCGAGACCAGCCTGACCAACGCAGTGAAACCCTGTTTATACTAAAAATACAAAAACGAGCCAGGCGTGGTGGCGGGCACCTGTAATCTTACCTACTTGGGAGGCTGAGGCGGGAGAATCACTTGAACCCAGGAGGTGGAGGTTGCAGTGAGCCGAGATCGAACCATTGCACTCCAGTCTGGTGACAAGAGTGAAACTCCATCTAAAACAAAAAAAGAAAAGAAAACTAGACATTTTTCACATCTCAGAGAAGGCAGTAGAAAGTTAAAAATAAAAATGTAAAACTAGGTTTTAATTTTGTTCATCCTTCCTACTGTGTCTTTGATTTTTAAATCAACTTTTATTCTTATTTATTTGTGCTTTATTTTAATTGGCGTAGGTCTTTTTTACCTTTAAGAAATAAACTCTCAAGTCACTTACTTTTAATGTCTTCTTCTTTTTTAATGGAGGTGTTGAAGGATATGCGCCGGGCTTTCCTCTAAGTGTGGCCTTTTCATATAACAGGAGCCCTCGAATGCCGCGCTGTTCGCCGACCTTCAGTTCTGAGTATTTGTAACCACCAACGAACTTTCTTCCTTAAGCCATGAGGGACTCATTCTAAGATAACATTACAAATATTTAGCTGTTCTTTCTTTTGAGACAGAGTTTCACTCTTGTCACCCAGGCTGGAGTGCAGTGGTATGATCTTGGCTCACTGCAACCTTCACCTCCCAGTTCAACTGATTCTCATGCCTCAGCCTCCGGAGTATCTGGGACTACAGGCACGTGCCTGCCTAGTTTTTCGTATTTTAAGTAAATATGGGGTTTCACCTCGTGAGCCAGGATGGTCTCAATCCTGGTTAATTTTAATGTTTTTGTAGACAAAGGGTGTCACTATTTTGCCCAGGATCATCTAGAACTCCTGGCCTCAAGTGATTCTCCCGCCTCAGGCTCCCAAAATGCTAAGATTACAGACATGAATCACTGTGCCTGGCCTATAAAACTTTTAGCAAAAATAAATTGGAGAAAGTCTTCAGGATCTATGGCTAGGCAAAGAGTTCATGGATTTTACATCAAAATCATAATCAATAAAAAATTATTAAATTGGACTTTATCAGAACTAAAACTTTTTGCTCTGTGAAACACCCTGTTGAATGAAAATGGAAGCTGTAGAGTGGGAGAAATATTTACCAACCACATAGCTGGCAACTAACTAGTGTTTAGAATATATAAAGAACTCTCAAAATTCAAGTTAGAAAAGGCGACACAATCCAATTAGCTGATGGGCAGAAAAACATGACCACATATTTTCACCAAGGGGGATATATGGGTGACAAATACGTGAAAGAATATTCAACATCACTCGCCATTAGGGAGACGAAATTAAAACCACAACGAGATGTTGCTACATATCTACCAACCAGAATTGCTAAAATTGAAAGTGACAGTACCAAATGCTGATGAGGATTTTGAGAAACGGGGTCTCTCGTACATGTTTGGCAGGAATGTAAAATGTGCAACCACTTTAAAAACCAGTTTGAGGCTGGGTGCGGTGGCTCTCACCTATAATCCTAGCACTTTGGGAGGCCAAAGCAGGTGGATGGCTTGAGGTCGGGAGTTTGAGACCAACCTGACCAGCATGGAGAAACCCCATCTCTACTAAAAATACAAAATTAGCCAGGCATGGTGGCAGCACTTGTAATCCCAGCTACTCGGGAGCTGAAGCAGGAGAATTGCTCGAACCCGGGAGGTGGAGCTTGCAGTGAGCCGACATCGCACCAAACTCCGTCTGAAAAAGAAAAAAAACCCAGCTTGGCAGTTTCTTAAAAATGAAACCAAAAATTGAATATGCAACCACCACATGACCAGCCAGTGCACCCCTGGGCATGATCCTGGAGAAGCGAAGACGTGTCCACGTGATAACCACACACATGCTCGCATCAGCTTTACACATACTGGCCCAGCGCCAGAGGTAACACAGATGTAATTCAAGACTGAATGGTTAAACAGACTCTGACCCATCCATACCATGGAATACTGCTCCGCAGGGAAAGGAATCAAACTGTTGACACAGGCAGCAACCCGGATGAACTTGCAGAGAATTATACTGAACTGGGAAAATAAAGCAATTCCAAAGGTCACATACTGTAGATTCCATTTCCATAACACTCTGGAAATGGCAGGGCAAAATTATAGCAATGGAAAATAGATCCGTGGTTGCCAGGGGTTTAGGAGGGGTTGGGGTGAAAGGGGAGTGAGTATGGCTGTAAAAGGTCAATATCAGGGGCCTTTGTATGGATGGAAAGGTTGTAAATTTGACCTGCAACAATGTCAACATTCTGGTTGCCATCTGGTAACGTAGTTTGGAAGGTGTTATCATTGGAGGAAACTGGGTGAAGAGCATTTGAACTGTTTCTGTATTTCTTTAACTGCGTGTGATTCTACAATTACCTCTAACAGTTTTAGGGGAAAAGTCACGGTGAGAGGCAAAGAGAATGATGTATGTAAGTTCCTCAGCACAATGCCTGGCAGGTAGGAGGGACTTTAGTGCTGTAACTGGAAAAGTCCTGGGCAAGCCAGGACATCTGGTCACCCCACAGGGCAGGTCCAGAATTCACTCACTCAGTGTCACCGAGGATTCAGGTTTTCCACCTTCCCTCCTTGCCCTCCTTGGAACGCCAGCTCATGCTCAAGTCGGATGCCCTCAGGGTTACAGGGCAGCTTGCCCAGTTCCAGGCATCATGTGCACACCGGTCCACGTCTCTCTGACCTCTCTCTAAGAGCAAAGAAAGCATTCCTGGAGGCTTCCCCCCTCACAGCTTAGTGGCTACGGTTCCTTCACTCATGCATAAAAAACCTCTGATTCACAAAAATCAGCAAGTGAAATGGGGCCACAATGCTTAGGTTGGGTCCGTCTGGATTAACCCCCAGACCCGGGGGCAGAACCAGCCTGCATCAAGTGTCGGAATTGCATCTATGCCAGCCCGTATGAAGGTTTCAGGTGGCCCCAGAGCTGTTCTTTCCTCCTTTCTCAGGACTCCGCTCCTAACATGTGTGGCTCTGGGCACCGGAGTTGTGTTTCCTGGACCAGCCAGATCTAAGCAGGTCAACGCCAGGAACTGCGCTTGTTCACGTGTTTATCCTCAGCATCTTGCAGGGGCCCTGTGCATGTAAGGCATGGATACATATTTATTGAAATGAATTCAATAGCCTTCATCTTACTGATTCTGCTGCTCAAACGTCTAATTAAATCTTGCCCGTAACCATATCATGACGGTCCAGATTAGAAACTTCATTAGGCACCAGTCAGTGACCTAGAGTGTCTCTTATTTCCACAGACACAGAGCTGCACGTTTTTCTTGCTCTGCTGACCACTCCTAAATTTGATTTGTTCATTTTGCATTCTGAGGTGAAGACAAGGCAGGGTTATTGTTTACTCTTTGTGCTTTACTTTAAAATGTTTCTTTGTTGGCTAGGTGTGGTGGTTCATGCCTGTCATCATAGCACTTTGGCAGGCCAAGGCAGGATCGCTTGAGGCCAGGAGTTCAAGACCAGTCTGGCAACATAGGGAGACCCTATCTCTACAAATAAAATAAAATAGCTAGGCGTGGTGGGGTGCCCTCTCTGGTCCCACCTGAGCCCAGGAGGTCGAGGCTGCAGTGAGCCAAGATCACACCACTGTACTCCAACCTGGGTGACATTGTGAGATCCCATTTCAAAAAAAAAAAACAAAATAAAAATATTTGCGATCCATCTAAACCTGTCTGAATTTCTGTACTCTTATTTATATTTTGTTTTTATTTTATTTATTTATTTATTTATAAAGATGGGGGCCTCAGTCTGTCACCCAGGCTAGAGTGCAATCACTGCAGCTTCCAACTCCTGGGTCCAAGCAATCCTACAATTTCAGCTTCTGGAGTAGCTGGGACTAAGGCACATGCCACCATACTTAGCTAACTTTTTACATTTTTTTTTTAGTGATGGGATCTTGCTATATTGCCCAGGCTGGTCTCTAAATCCTGGCCTCAAGCAATCCTCCTGCCTTGGCCTCCCAAAGTGCTGGAATTATAGGCATGAGGCATCATGCTTGGTTTATTCATGTTTCTAACTGTCCTCCCATCTTCTAGAGGGAAGTTAATACAACTTTGATATTTGAATTTTTGCTTAATAATTCATGTGACATACCGAGCATAAAAATGATCTTCCTCCCTAAAGTGGATCATTTTTTCTCCCTATGAAAGTTTATGCCACATACTGTTTTGAATTTCATACTTCCATGTCTCTTAAGCAGAACCTGGTCTGACTTCTATCTCTCTCTTTTTTTTTTCCTTGCCTCTGAGTCAACTATGAGAAATGATTCTGACTCACAAAATTGATATATCTGTAAACTAAATGGCAGGTCTAGCCCTCCCCGCCGAAGGTGACTCCTTGGTTTTGCACACTTTCTGAATTGGACTTGAATTCCTCGATGCCATCTTCAGAGCCTCCTGTGGCTTTGTCCCACATATGCCTCAGACCCATGCAAATCGAGTCCTGGATTTCCTGGCTATGTTTACTCTAACACAGAATATAATGTGCATGTTAGACAAACCCTTAACAGTGCTCCGTGATATTACTTCTGTCAAGAAAAAGAGTAACAAAACAATGGGCCGGGCGCGGTGGCTCACGCCAGCAATCCCAGCACTTTGGGAGGCCAAGGCGGGCAGATCACCTGAGGTCAGGAGTTTGAGACCAGACTGGCCAAGATGGCAAAACCCCATCTCTACTAAAAAATTCAAAAATTAGCTGGGCGTGGTGGCATGTGCCTGTAATCTCAGCTACTCCGGAGGCTGAGACAGGGGAACTGCTTGAACCCGGGAGGTGGGAGTTTCAGTGAACTGAGATTGTGCCACTGCACTCCAGCCTGGGCGACAGAGCGAAATTCCATCTTAAAAAAAAAAAAAATCCCAAAAGGTCTATGTTGCTTTCATCAGTAAAATAGAATTCCATAATTCTTTACTGGTTTAAATTTTATCAGAAGTTCTGCTTGAAGGATCAGACCTAAATCCAGACCACCTGATAATGACAGTTCTGGCTAAATTGCAGAACTGAATGTCATCTGAAGGAGCTCAAGTTGGGGACATTTCCCTACACAGTCATCCTAGAGACAGTAGAGGGCACTGCAGGAAAATATTAAACCAAAAAGTAACCGTCCAGCAGGAAACTTAACTTGGTGTATTGGTAATACAACCCACGGTAAAATTGCTCAAGCTCAAAGCTATGCGAGTGCTTTTTGTTTAAGTTCTTAGTGTTCCAGAGCTCTGCTAGTCAATATGGCAGACACCAACCACATGTGGTATTTCCATTTAAATTCACGAAAATTGAATAAAATGTAAAATTCCGCTTCTCCGTTGTGCCAGCCACATTACTCATGCTCAGCAGATACATGGCTAGTGGCTACCGTATGGGACAGTGCGGGCGTAGAACATTTCCGTCATCACAGAAAGTTCTAGAAGGCAGCACTGCTGAAGTCTCTATTTCCATTTTATATGACAATGGAAGGGGATTAGAATATGCTGCCCCAAGATATGCCACTTTGGTGTAAAGATTATTTTGAACTGGAAGGTAACTGAGAAAAAGGAGACACAGGAAAGGCTCTCCGCCCTCCCCCGATCCCTGCCTAAAAGCAGGGCATACATTTCTGTCATGAGGGTGTCCCAATCTCTCTCATATCAGGAAGGGAGGACGAGATGCCACAGGACGAGATACCACTGAGGACGAGATGCCACAGGACGAGATACCACTGAGGACGAGATGCCACAGGACGAGATACCACTGAGGACGAGATGCCACAGGACGAGATGCCACAGGACGAGATGCCACAGGACGAGATGCCACAGGATGCGTCTGCGTAAACTCGCTCCACTGAATAAGCCTTCCCTGCTCCCAGTTTTCCTCATATGGCCACCTTTCCACAGCCGACCACCTCTAGAAGCCAAACCCTTTTTCCTCTGTCTTGTCATGTCTCCACAGTATACAGCCCTTTGTTCAAAGGGCAAAGAAACCCAGCCCCCCTGTGTTTTTTGTTTATATGTTTGCTTTTTGTTTTTAGACAGAGTCTTGCTCTGTCACCCAGGCTGGAGTGCAGTGGCACGACCTTGGCTCACTGCAACCTCCGCTTCCAGGGTCCAAGCGATTCCCCTGCCTCAGCCTCCCCAGTAGCTGGGATTACAGGTGCACACCACCACACCTGGCTGATTTTTGAATTTTTTGTAGAGATGGGGTTTCACCATGTTGGCCAGGCTGATCTCGAACTCCTGACGTCAGGTGATCTGCCTGCCTCGGCCTTCCAAAGTGCTGGGACTACAGGCATGAGCCACCACGCCCGGTCCCTAGCCCCATGCTTAACTGCTCCTGTGGGTCTTCACTTCTTTCCTATGAAGTCCTCCATGCATATAAAAAATTAAAACATATTAAAATAGTAACACAAAGGCCAGGCGTGGAGTTTGAGAACAGCCTGAGCAACATGGTGAAACCCAGTCTCTACTAAAAGAACAAAAATTGGCCGGGCATGGTGGCTGGGGCCTGTGGTGCTAGGATTACAGGCATGAGACACTCGGAAGGCTGAGGTGGGAAGATCAGTTGGGCCTGGGAGGTGGAGGTTGCGGTGAGCCATGTTCGCACCACTGCAGTCTAGCCTGGGCAACAGAGCAAGACCCCATCTCAAAAAAAAAAAGCTACAACTAAATAAAGGTTAAATATAAGCAAATAAATTACTATACCAAACATATGTCTCTAGAGCTGAGAGAAGCATAACAGTTTATTTAATCCAAATATTTCACTTTTGATAATTAAAAGAAAAAAAACTCAGTGAACGAAAAACTTTAAGTGAATCTCTTCAATTCTTAAAGCTGAAGAACCAGAACTTTAAATCCAAACTCAACCTGGCGCTTTTTCCTTTGGGTTGTGATTCCATTAGTGGTTTTTTGTTTGTTTGTTTTTTTGAGACGGAGTTTCGCTCTTGTGACCCAGGCTGGAGTGCAATGGCGCGATCTCCACTCACCGCAACCTCTGCCCCCTGGGTTCAGGCAATTCTCCTGCCTCAGCCTCCTGAGTAGCTGGGACTACAGGCACGCGCCACCATGCCCAGCTAATTTTTTGTACTTTTAGTAGAGACGGGGTTTCACCATGTTGACCAGGATGGTCTCGATCTCTTGACCTCGTGATCCACCCGCCTCGGCCTCCCAAAGTGCTGGGATTACAGGCTTGAGCCACCGCGCCCGGCCTCCATTAGTGGTTTTTATTGAAAATGTGGGCCTTCTAAATTCTCTGAGCTTGGAGCTCTGAAGAAGAGCCTGTGGCTTCATGCAGTGAGGTTGATGCATCACGCAGAAGTGCACAGACGCTGGCATGTGCACACACGGCGGTGTTTCGCTCCCTCTGTCTGACTTCTGAACCGCACGGGGATCAGAAAGGTGAACTCCACGCTCTCAGATCCTCTGGCTCAGTGTGGCTCGTTCTGGTGAACGCAGGGAGAATGGATGGGGAAAAAAACAGATGGAGAAATACGTGTCTCCATCCAAATGTGAGTTCGATGTCGGAGAAAATGAGTAACACCCCAACAGCACCACACGCACGTGTGAGGACCTGGGAAGGGCTATGGTCATCTGAGATGCTGAGAACGAGCTTGCTCCCCACCGCACCACACTGACAGGCCGAGCTGCGCTGGAAGTGAAATCGCAGGGGCAGCTCCAAGCTCCCGCGGGGCCCTGCCTGCGTCTCCCTCACCACCCCTGGGTGCTGCCGCCAATGCAAAGAACAGGTGAGAGGGAAGGCTGAGCAGACAAGTGTCCGAGCCACGGCCAAGCGGACCAGTAACTGCATCGACGTTTTCGCTGACCGTTTGTGCTTTTGAAAAAGATGCTGAATCACAGTAACCACTTCCGAAATCAAGGACTTAATTTTTATGGCTAACGACATGTACCTTTGTGCTTCTGCCTTTCAAAAGAGCCCCCACGGGAACTAAGTCTACCCGAGCCGGACTGGCTTTTCCTTAAGTCTGACAGATAAACTGTGCCTGATCCTGGAAATAAATTTCATTTTTCCCTCTGGCTGTTTCCCTTAACCATATTCCTCTTCATCGTAAAGCTGAAAATCGTGGGTAAGGTGTCACAACAAAGACCCCTCTCCCGGTTTCCACTAGGAGGAAAAGCAGCACCTCCCACCAAGGTAATCAAATTAATAAGAATGCAATTATTTGTCAGTGTTATGTTAATTCCAGTCCCTTCGAGCTCACTCAGTGTTTGGTTTCTTTTTTCAGTGATTCCCCTTAATTCTGAAAAATGACAGTCC
Source organism: Leontopithecus rosalia (assembly GCA_028533165.1). Classification (NCBI taxonomy): domain Eukaryota; kingdom Metazoa; phylum Chordata; class Mammalia; order Primates; family Cebidae; genus Leontopithecus; species Leontopithecus rosalia. The sequence goes on from CM052648.1 coordinate 191,130,443, forward strand.
CGGTCCTAGAGACAGAGTGAAATGGCAGGCTCCAGGGGCTGGGAGGGGAAGAACCAGGGAGTCAGGGCAGAGTGTCTGATTAAAATCATGAAGAAGTTCTAGAAGGGTATGGTGGTGACAGTCGCACGACAGTGTGAATGCACTTCCTGCCACTGAACTACACACTTCAACATGACTAAAGTGCTAACATTTATGTTACGTATATTTTACCACAATAATAAAATAATAATCTTTAAAAACCGGGCTGAGTACAGTGGCGCCTCCCTGTAAGCCTAGCACTTTGGGAAGCGGAGGTGGGAGGATTGCTTGAGGCCAAAAGTTCAAGACCAACCCAGTCAACATAGCAAGACCCTCTCTAAATTAAAAAAAAAATCAAACTGCACTAAATAGACCGAAAGGCTATTTTGTACAAGAAAATGTGCTCAAAAAATACCTAACTTTCACCAAAACAAATCGAGCAGGAGCCGGGTGCCTTCCCCGCCAGGCCCTGAGACCCGGGTGGGGCAGATCTGGTTTGCAGCTCTCCACCCGGTGGGCGGACACCTACCAGGGCGAGCGCTGCACGGTTCTGCTGACTCAAGCTGCAGGCACACCTTTCTCCAGGTTTGTGCTTGTCTAAAACTACGAGAAATCTGGAGATCACGGGGCTGTAAATAAACAAATAAATAAGAGGCGTCGCACGCGACAGCAGATGGTGGCCTGCCAGAAACATGGAAAGGGAAGACACAGAGAAATTCTGTTGAGAACCAACACTTAGACCAAGCTTGTCCAGCCCGACGCTTACGGGCCACATGTGGGCCAGGAGGGCTTTGAATGGGGCCCAACACAAAGTCCTAAACTTTCTTAAAACATCATGACTTTTTTTCAGCTTATCAGCTATCATTTGTATTAATGTATTTTATGTGTGGTCCAAGACAATTCTTCTTCCAGTGGGGACCCCAGAAGCGAAAAGATCGGACACCCCTGGCTTAGACAACAGGAGCAAAGCAAGGCCAGAAAGTGGTCTGTTCAGGGTCTCCCTTCCCGAGCAGGCTCCTGGCACGCCACGTCTCAAAATAAACTCAAGTCACAGAGACCAATTTTGGGAACTTGGACTGAAACATTTCTGAGGAGGGCATCTTCCCACAGGCCGTGGGAAAGTACTGAGCAAAACTGCTGAGCACCACAGGAAATGTGAGCAGGGTCCCCAGACGGACCAGGGTTTCAGGGCCAGTGTGTTTAGGAACTTTGAGAAAGTGGCCTTAGGCTGGGTGTACAGGGCACAGCTCGGGGAGACTGGGCTGGGATTAGGAGTAGGTTCTGGAGACAGAGCGGGACTTCCATCGTGAACCCAGGGACCGCACCACCAGCTGCCCACTCCCTGGGACTGGACTTCCTTC
>CM052648.1:191132321-191173972 GCA_028533165.1 Leontopithecus rosalia
TTCGTTAGCAGTTCCTGGGCCAGTCCTCCAGACTCTCCTCTCCTCTGCAGAACTCCTTGACCCCCCGCCGCATTGCACCTTCGTTAGCAGTTCCTGGGCCAGTCCTCCAGACTCTCCTCTCCTCTGCAGAACTCCTTGACCCCCCGCCGCATTGCACCTTCGTTAGCAGTTCCTGGGCCAGTGCAGTATTGATGTCCCAGGCTTTCTCTGATGCTTTACAACCCATTTTGCACTCCAATAAGAAAATCCCTCAAATTGCCTTTTTGTCTAACATTATTTTCATAATCTAAAATACATATAAAATAAACCAGCAAGTAATGTCAGTAGCCAAAAAAAGTGAGAAATGTGCATTAAAATGATGTGTAACATGACCACATTTATTTAAGAATATATTCCAATATCAAACAGCAGATTTCAGCAATGCAAAACCCACCATCCCTTTTCCACCAACCTAATATTTACAAAAGCGGAAAGTTTAGGACAAGTGAGAAAGTCTAACCATTGCCGGAATGCAGTGGCTCACACTCGTTATCCTGGCACTCTGGGAGTCTGAGGCAGGAGGATTGCCTGAGCCATTTTATAGACAGTCTGTGTAAGCTGTCATAAGGTTTGCGAAGGGGAATTTATGAAAGAAATTTTGCATGTTATTAAGTTGGTTATAACTAAAAGGAAATTGGCCAGGTATGGTGACTCACACCTGCAATCACAGCACTTTGGGAGGCTGAAGTGGGCAGATCATCTGAAGTCAGGAGTTCAGGACCAGCCTGACCAGCATGGTGAGATCCTGTCTCTACTAAAAATACAAAAATTAGCTTGGCATTGTGGCTCATGCCTGTAATCCCAGCTACTCGGGAGGCTGAGGCAGGAGAATCGCTGGAACCTGGGAGGTGGAGGTTGTGGTGGGCCAAGATGGTACCACTGCACTCCAGCCTGGGCAACAGAGCCAGACTGTGTCTTAGAAAAGAAATTTAAAAACTTTTAAAGGAATTTATAAAAAAGAAAATTATTTATAATAGTATTGTGTGTGAAAACAAGGCTTCCTTAAAGTATCGATTTACTCTCAATAAAATTGCCTTAACTTTTGCTTTTCATAATAGTTCTACAATCTGTTTTGCCTTTTCTCTCTTGAGAAGGCCTGAGATGGTAACTCTCCCCTTCAGCTTCTTTGTCAGTTCTTATAACTTTTTTTCCTCTGATTTTAATTTTACTGTTCTGGCCTAAGGCTGAAATATTTCATCTTGAAGATCAAAACAGAAAGTATTGTTTTCCTCCAGTATAACTTCATTCTGTACTCTAGGCTTTTTTTTTAATATGTCTAAATTTTTGATGTAACCAAGAAACTTCTCATGCTGTTCCTAAGAGACATGTATTCCCCTGGTGTATTCATAACCTTGGACATGCTCATCCTGTGTCTGACTAAATTCCAGAACTTTTTCATTGAACTTGACTTCCATGTTATCTAAGTGGGCTTCCCATTAGGAGAAGAGGTCACTGCAGAAGATTTGTCTTTGCTTTTTTTGGTAACTGGCTTAAAAGACAAGATTTTATAATTCCAATGCTGTCTTTATTAGTTTTTTTATTGCAAAAAAACTGAAATATAAAAGGGTCAAAGTTTTTACATCCATATTACTTTCTGTATTGCCTTTAAGTCTTTTTATTTTTTTGAGATGGAGTCTCACCCTGTCACTCAGGCTGGAGTGCAATGGCACAACCTTGGCTCACTGCAACCTCCACCTCCCGGGTTCAAGAGATTCTCCTGCCTCAGTCTCCTGAGTAGCTGGGACTACAGGCACATGACACTACACCTGGCTAATTTTTGTATCTTTAGTAGAGATGGGGTTTCACCATGTTGGTCAGGCTGGTCTCGAACTCCTGACCTTGTGATCCGACTGCCTTGGCTTCCCAGAGTGCTGGGATTACAGGTGTGAGCCACTGTGCTCAGGCTATTAACTAATTTTTGTGTTGTTAAGTTGCAGGGTCTTGACTCCTGGGTACAAATAACACATCTAAAGAAGGCACTGACTTCTACCAGTAACTGACACCAAACTCAAGTGGACCAAAGCCTTGTCCTCAGACCCAGGCAAAGGTGACACTCAAAGTAAACTGCTTTTTTTTTTTTTTTTTGAGACGGAGTTTCGCTCTTGTGACCCAGGCTGGAGTGCAATGGCGCGATCTCGGCTCACCACAACCTCCGCCTCCTGGGTTCAGGCAATTCTCCTGCCTCAGCCTCCCGAGTAGCTGGGATTATAGGCACACGCCACCATGCCCAGCTAATTTTTTGTATTTTTAGTAGAGACGGGGTTTCACCATGTTGACCAGGATGGTCTCGATCTCTTGACCTCGTGATCCACCCGCCTCGGCCTCCCAAAGTGCTGGAATTACAGGCTTGAGCCACCGCGCCCAGCCAGTAAACTGCTTTTATAAAACACAGGGACGGGCCTGTATTCAAAAGCATTAAGGTTCATTTAATAATTTTGCCTTTATTTGAAACAATGTAATTTATTCTATGCCTTGCTACTAAATAATTTAAAGATTTAACTCCATTTCTGTCATTCTCAAACCTAGGCAGGGCTTATGATCTTTTCATTTAAAATGCTGTTAATTCCTGTATTTTGTTTTACCTCCAGAATTTGAACTATACAATCCCTCCAGGCCCAGCATGAGATTGTAAGGGCCAAATTTTGAGGAATATTAAATCAGATCCTCCAAATTAAGGATGGGCACAGAGATGCCTGTGTTAACAGAATGCTTGTGTTTTATATAGCTTAACAAAATGTTTGTGTTTTATATAGCTAACTGCTATGAACCAGATTACAGTAGCTCAATGCACAGAATTTATAAATAAGTCAATTTTGTAATCTTAGCTTTCAGCTTTTGGCTCCTAAGTTGCTTACAAGAGCGTTTAAGGTTAATGAGTGCCTGCTCGCTTTCATTCCATTTGGCCTAGAATATTTAATTGGCTGTAAGTCTTTTGACTCTAAGTCCCTTGGCCACAGGGGACCTACTGAGGGAATCCTGAGAAAGAGCTACTGCGCATTCCATATCCGTTTGATTTGATGACTGTCCAAATGGAAAGGGAACAACCTGGGCCTCTGGCCTACCATGTGCACAAGCATAACGGTCACTTGTATTTAAAGTGTGAGTGGAATATTTAATCCATTCTAACAAGGCATTTGCATCCATATTTCAATGGCTATGGTTTGCCTTAGATCCTCTACTTCTATCAGTGAGACTTTGGTTTTGTCATTGTGTCTATGAGGAGTGATCAATAAAGAGGCTGAAGGAGCAATACAGTACATTTCAAAAATTTCTTCAGGATCCTTTCTTGAAATGTCAGCTCCAAACCTTAAGTTTGATAAGAAACATTTACAAAGGCAGGGAATGGTGGCCCACACCTGGAATCCCAGCACTTTGGGAAGCCAAGGTGGGTAGATCACCTGAGGTCAGTAGTTTGAGAACAGCCTGGCCAACATGTTGAAATCCTGTCTCTACTAAAAATACAAAAATTAGCCAGTCATAGTAGCACACACCTGTAGTTCCAGCTACTTGGGAGGCTAATGGGGGAGGATTGCTTGAACCTGGGAGGCCAAGGTTGCAGTGAGCCGAGATCATGCCATTGCACTCCAGCCTGGGTGACAGAGTGAGACTCCATCTCAAAAAAAAAAAAAATGGTCCTTTGACTGCTCCCCCAGAGGAGATTTAGGGCTCTCTTAGCATCAGTGTGCTGGTGTAATTCCCATGGCAGGATCCATCCTAAGCCTTTTGAGGTAGCCACAGAACTGCAGAGAGAGGACCCACTCATTCTGTCCCGCAGTAGGACTTGTCACCATTCATACAAACAACACCACATTCACACACACATTTAACCTTTCAGAAGCTGACCACCAAGGAAGTACTTTGTTACCCCTTTGTAACATTTCCTACCTTGGCTCATGCACAGGATTGCCTGGTCCAGGCCCCTGGTCACCATGGTTTGGAATCTCTTTCCCCTGCATTGCGGAGAATCCAGGTTTATTCCTTGAACCAGTTAGGTCCCAGCTCTCAACCCCAAAGGCCGCTGCAAAGAGGTGGGGGAGGGGGCGGGCGCCTCCTCACAAAAGAGGACTGGAGACCACTCCAGAGGGGAATGGCAATATTGGACAAGCCCCCAAACTGTTATATGTGAATCTTTGGTGCTGCAAAAGAAGTAGCACTGTAATATAAATTTAATTTTCTCAGCAAGGCAACTTTACTTTCTGCAGAAAGGGTGCTCCCATTAGCCATCTTGCCATGAGAGGACACTGAACAAAGGAGGCAGGGCATTTATATCTAATGCCTCTGCCCTACTGCTCTGTCCTGATTCCACTGGCTGGAACTGGATTTCACAGTCTAGGTTGCCCCCGGTTGGCTAACAACTTACAACTTTTCTAAAGAGGTAAAGGCAGAGGAGAACAAAGGAAAAGAGGAAATAACTTAATGCTTAGAGAAGCAATAACATTTCCAAACAAGAAAGGGAAAAAACTATGACCTAAGACTTGCCTGGGCTTGTCCAGGCATGTCAGGGCAAATATCTAGATTAAAGCATAAGAACTAAGAACATAGGGTACAGTTATTTGCTTATTATGACTAACAGCTACTTTAAGATTTTTAGCAAAGGCTTTAAAGTAAATTAACCTTTGAAGAAACTATTATTTATTCATAATGAACTAAGAGGAAAGCTTTGAAGGGGAACTTTTTAATTATTCTTATTTACTACAGTGAGACTGTCTAAAAAAAAAGAAAGAAAGAAACATTTACAATCTATTTTCTCTGAAGCCTGCTACCTGGCTTCAGAGGCTTCATCTGCACAATCCCTTATCTTAATCCAGGCACTTCTTTCTATTGATTCCATGTCTTTAAGTAAACTTTCAACCAATTGTCAATCAGAAAATATTCGAATCCACCTGTGTATTACTGGAAGCCCCTCTCTGAGTTGTCCTGCTTTCCTGGACTGACTGAACCAATGTACTTCTTACATGTACTGATTGATGCCTTCTGTATCCCTGCCATGTATAAGAACAAGCTGTAGCCCGACCACATTGGGCACACATTCTCAGATCTCCTGGGGCTGTGTTACTGGCCATGGTCACTCATCTTTGGCTTAGAACAAATCTCAAATATTTTGGAGTTTGATTCTTTTCGTTGACATTCATGCAGCAGACTACTGCCATCATCCAGGCCACACACTATTAAACAGAAAAACCCTAGACACATTTATATTTTAACTGAGTGTATTTTAACAAAACAAAGCAGATTCCCGAAAGGGGCAACCCTCCAAATCAGAGCAGGTCAGAGCACTCAGGAACATGATCTGACAGCACCTACAGGAAGCAGAAGTGTGTTTTAGAGACAGCTGATTTGATCAGAGCTTCATTGCTTAACGGGTTACGTAGTCCCCTGCCATTAACTAAAGCTCAGTTACTGTGGTTAAACTCCTTACTGGTTTGGTCTGGTAGGTGTAGTTCAGGATTTGATTCTGTTATCAGAAAGTGGTTCCAGACCCCAAGAGAGTTATTGGACCTTGTGCAAGAAAGTATTCTGGGTGAGTCCAAAAAGTGAAAGCAAATTTATTAAGAAAGTAAGGGAATAAAAGAATGGCTACTCCATAGGCAGAGCAGTGGCACTGGCTGCCTGACTGAGTATACTTACAATTATCTCTTGATTACAGGCTAAATAAGGAGAGGATTATTCATGAGTTTTCCAGGAAAGGGGTTGCCGATTCTTGGAACAGAGGGTTCGTCCCCTTTTCAGACCATAGAGAGTAATTTCCTGACATTGCCATGGCATTTGTAAACTGTCATGGTGCTGGTGGGAGTGTCTTTCAGTATGCTAATACATGATATTCAGCAAATAATGAGCAGTGAGGACTTCCGTGGCCATCTTGGTTTTGGTGGGCTTTGGGCTGGTTTCTTTGCTGTGTCGTTTTATCAGTGGGGGTTTGTGACCTGCATCTTGTGCCCATTGTCTATCTTATCCTATCACTAAGAATGCCTAACCTCCTAGGAATGCAGCCCAGTAGGTCTTACCCTCATTTTACTCAGCCCCTATTCAAGATGGAATCGCTCTGCTTCAAAGGCCTCTGACATGTTGAGCCATCCTCCCCGCTCAGCCTCCCAAGGAGCTGGGACTACAGGTGCCCACCACCATCCCTGCTAAAATTTTTAAACAATTGTTTGTAAAGAAGGGGGGTTCTCGTTATGTTATGTTGCCCAGGCTGGTCTCGAACTCCTGGGCTCAAATGATCCTCCCATCTTGGACTCCCAAGGTGCTGGGATCACAAGCGAGCCACCATGCCTGGCCCCACGAGTTTCCTTTAGCACCATGAGGGTGGCTCAAACAGGGTGGCAGTAGAGGTGAGGGCCTCAGCCACAAGGAGCACGGGTGGGAGAGAGAGGTCAGGACGCCTTCCAGGGCCTCAGCGCGGGAGTGACGGAGCTGCCATGACCTGAGACGGTGGAAGGCGGCGGGGCCTCTCGGTGTGCTGGTTTGGGGCTCAGGGCAGAGGTCGCCCCGGGAGCAGAAAGGCACCTGATTGCTACACTGCGGGCACATAGGGGGCCTCGCCACTCCACCTGCCGGCAAAATCATTTTCTATAACGACACATGCATTAAAAAGGGCCGATAAACACAAACAAGATCCTAAAGCTGACTCATCTTAAGTCTTCAACCTGCCTTCCAGCCGAACTCTCCTAGGCCAGAGCTGGGCCAGGCCGGATTGGGCGTCGCGCTTGTCAATCATCTAGAACGGGGTGTGATTGCGCGAGTTGGGTTCCCACTTCCGGCAGCGGCGCGGGAGCCGTCGGGAAACCGGAAACAGCTTCCCTTGCCTGTGTTTCCGGCGGTGGCGCGGGGGCCGCCGGGAATCCGGAATGCAGCCGGATGGCCGTGAAGTCCGTCTGTGGGGCGTTCGGGACTTGCAGGCGAGGTAAGGCGCCTCCGTCCGGCCCGGGGATGGTCACACGAGCGGAGGCCGGGGCTGCGGCTGCCGGCGCGGCTGTTGTGGCTTTGCTCTCCGCCGCCCTCGCGCTGTACGGGCCGCCACTGGACGCAGGTACCCGACCGCCGACCGCCGACCGCCGAGCGCCTCGGCTGCCTCGCGAAGGCTCAGCCCACGCGCGGGGCCGAGTAGGGAGACGCGGGAGGCCTGGAAGCCGGCTGGGCGCTGCTCGTGGTGACGGGAGCCCCGCGCGGGGTGACAGAGGGTGGCGCTGGGGCTGGAGCCACCCGCTGCCATAGCGTCCTGGGAGGGGCGCGAGCGGCGGAGCCCGCGCGGTGGCCGAGGAGCAGGATGCCGAGGCCCGGTAGGAGGACCCTGGGGCGCCGTGGGGCGCCGGTCGAGTCCCGCTGTTTGCTCTGGCCGCGCTCCCAGTCTGGGAACGATGCTCGCCGTCTCCTGCCTTGCTGTGGTCTTGCTATTTGGGAAAATGGTGTCTTGTGGCCTGGCTAGTCCATTACCAACCACGGCTGGGGACGGGCGACCTCCTGGGGCCCTGGGAGGCGGCGGACGTGCTGCCGAGCTGACGGGTCAGCGGGCTGCGCGCACACGGGAGCAGGGCCGCGTCTGCAGCCCCAGCTGGAAGCCCCAGTGCCACTAGGCAAGTGACAGACGACCCTGCACGTCCTTGGACAGTAGGGGCCGGATACTGCGACGCCTGGACCTCAGAGAAGGACTCGCCCGGCCAGGCCGCCTCCTTCGCCCGCCCCGGGCCACGGTGTGTGTGCGTGCAGGAGGTCCCTTGGGGAGGGAGGCTCACCTGAGTCATCCCCAGAACCCGGGGCGCTGGCCAGATGCCCCCGAGGGCGCTGCCCTGGCCTTGGCTGGTCCTCGGACTCTGAGATGCCTTTTCAAATAGAACGGATTATGTAGGAAGAATTTAAGCAGGAGCTGAGCAGGTGCTCGGAGCCCCATCTTTTCTAGGGTTTTTCCCTTTCTGTTTGCCTTGTGGGTATTGGTGTATCTAACATCTTTTATACAGGAAGCAGTTCTTGTATTGTGATTCCTCGTTTCTCATAAGGAGAGATTGCTGTTATCCACCTTGGTATAGAAGATAAGTAGAGGCTCAGGGAAAGTGACTTAGGCAGGATTCTTCAGCCAGTAAGTGGCTGAAGTAGTTAAATGGTATTTGTTGATGTGGTCACTAGGCAGATTTTACCTTGTGTATATGTTGGGCATCGTCAGAGTTTTTGGCTTTTTGTTCCCATCACACTGACTCTGAATCATTGAGTGGCTCTGAGAGGGTCCTCCACACTGCCCCTCAGTCCCACCAGCAGGGAGGCTTCTTAACACCACTTGATATACAGATTTATTTGTAGCTGTTTACCTTAAATTCGCACACCATGATTAGTGGCAAGATTTTTCACTGTACTTGGTTGACGGTTCATTATCAGACTGATTTCTTAAACTTTTACCAAAAGCCAGGTAGTGTTGTATATTACTGATTTCTCACCCAGGCTTTAGGGTATATTTCAGTTAACTTAGGGATTGTTGCTCTAAATTAGTTATAATTTACGTTAACTTAAAGTACTTTTATTTTTTTAAATAGAATTTTCCAGTGCTAAAGGCACTTTTAGCGCAAAGCAGCCGTGATAGTCTTCCCCAGACAGCTTCTTTAAAACCAGTCAGACAGATTTGACCTGTTCTTCCAGACTCAGAATTGTCCTGAGAAAAGTTCCTGAATACCATAAAATATTAAGTCACCTCTTGTCAAGGCCTTTTTATCCTTCAGAACTTTAATGTTTACGTGTAAATGTTTCTGTGTGTGAGTTCAAATATCGACGTCAGTAAGCCAGCGGGAACTTGCTTCACTGCCAAATGCTGGGAAGTTTAGTTGACCTCTGGCCCTTTTGCTAACAGAAGCTGTTTGTCTTAGGTGAATGCTGGTGAGCAGCCTGGATTTTACTTTGTGTTAATACAATTCTAGTGAAGGGAAAATGTGGTACTTCTTATTTTGCCTTATAATGGGAGCATTTTACACCTACTATGTGCCCACAAAAAGAAGAACAAAAACCTGGCAGCACTTTAGTAAAATAGTGTCTTGTGGCCTGGCTTGTCCTTTGCTAACCACAGCATCTGCATGGGTCTCTCTCTGGGCGCATTTCCTTACCTGTAAAAGAAAGAGAAAAACTGGCTGTTAGTGAGGAGAGCGAATCAAGATGTCTTTACTTCATCGAACATTTATCAAGTGTTGTGTTCTGTGCCACGCTGTGTTCGAGGTAATTGAGGTGAGTCCCACACGGAAGCAGTCAGTGCTGCAGTGTGTGGATGGTGCCACATTCCATGCAGGCAGACAGTAGTGGGGTGGTGATTCACTAGTCCAGCCAGACCTGCCTTCTTTTGTCTGGGTCAGTCCCTGCCATGTGGGTTATCTGTGTGCGAAAGGTTTCAGAACCCACATGGAATAATACCTACTTTACTTTTGGTATTACTTTGAATTTTTTAAATTACAGCAAAAGCTACTGTCAATTATGTTGTGATTTTAAAATAATTTTAAGCTAGCTTAAAATTTGAGAGCCACCTTTGTCATATGTAAATCTTTAAGTATTCCGTTTCTGGATGATGCTTCTTGTCCTCCAGGGTTCTTAGACCAGCCCTTAGAGTAGCATCATGGTCAGGGAACTGGGACTCTCACAAAGTCTTAAGATGTCACAGCAGAACAGGAGGAGGAGGAGACCCACTTTGGTGTGTTGATCAAGTTGCTGTGAGGGTAATTTGCACATTTTGGGCTCCAAAACACTAACCTTCTATGTAAGACAAAAGAATAGCTCAAAATAGGATTTCCCCCCATGTTTTCTTTCTAGGCATCATAAAGATAGCTATGTGAATACAGTGTGTTTTTAAACAATCAGAATTGATAATTTTGGCTTGTGGTAAATGGGACATGAATGCTTAATCTACTGTAGATAAATCTGCCTTGGAAAGTGGCCCAGATTTTTATATTGTATTTGATGTTTAATTCCCCTGATATCTTACCATTTTAATAAAGCTTACCTTGAAGTGGAGGAAATATTGTGTGTGTTCTTGTCATTATTTGAACAACAACAAAAATCATTATTTGCTTTAAAACCTGTAGGCTTTAAGCGTGTCCATGCTTGGACTAGCACACCTCCTCTTTCTCAACCAAAAATATCAAAAAGGTGCTATCCCAGTACCCATCTGCCAAAGCAGTGGGAGGACTTCTAGCAAACTGTGACACAGAAGGGACAGTTTTCAGCTCTGAGGGTCAGACGCAGAGAGAACAAGCACTTGGAAAGCAGAGTCCCCTGGGAGCTTAGGTGCTGCACCTGTGGCCCCTGATGCAGCCCTGCCCTCCCCTCCTGGGTAGTGGGTGACACTGGTTGCACAGGGCCCGAGGTGTTCCCTCCACCTCAACTCATGGGTGCAGCTTAATTTTGTGTCAGATCCTTTCTGATAACGTGTGGGTTATTTCAACTATGAGGCAAAGTGCAAATGGGGAGTTCCATGTCAGCTTATGCTATTTGCCCTTTTCGATATAAGCATTAAATATTTCATACCTTGCCTATTGTACTTTTTAGACTTAAATCTGAAATTTAAAATATAGATGTTTATAAACTATGAATCTTAAATATTGGGAGAAAGAAGCTTTCTGGAAAATGTACAGTATTACCTGGTGGAACCATTTTGTTCCTTTCCTTAGTGTGAGAAATACACATTTATTAAGTATTACTGTTTAGGGGTTGTTTTCATCAGGCGGGGTACATTGATATAAATGTTAATTTTTAATGTTCATAAGTTGAAGTCTGACTAAACTGTTTTTTCTCTGTGATTTCATAAGTCACAATTTATATGACCTTAAATATGATTTAATTTGAAGTACTGGTATATTTAAAGGTGCTAAAACGACATGCATGCATCTCTACCAGTGGTTCTCAACCCAGGCTCATTTTGCCCTCTCCCTCCCGAAAGGACATTTGGGAGTGTCTAGAGATATTTTTGGTTGTTACAACGAGGTATGTTTGCGTGCACTGCTAACTGGGTAGAGGCCAGGGATGCCGCTTAGTGTCCTAGACAGGGTGCTGATCCATACCCATAAATGTCTTTTTTTTTTTTTTTTTGGAGACAGAGCCTCTCTGTGTCACCCAGGCTAGAGTGCAGTGATGTAACCTCAGCTCACTGCAGCCTCCACCTCCCAGGTTCAAACAATTCTCCTGCCTCAGCCTCCCGAGTAGCTGTGATTACAGGTGTGCACCACCACACCCAGCTAATTTTTGTATTTTTAGTAGAGACAGGGTTTCACCATGTTGGTTTTGCTGATCTCAAACTCCTGACCTCAGGTGACCCACCCACTTCAGCCTCTCCGAGTGCTGGGATTACAGGTGTGAGCCACCATGCCTGACTGTGAGTACTTCTTAAAGTCATTAGTCACATAACTTGCATAGCAATCCAGTGGAGGAATAGGTTAAATTTTATTACCTGTGACTTTTGCAACATTGTCTTGTTTTAAAGAAGGAAGTATGTTTGTGAAAATCTTTAATGCTTGTTGAAAGAACAATTTTACATGGAAGAGTTTTTGCTGATGTGAATTTTTTTTTTTTTTTTTGTAGTAGGAGCTTTAACAAAGTGCTTCTGCTAATACCCCTAATGTGAGACCTACAGTTTCATCCATCTTGAGTTCCTGTTTAAGGCCAAGAGCTTAAACTGTTGCCCACTGCGAACATACCAGGTGGTGATTTGACATATTGACTCTTACATTTCTATTTTTTTTTTTTTTGAGATGGAGTTTCATTCTTGTTGCCCAGACTCGAGTGCAATGGCACCATCTTGGCTCACTGCAACCTCCGCCTCCCAAGTTCAAGCGATTCTCCTGCCTCAGCCTCCTGAGTAACTGGGGTTACAGGCACATGCTACCACGTCTGGCTAATTTTTTTATTTTTAGTAGAGATGGGGTTTCACCATATTGGCCAGGCTGGTCTCAAACTCCTTACCTCAGGTGATCCACCCACCTTGGCCTCATTTCTTTTTTTTTTTAAATGCCTACTTTTAGACAGAAAAGATAGGGAAATTAAACTGATAGAGGATATTTGTGCCTGCTGGGACATGCACATTCTAAAGCACTTTATGTTTTATTTAGTGACAATAAAAACCATATTTTCTCCAGACTTTTAATGCTAAATGTTTAAGTTCATATATATATATTTTCATATATATTTTTTCGCATATATATTCATATATATATATTTTCACATATATATTCATATATATATATTTTCACATATATATTCAATATATATATTCATATATATTTTCATATATATATATATGAAAGGCTGACTTGGAAGTCCATTCAGTTATAGTACTGATTATAATTAATTCTTGAGTAATATAAGGCATTATCTCAACCACTTTCAAGAAGAGTTACTGAAATGCTAGGTTGGAAACAGCTTTTTGAAGCCATCTCTAGCATCTATAACGTAAGAAACCAGCTTGGTATTAGGGATTTTTTAAAAAATGTGGCTAAGTGCTTTGGATAAAGGGATGGTCAACAGTAAACCTGAAACTTTTAAGGAACCCACAGTGGCCCTTACGTGACTGGTAAATTTGGGTTTTATTTTTATAATTCTTAGACTTAAAAAGCAACCGTGTGTTGTTCTGGGGGTTCTGATACTGCGTTGGTCAGCGATGTTACCGTGCCAGGTTATGTTACAGTTTGAAACAGGTTCGTGCCGAGGGCTTTAATAGCTGCGTAGATTGTTAATCAGCATTCATGACACTGTCATTTCATCTAATTGTAGCAGCTCTAATTCCTGTCACGAAGCTCATCAGAGGGGACCCAGAGGAAGAGAATTCATGGTGTTCCATAAATGTGCATGGAAAGACTGCAGTCTTGGAATTTAGGGTGCGGGGTTGAGTGGTGAGGGGAGGAGAGAGAGAGCAGAGTGGTTGTGGCAGCCTCGTGCCTCCGGGCCCGGCTCCATATCCAGGTGGAAGTAGGGCTACCGACTGGCTCACGACAGACCCCGGAGCCGCGGCATCGGCCAGCCGCAGGTAGCGCAGCGAGCCTCGTGCCTCTTCTTGGCCCATCGTTGTTAGCGATTCTGTGCCGGCTCTCATCCTGTGTGGTCTGGAAGAAGGTGAAAAGGTTTGTGATTGACGGGAATTCACAGGATGTTCTCATCTTGGGGCTCTCAGCGTCTGCTCTCTCAGCCAAGGCAGTCTACTCATGAAGAAAATTCCTTCAGAACTTTCGTTGAGTAAAAAGTAAAGCTGTGAGAGTTAAGAGACAAAGCCCTTTTGCCATGAAACGCCCAGTCAGCTTTGGGCTTCCGTCAGTGGAACCTGTGACACATCTAGCTTTTTTCTCTGCTGCAGAGATAATTGGAAGGATAAAAATACTGATTGCCTTGTGTGAAAAAAGTACTGTTTCTATTTGCGGGAGGGTATATGCTTTATTGTCTATTTGTTGAACTCTATAGAACATACCAGCATTTCTCTCATAGCTGAGCTGTTCAAATGTTGAGGTAAAATATACAACGCAGGAGGTACTGCAAGAAAGGCCAGTTAGAGTGTAGCTGTTCAGAGATGATTCAAGATGATGAAATTACTTTAAATGCCACCTTGAACCCAGTTTAAGATGTGTGCCGTATTTAGAATGCCATTTCTAGGTTATTTAAGTGATATCCAGTTGAGTGTTGGAATGCAGTTGGGAGTAATATGATGAATCTGTCAGACTTCTGAGCATCCCAGTGGATTACAGGAGGGAGCTTGCTTTCCAGTGTGTGAGGAGAGAAAAGACCTCATAATAATCCTAAAGGGAAACTGAAATGAAGTAAGGTCGTTTATTAAGTAATAATGCATTTTTTATTTGATAAAACTTTCTGGAAGATTAAATGGTCTTCCAAAATTTCTGATACATTTCAAAAGTAAACCTTTCAGAAATGACGTGTTGTACTGGTGGGGCGGCTCATGCCTGTAATCCCAGCACTTTGGGAGGCTGAGGTGGGCAGATTACTTAAGTCAGGAGTTTGAGACCAGCTTGGCTAACATGGTGAAACCCCGTCTCTACTAAAAATGCAAAAATTAGCTAGGTGTGGTGGTGGATGCCTATAATCCCAACTACTCAGGAGGCTGAAGCAGGAGAATCGCCTGAACCTGGGAGGTGGAGGTTGCAGTGAGCTGAGATCACGCCATTGCACTCCAGCAAAATGCAGTGGTGCAGAGCCGGACTTCATCTCAAAAGAAATTACTTGTGTTACTGTAATTTTCAACATATTTGCTTACATTCATATTAACTTTGGAGGGGGTTTTGGCTAACAGGCTATTTTTAACTGTTCTTTATGGGTAATAATGATACACGTTTACCTTTCTGAATTACTCATTTTTCTTGTTTTTCAGTTTTAGAAAGAGCATTTTCGCTACGTAAAGCACATTCAATAACGGATATGGAAAACACCTTGCAGCTGGTGAGAAACATTATACCTCCTCTGTCTTCCACAAAGCACAAAGGGCAAGATGGAAGAATAGGCGTAGTTGGAGGCTGTCAGGAGTAAGTAGCAGATGTGCAGGGTTGGTGTTTAAAAAGTAGTTGCTGGCTGACTGACTCTCTGCCTGCTTACCTGCCTGTCATTCATGCTGTCTAGTTTGACCTCAGTAATCATTTCCAAACGTAGTCTGATAGGACACTGTATTTTTCAGTGATCCACTTTTTGATTAGGAAGCAGTTCCAAGGAGCCCTGACTGAATTGTTCACTGGTGTGTGTCAGTGTTAGGTTTTGCTTGTAGTGGGGAATGGAGCCTATTTTTAACTGTTTCTGAACACTCAGCAACCTCTTGGTTTACTATGTCAAGTTAGAGATGTTACCCAAGTTCACTTATGAAATTTGGCAATCCCCAGCTTGCTTCTGTTCTGTTTTGCTGCTGTGTTTGGTACGTAACTGTTTATAAGTTGTCCTGGGGTATGAAGGATACCTTCTGTCTCTGATGGAAAGTCTGCCATGGCTCCTGTTTCTGTTTCTGCTTGCTTTCAGTTTGCAAGTCTGTGGTCTCTCTCTTTGCCCATCCCTCCATTTTCAGCTGTTGATCGTGTCATCAGGTGTGTTAGAGGTGTTACTGGATTAGGCACGTTGTGCATTTTACATTGTGGGGACCCTTCTGAATTGACCCCCACTGCATTAGTGGTGCTGCCTCCCAGGAGTGCCTGTTCCCTGCACCCCTTGGAGGACAACCTTTGCTAGCCAAGTCAACAAATTGTTGTTTTAATGCATTTCTCTTATTGATGAGGCTCATTTTCACATGATGTAAGCATGTGTGCATGCATGTTGCCTGTTCTGTCCTTTCATTTTGCATTTACACTTTCTGGTGACACCCCTTTGCAGGAGAAGGCCATGTAAGATGAGGTATCAGCATTTGCCCAGGTCTGTTTTTCTTGGGCTAGCAAAACATCTCACTGCTTGGAATGGACTAAAGATTGCATTTGCCCATTTCATGCCAGGATGAGGCTCTTCCTTCCTGTGCCTCAATTGCCCTTAAATCTAGAGTGCCAGAGATGCCAGAACAGTGAGATAAAAGCAGCTGGGCGGTGTGTGCCATTTCTTGTGTGTCCCAGGTGGCCCCCATCTGGCCTCTGCTGACTGTTACTCTTGGAGGATGGGGTCTGCCTGCTCTGGGACCCTGTCCATGCCCAACTGCTTCGAACCTGTGATTGTAGCTTTCTTCTCTCTGGGCAGAAGCCTGAGATCAGCGCCTTACCTTGAACATTCGCATTGCAGAGAGACTGCAGGCACTACAGCCAGAGATTCACTCTCCTGAAGTGCATGAAGCTTTTGTGTAAAAAATCGACATTTCTAGTGTAATCGGCTCATGTTCATTGAACATTTACGAGGATCTTGTAGGTGTTGGGTTTGTGAATATGTGCTTCATGTCTCTGTTGTGTATTGATAAATCACGTCTGTATTATTTATGTCTGTTTTTTTATTGATAACCTATTTCTTGATCAAGGTGTGCTTATTCTCAGAAGAATATTTAGACTCTAAATATCTTCTTTTTAGGTACACTGGAGCCCCATATTTTGCAGCAATCTCAGCTCTCAAAGTGGTATGTTTACTTAAAAGTTCTTTAGTGGGATTTTTCTGGTAAATATTTTGATGATTTAAACATGATTAAAGCAAATGTTTTCCGATAGAAATCTGAATAACATCTTAGGGTTATCACGGGTCACGGAAGCACCTTTAAGTCTATGCTGGCATCCTGTGCAGTAAGAAGATCCCTTCAGTGAAGCCCATTTTTGGTGATTTGTACTCACCAAAGTGACTCTGGGATGCCTTTGTAGGTCCCAGCTGAAGCATGGGTCCTGCAGTTTCCCACGCATTGAGCTAGTGCTAGCAGCCGGCCTTTTCCTGCGACCCTTCCTCCTGGAGGGTCAGGCTGAGCTGGGCTGAGCTGGGCTGAGCTGGGCTGAGCTGGGCTGAGCTGGGCTGTGCTGGGCTGTGCTGGTGCGTGTGCGTGTGGCTCTAACCCTGCTTCTGCGGTGGTGGCAGAAGTCTGCCTTTTTTTCCAGGCATTGTGCTGTGTGCCCTGGCCCTTTGCTAAGCCACCTGGCCGGGTGTAACTCGGCAACTAGGCTGTTTCTTGGCGCGTGTCACCAGGCCCGAAAAACGAGCACTGGATCCCTGTGTCTGGCAGGTGGGCAGCGAGGCCGGGGCCTTCTGGGGCTTGTGGATCGGGTCCCTGAGTCAGCCTCTTGTGCTCCTTCCTCAGGGCGCGGATTTGTCCCATGTGTTCTGCACCAGTGCAGCTGCGCCTGTGATTAAGGCCTACAGCCCAGAGCTGATCGTCCACCCCATTCTGTGAGTTGCTCTGCACCAGCTTCTCCTGGGTTCTCTTTCCCTTCTGCATCACTTGGGAGTTTTGCATCGACACCGAGAGCGTCTGACGGATTTTCCGTCCTCGGAGTTTGTCAGCAGGTGCTTAGAGGAAGTAGGGAAATGAAGGAGCCCATTCTTCTGTGGTCAGAATAAGACAGACACGGCGGGGTGAGAGGTGGTGGGGGGGACTTGGGCCTGTTGGAAATGGCCGGCCCCAGGTCCAGAGGCAGTGGGGCCCTATGGGCTGCCTGTGACAGGTTTGCAGAAGGCAGAAACACGGGGCCTCTGAGCAGTAAAAAGACCCTTTCCGTACTCAGCAGATATGTCTGGTGCCAGGTCCTAGTCTGTGTTCTGTGGGTCAGCATTGTACTGGGCAAGCAAACACCTGCCCCCGTGGGGCTCCCCCAGGCAGCCTGTGCTGTAGAGCTTGCTGTGTGGAGGTGTTCTCTCTGCCATCCACGACTGTGGCCACTGAGTTCTTGAAATGTAGCTGGGGCCACAGGAGTGGAGCTTTTGCTCTTGTTTAATTTTAATTAGGTGTGAGTGCTAGCACTGACTGGATCGGTCTGTGCTGCTCTGGAGACTGACAAAGGAGAGCAGCACATCAGGTGGTGAAGGAGGTGACAAAGGAGAGCAGCACATCAGCAGGGAGGGGGCTGTGAGAGCAGCAGCAGGGAGGGGGCCATGAGAGCTGCAGCAGGGAGGGGGCTGCATGAGAGCTGCAGCAGCGAGGGGGCCGTGAGAGCTGCAGCAGGGAGGGGCTTGCATAAGAGCTGCAGCAGGGAGGCGGTTGTGACAGTGGCAGCAGGGTTGCATGAGAGCTGCAGCAGGGAGGGGGCCGTGAGAGCTGCAGCAGGGAGGGGGTTGTGACAGTGGCAGCAGGGTTGCATGAGAGCTGCAGCAGGGAGGGGGCTGTGAGAGCTGCTGCGGGGAGGGGGCCGTGAGAGCTGCAGCAGGGAGGGGGCCATGAGAGCTGCAGCAGTGGGGGCCGTGAGAGCTCAGCAGGGAGGGGGCCGTGAGAGCTCAGCAGGGAGGGGGCCTTGAGAGGAGTGGTTGGGGCAGCAGCGCAGTGTGATGCCTGACCTTTCCACACCAGGGAGGAGCCGGCGCGGAGCTCCAGGTGGGGCACTGTGATGTGTCAGGGTGACCAAGAGGTGCAGGGCCGGGCCCCGCAGGGCGTGGGGCTGCTGTTAGGGCTGTGGCTCTGGCTCTGAGTAAGCAGGGTCAGAAAGGCCCCTGGGTGGCTGTTGGGCTGGGCCCCTGGGGCCGGGGCGGAACGGTGGTAAGGATGTATGGGAGGGAAGGGTGCAGTCAGTTGATGAGAGGGCTGGAGTCTGGGTATGTTTGGAAAGTTTGGGGGCGGGATTTGCTGACAGATTGGATTGGAAAAGGCAAGGGGCACAGATGCCACCAAGGGTTTTGGTCTGAGTGAGTTGTCGCTCTGTGTGGTGGAGAAACGGGTGTGGGCTTGGGTGGGATGAAGATGAGGCGTTGGGTGTGGGGCGCAGTTTGGCTGCCGGTCAGACATACAGGGGATGTGGCTAGTAGACATCGACAGTGGGGACATGGACTTGGGAGTCATGCACATGTGGATGGCGCTTAAAGCTGGAAGATGAGGGAGTAAGAGGCGGTGGGGCTCTGCACTCAGATGCCAGGAGCCTGCGCAGGGGAGGCAGGCAGCAGCAGGGGCTTCTGGGAGCAGCAAAGCCACTGTTTCCTGACAGTTCTAGAGGGCCTGTGTGTGCCACTCTGGGTCATTGAAGATGAGGCCTGAGAACAGATGGTTCATCTCACAGTGTGGGGTCCTTGGCAGCCCTGACACGGGAGCTTGTCGGGGAGGAAAGGGGACAGAAGCCTTAGCAGGGGCTCTAGGAGAGGACACAACGAACAGGAAGGAGGTGTGAGAAAGCAAAACGCTGTCTCGTTCTGAACGAGACACTGCACAGCAACAGGGCACTGCCTGGGGCCTGCTCTGTAAGGACACGGACCATGCTTTACAGCCACACATGGATGGGTGGAAACAAACTGGTTAACTAAAAGGGCAGATGATTTTGAAAATACCCATAACTTTTCTCCTAACTTGTCCTAAAAGCTGGAGGCTAGGCATCTAAATCTGGGCATGAAAAAGTAGATCAAGGAGAGGCAGTGGCCAAACGCAGTGTGGGGCCTGGTTTGGGTCCTCAAACGGGAAGAGGACGTCAAGAGGAAACGGGAGACTCGAACGATGCTGGGCGTTAATGGGTCGTATTGAACCAGCGTAGACTTGGTTGTGCTGAGCCAGAGTGTGGGTGTGTGAGCTGTTAACTCGGGAAGCTGGGCAAAGGGTAGTGGGACCTTCTGTACTGGTGAGATAATAAATCCAAATTACAGAAATTATTTACAAGTCATGTCATTACTGTTTGTACATTGTTTTTTCAAAATAAAATGAAAACCAGTATATGAAAGTAAATAAATGTGAAACAGTAGGTAACCACCCTGCCCTTCCTTTCCCTGTTTAGCGACAGTCCCGGTGCTGTTCGTGAGGTGGAGAAGTGGCTTCCCCGGCTGCATGCCCTGGTCATAGGACCTGGCTTGGGTAGAGATGATGCGCTTCTCGAAAATGTCAAGGTAACGTGTAACTCTCACTTCCCTCACGATGGGCTTGGCACTTAGTGTGGTGAGGGTGGAACAAAGGCATTTCTCTTGCATTTTGTGTAATGTTCTGTGTGCCTCTTCATGGCGTGACCGAGATGAGATTTGAGGGCCGGAGGAGAAGCTGAGCGCAGGGGTGGTGAGGAACAGTGCTGAGGTCTGCTTCCCTCCACCCGGCTGTTTTCACAGAGCAGCTGCAGGTGTGTGTGGAGTTGCCGAGATGTTTTATGTTTGATGTGAGGAGAGGGTGAGCAGGACTCAAGAGCTGACAGAGGTTTGGAGTCAGGCCTGGGTGTACATCCCATGCACCCCCTTCTTGCTGGGGGACCCTGGGGTTCCCTCAGCCTCCTGGGCAGCTGTTCCTACACAGCCCTGGCACCATGCTCTGCTGACATCAGGCTGTGTGGTGACACAGGCCTGCTTGTCCACACCCACGTGCATGCACGTGGACACTCATTCATGCTGGTATTTCATTCTTAAAGTTCATTTTATGCCGACCTGAATCCAAAAAGATGGAAATTGTTTATTCTGATGACTTTGTGTCTGCTCTAAACAAGTACCACCTGGGATCAGGGGCATTAACAAGATGGGGATGGCTGCTAGCTCTGTGTTCTCTGCGTCCTCTGATGCATGTTGGGCTGCTGTGTGTCCCTGCTAGCGTCGTGCTCCTGGGGTGCTGCATCCCAGGGAGTGCCCTCTGAGACCCTTTCTTGAGTTCCTGGGGACCCCTGTCAGAGCTCCTGAGGGAAGACGCAGCACCAGACGGCCTGGTGCCACAGTGCTTTCACATGTGCAAGGCGTGGTAACCGCAGGTGGATCAGAGGCCGGACATTAAGTGAGGGACTCTGCTGGAAGCCTTTAGAAGGTGCTTGGCCACACTGTGTTCCAGACCAGCAGTCACCCTGAAAATGTCAGCCATTTGCATGGCACTCTGTTGAGTGCTTAGTTAACAGAGGGGTTTCTGAGGCTGCAGGTGCTTGAAGGCGGTGGGCGATGGAGCCAGCAGTGCAGGGTGTCATCTGGGGGGAGGTGGATGCAGGCCAACACCGTACACACCAGGGCGAGCAGCATGGAGTTAGCATGGGAGCCCATCTTTGAGCTTTAAGGTCTAACCCGCTCACCGAGAAGAGGAGGTGGCCATGTTTAGGAGCAATAGAACCCTCTATCATCCCGGGAGAGGCTCTCAGTGGGGGTCCCATCTGCAAGC
This sequence comes from Leontopithecus rosalia, assembly GCA_028533165.1. Taxonomy (NCBI): domain Eukaryota; kingdom Metazoa; phylum Chordata; class Mammalia; order Primates; family Cebidae; genus Leontopithecus; species Leontopithecus rosalia. The sequence goes on from CM052648.1 coordinate 191,152,996, forward strand.
GCTGGGTCTGCCGACACAGCTGCTGCTTCCTGTCCTGCTCTGCATCCTGGGGGTGTGGATGAATTAAAGGTGAACAAACCAGAGTTCTCTACTTCAGGTCCTTTTCTTTGTGAATTTAAGTTCATAATTTAAAAGTTGATGTCTTCAAAGACCACTCTGCAGCGTGAAATGTGAAAGGTGGGAAGTGAGGGTGTGCCTCGCTGCCCTTGCAGCTCAGACTCGGGGCCTCCCATTGTGATTCCCATATGCGCTCGGTGTGGGCTTGAGAGTCCTCAGGTCGTCCAGCACGGCGGCTTCCTTGTCAGCTTCCGGCTCGTGCCTGGCGCGGAGCAAAGGCTTCCTGCTTCGTCGACGGACCTGAGTGAGGTCATCATCCGGTGTAGGCCTGAAAACAACCCGATTAGGTAGATTTCTGTTCATATCGTCATTCTTCTGATGACAAGTTGAGTCCTGGCAAGGGTTCAAGACGCCCAAGGGGTCTTGTAGCAAGGAAATGGTAGAGGTGGTTTTTTAAAAACAACTTTATTTACATGATTTACTTACCATACACTTCACCATTTAAATGCTACTCAGTGGCTTCAGGTGTACTCATAGCTGTGCAGCCATCACCGTGATCAACCTTAGAACATGTTTACTGCCTCAAGAAGCCCATCCCGTTAGCGTCTGCTCCCTGTCTCCCCCAGTCTCCGGCAGCCGCTCAGCTAGTATACTCTGTCCGGATGGATCCGCCTGTTCAGGACGCTTCCATGGTGTAATGGAATTACACTCTATGTGCTATTTAGTGACTGCTTTTGTTCACGCTGCATTTTTTTTTTTTTTGAGATAGAATGTTGCTTTGTTGCCAGCCTGGAGTGTAGTGACATGATCTCAACTCACTGCAACCTCTGCCTCCTGGGTTCAAGTGATTCCTTTGCCTCAGCCTCCTAAGTAGCTTGGACTACAGGCGCCCACCATCACACCCAGCTACTTTTTGTTATTTTTGGTAGAGATGGGGTTTCACCACGTTGGCCAGGCTGGCCTTGAACTCCTGACCAGAGGTGATCCACCCGCCTCAGCCTCCCAAAGTGCTGGGACTACAAGCGTGAACCGCCGTGCCTGGCCTGTTTGGGTATCTTCCTTGGAGAAGTGTCTATTCTTGCCCTTTCCCCATTTTGAAAATCGTTTGCCTTTTTATTATTGACTCTTAGGAGTGAGTCACTTCTTTCTAGACACAGGTGTCTTGTCAGAGATACGGTTTGCAGCTGTCCTCTCGTTCTGTGGGTTGTCTTTTCACTTCCCTGATGGTTTTGTTTACAGCGCAGATTTTTAATTTTGAAGTCCAATTTAGCGATGTTTTTCTTTTGTCCCTTGTGCTATTGGTGTCTTATCTAAGAAGCTGTTGTCCAACCCAAGTTTAAGCCTACATTTTCTTTGAAGAGCCTTGCTGTTTCAGCTCTCGTATTTAGCTCTGCGTGCATGTTGAGCTGGTGTTTGTGTGTGCTGGAAGGAAGGCTTCAGGTCCGGTTGCAGCACCATGTGTTGGAGAGACTCTTCTTTCCTCCTGACGTGCCTTTCATCCTCCTTGAGAGTCCGTTGGCCCTAAATGTGAGGCTCCTTCTGGACTCTGGTTTCTGTTGTTATCTGCAGCTTTCCTGCTGCAGCTGCCCAGTCCTGATGCTGCGGCTGGGTAGGAAGCCTTGATGTCGGAAAGCCCAAGTCCTCCAGATTTGCCCTTTTCAAGGTTGGTTGGCTCTCCTGGGTCCCACGCATTCCAGTTTTGGATCAGCCTGCTGGTTTGCAGAATAGGCAGCTGGGGTTTTGATAGGGATGGTGTTGGAACTGAAGATCAACTGGGGGAATGTCTAACATCATCTGGCTTTGAACCCAGGATGTCTGAATCGAGAGCGTAGGCTCTTGACCAGCGCCCCTGTCCTCACACCGTGCTCTTCCCACAGCTCATTATCAGTGTGTCCTGGGGACTTTTTCGTGGCAGGATGTGCGGATATTCCTCAGTCTTTGTAACAGCTACGTCGAATTTACTGTGGATATACTACAGTGTATTCAACTAGCTCATTTACTGTTTCCAGCTTTTTTTGTGTTATATCAGTGGTGTCCTGAATCTGTGTATTTTGTCCACTGTTTTGGGTATTTTCTAAGATAAATTTTTAGAGGTTCCATTGCTGAATCAAAGAGTAAGGACGTTTAAATTTTTGAGAGATGCCCCAAGATTTCTCCCCTAGTGTCCCACGGTTTGCTTTCCCATGGGTGGGGACACCCTTCTGCGCTGGGTGCTTTGATGCTGCGAATCTTTCTAGGAGACCCCTGTCACATTGCATTTTCCAGGGTTTGAATATTCACGCTTGACTACTATTTGTAAATACATTAAAAGAAAACACAGAAACAGATGAAATGTCAGATTGTTGCCAAATACTGCAACATGAAATCAGAAACTGATCTAAAATCTGAGTTAGCAAAAGCCTGACAGTTTTAACAGTAAAATCAAACTCAGGGCAAGCAGAGAAATAATCTTTTTGGTTAATAAAGGAAATCAGCTTCTGTGAAGTTTCAGGTACCTGCTTCCCTGGAAGGGGCTGTGGGACGGACACTGCCAATGCTTGGACCAGCATCAGATCAAAACAGACTTCCCCACAGCTGGGATACGCGTCACCAAACAAGCTGAAATGAGCAGTTTGTTACGCAGGCAGCCAGTGCTGTCAGCTTTCAAATTTCATTTAACTTTTAACATACATGACTTTAGTTTTCAGTACTTAATTCTTACCTACCGTGTACTTTATGTTCTCTGTTCTTAGCATGGTCTTTAATGGTTTTTAGTAGGTGTCTATCAAGTTAAGATCACTTACATGCTACTGTGGAATATAATCTTGTCACAGTATAGTGGTTCATAAGCATAAAAATAACCAATGTTGATTACATGTTGTGTGTGTCTCTATACATGTAGTATTTTTTTTTTTTTTGAGACAGAGTCTTGCTCTATCGCCCAGGCTGGAGTGTAGCCTCAATCTCAGCTCATTGCAACCTCCACCTCCTGGGTTAACGCGACTCTACTGCCTCAGCCTCCTGAGTAGCTGGGATTACAGGCGTGTGCTACCATGCCTTGCTAATTTTTGTATTTTTAGTAGAGACAGGGTTTCATCATGTTGGCCAGGCTGGCCTCGAACTCCTGACCTTGTGATCCACCCATCTTAACTTCCCAAAGTGCTGGGATCACAGGCGTGAGCCACCACCCTCAGCCACGTGTAGTATTTTTAAAATAGAAAACCTTTGAAACCTTCACTGTAATCCTATCAGGGAAAAACGATTCCCTGTTTATTGTCACTTGTTACTTTAAAATATGTAAGTAAAGTGATATGAAAAATACATAATGACTAGTGATTTGGGGAACTCGCAAGAATTCTCTGAATGCTGCAGATTAGTATCTGCGGGAGAACTGGAAGCCCTCGGTGGGGTGGTGGGTGTGTCTTGATGGGTTAGCCTAGGAGCCCAGCTTTGTTTCTAGCATTTCCACTGGGCTTCACCTTTCAGAGTTCCCAGTGTCCTGTCTTACTAAGGGGCGCTGCCAGTTCATTGGGTCTTGCTTCTCTGTTTATTCATTTACTTTGTTTTCCAGTTGTTGTTTGATGACTTGATGTTGCATTGTATTATTCTGCTCAGTTTCCCTTCACTGCTCCTGGGAAGTGTCGTAGTCTGCTTTGTACTGCTCTGGCAGCCCCACAGATTGCGTCATTTGTAATGAACAGGGGTTTCCCGCCTCACCAACATCAAGATGCCGGCATCTGGTGAGGGAGGAAGGGCAGGAAAGTGACCCTTAATGCCCCTTTTAAAGGACATTAAACCCACCTGTGAGGGCTCTGCCACATCACCTTTTAAAGGCCCCACTGCCCAGTGCCAGTTAAGTTTCACCGTGAGTTTTGAGAAGACACGCGTCCACACCATAGGCAGAGGCAGCAGGCATGGTGTTCAGCCTGGTTTTCTCTTTTGACAGGGCATTTTGGAAGCGTCAAAGGCCAGGGCCATCCCTGTGGTCATCGATGCGGTGAGTTGACCTCTCTCATCCTGGCTGGGGAAGTGAGCCTGGAAGGCCTGTCCAGTGAGCCCGGCTTTTTGTTCCATGCAGGATGGCCTGTGGCTGGTTGCTCAGCAGCCAGCCCTCATCCAGGGCTACCGGAAGGCTGTGCTCACTCCCAACCACATGGAGTTCAGCAGACTATACGACGCTGTGGTGAGTGAGTGGACCCCCAAAGGGTGGACGCGAGCCCCATTGTCCTAAGGAGGGTGAGTGGTGAGCTCCATGCTTCTGCCCAGCCTGTCCCTGTGGGCACATCTCTGCAGGGACACAGACCTCAAGTCATCGCTGTGCCTCTCACAGCGGATGGCGCGTCGTCCCATCGTGCTCTTTGATTGGATGAATGATGGTGTGGTGGACTTGGGACAGGCAGGGACTCGGGTCAGCCAGCCCCCTCCTGCAGTGCACTCTGGACAGATCACTTCGTCTCTGTCCTGAGTGCCTCGTCTATAATGTGATGATGGCATCTGCCTCATGGGGCTTTGAGATGAGGAAACCTGTGTAAAGCCATGAGTTCCCACATGGTAAGTGTCCCATCAATGTTAGCGCTCAGTACTGTGGAATTTGTATTACTCTTGCAAAGCTCTCAGAACCCAGCCTCGCTGTCCTCCTTCAGCCTGGTCTGACCAGGTAGAGGACGGGCACTGGCAGGCACTGCGTTGGTGTCTGCTTGGAGGAGTTGCTGCAGGTAACATCCTGGGCTTCCTCCCACCTATGCGGCCTCTAGCTGGTGCCCAGGTGATCCTTTCAGACGCGAGAGTGCAAGTCTCATGGCAGATGGGACAGGGCTATCCATCATGTCACATGTCGTGTATCTGAGGAAGGCTTTGCTTTCTCTGTGTCTTGCTGCGTTGCCGTAGTTCAGAGGCCCTGTGGACAGTGATGACCGCCATGGATCTGTGCTGAGACTCAGCCAAGCCCTGGGCAACGTGACGGTGGTCCAGAAAGGAGAGTGTGACATCCTCTCTGATGGCCAGCAGGGTGAGCGGCGGCTGGCCTCTGTGTGTGGGCTGGTGTTGGGTCAGGCAGCGTGACCACACTGAGTGTGAGCCCCAGAAGACCTCTAGCGTGCACACGTGTTCACACGCATTCTGCACAAAGGAATTCCTGATGAGCTCGACAGACACACCTTCTCCAGAGTCCATGCTTTTGATTTCTCACTGTTTTGCTGGGGAAGTGACAGTGGTGAGAGCAGGCTTTCAAGTTGTGGGCTCTACCCATTGGCTGAATTGCTGTGCCTTAGTTAGGAGAAGCAGCCTGGCAGGAGGGTGCCTGGAACAGCAGGGCACGTGGCAGAGTCCTGGGTTCATGTCCCCAAGCTGCCACCTTCATCTTTCATCTCACTTGTGGTATCCACGATCCATGTGGTTATTTGGGTATTTTGTTGCAATTTGTTCTATCAAGATGACTGGACAGCACAGAAAGCCCTGCACACTCCTGCACACACATCCACATGCCCTTATCCACGTGCCCTCGCACTCATCCAAACACCCACTCATCCACACACACTCATCCACACGCCCTCACACGCTCATCCACACGCCCTCACTCATCCACACGCCCTCACACACTCATCCACACACCCTCACACACTCATCCACACGCCTTCACACTCATCCACACACCCTCACTCATCCACACTCCCTCGCACTCACATCCACACGCCCCTGCGCACTCACCCACACATCGCTGGGCACAGGGACTACAGAGCTCATGTTCTCAGGGGCTGTTGGCACCTTTGAGATGAGGGTTTTTAGTCACTGGAAGGCTCTTTTGGGTCCAACACATTCGGAGAATATAATACCTGGTTTTTAACATTCTCCAAAGAAAGGGAATTCCCGCTTTCACAGGCACATGGAAAGTTAGGGGGTGGAGGCCTCGCTCCGTGTTGTCCCATGCGGTTGGGCTGGGGTTTAAGGTGAACTCTGCTGTGTGGGCTGCAGGCGAGGGCTCATCCTCTGGGAGCTGGTGGGAGGAGCTGGACACCAGTTCCAAGCTGTGGGTGTCTCCACCAACCTGCCGTGCTTGCTACATAGCAGGGCCTGGGGCAGCCTCATCGCTTCGTGCCTCGGTTTCCTCTTCTGTAAAACAGAGGTACCTCCAGCCCTTGGGAGGAACAAACAAGGAAGAGCCCTAGGGGCAGGATGTGAGCGGAGCCTCAGGCACTCCTGGAGCATGTGGCTCTGGCTTTGTGGCGTGCAGCCTTCCACATGGGCGGCCACTGTCACATTCACACACATGCCATGCTGACACCTGCTCTCTACCCCCTGCAGTGCTTGTGTGCAGCCAGGACGGCAGCAGCCGCAGGTGTGGAGGGCAAGGAGACCTCCTGTCGGGCTCCCTGGGCGTCCTGGTGCACTGGGCACTCCTTGCTGGACCTGCGAAAACAAATGGGTAAGGCCACATGTCTTCATTTATTCTACTCTGAAGCTGATTTTTCTAAGCTATCAGTAGTTCATGTGTTGAGTAAGTAGCCCTGGAAACACTGAGAATGAACTCCGGGCTTCACTGGAGACATCCCAGGGCACAGGCAAACCCTTTCGGCAGAAGCTTCTACTCCACACTCGGGCTTGGGGCAGGGGCGGCCTTCAGAGCTTTCCAGCGAGTTGGGAGGTGCACGGCTATTGTGGGGAGTGGAGTGGTTTACTCTCTTTACACAGAATACTAAGAAAACAGACAGGGTCAAGGCTTACTTAGATACTCGTTCTTAAAGATGAGAATTTTCTTTAAGAGAGCAGAATTCTAGGACCAGGGCTCGTGGCCCAGTTCTGCAGTCAGAAATCTGAATGCAGGCAGTTCTCATACCTCTGAGCACTTCCGTTTCTCTTCTGTGAGCCCGTCATGGTGAGAGCGGCATGTGCTAAGCGTGGTAGATGTGGGCTTCTGCAGGGCAGGCAGGCCTTCATCCAGTGGCCTCACCTGCCCTCATTGCTGGGATGGGGAACTCTGGGGCCATCCCCTAAACTGTGTGTGTCCAAATGAATTTGAAAGCCAAGGAGGTAGGGGCATGGGCAGGAATCTTACCGGTAATTCTGCTGGGTTCACTCTAGTTCCCCCACGTCCCTCTCCAAGGAGATGCAGCCTTGGAAGCAGGAATCCACATTCTCATACCTCCGCTGCCCTTCACACCTGGGCACTGAGAGCAGTTACACAGGGATCCGCAGCGCGTGCCACCTGGCTTTGCCCCGACACCTGCCTGCTGCATGCCCTGGCCCATCTCTGAATGCTAACATTTCCCGTGTGCCTCCTTTCAGAGAATAGCGGAGGGTTCGTGGTGGTTTGCGCTGTGATAAAGTTGCTTTCTCCTCAGAGGCATATCAGACTTGAAATCGTCGGTCGGGGGTCCCAAGATTGAAATGAGAGTCAAAGCCAGAGCCCAGACTGTGATGCCCACTTCCCGCACCCTCTGCTGTCGCCCTCCCCACAGGTCCAGCCCTCTCCTGGTGGCTGCGTTCGGTGCCTGCTCCCTCACCAGGCAGTGTAACCACCAAGCCTTCCAGAAGCACGGTCGCTCCACCACCACCTCCGACATGATCGCCGAGGTGGGGACCGCCTTCAGCAAGCTCTTCGAAACCTGAGCATGCGCAGACCAGAAAGAAACAGGCACCTCGGATAGGGGAGAGCGTGTGTGACAGAAAAATCAGACTCGTGTGCTGAAGGCGCATGGCGCGTGCCAGGTTTCAACTCCGGCATAAATTGGTGGTTGTTGACAATTTAAGAATTTGGAATATTGCATGCATGGTCGGAGTTGTTAGGGTGACACTAACCAAAGCATTCCCGAGCTTTCCTTAGCTCCTTGGGAGTAACTGAGAAGACAAATGAAGGAAGTCACGTGAGAATGAAGAACTCGGCCTGCTCCAAAATCGGCGGTTTCTACAAGTTCTCTCTGCCCATGCGCTTCCCTTTCCCCTGCTTCCCTTTCCAGCCTTTCCTCCAGCAGGGAGCGGGCACTGGTCCCGAGTCTCCCTGAGGGCCAACTACACTGTGTTTTCTCTGACTGGGTCCATCGGGGACTGCTTCATTGTCCAGCTCGTGTTGTTTTAAAGTGGTGACTAGCTCGGTGTTGTAGGGCTGCTGGTCTATCTGGTGGGCTTATTGACATACTCCAGGATAACCAGTGATCACTTTGCTTGGAAATCCTTTTGGAGGCACCATGGGAACAAGAAGGAAACAGGAGTGACGGTGACGCTTGAGTAGGTGGGCGGGGAGCTCTGGGACGCCTCCTGTCCCACGCTCTCTGGGGTCCCTGTCCTCAGAGGTCCCACCAGCCCCAGCAGGGCAGCCCTGACCAGGGGTGGGCACAGTGGAGGGCTGCAGTCTGGGGTCTGCCGTGGCCCCCAGTGCTGTCTCAGGAGAAGGTTCTGAGGACTTGGGGCCTGCTGGGCCTCGTGCAGCGATGACACTAAGGAGGCTCGGGGAAGAGTGTCCCGGTTGTGTGTGCTTAGGAATCAGCACAGCCGTATCCTCAGTGATGTTCACATCCAGCAAAGATACTGGTAACCACAGCCTCGGCAAACGCTTCCTGGTATTGTTGACCTTGTGTGAGCTGCCGCTGTCTGTGGTTTTCCTGGAGCCACCTCACGTTTACTGATTCTCTAGTTCCGTGTCTTGGTGGGGCTTCGCACGGTTTCGTGTCTGACGCGTGCATTAGAGAATTCTTTTTACTCTCATTAATGCCTTTCCACAGCAAGGGCCGACCTCCTGGTTCCCTTCAGAGGCTTTTTGTCCTGATGATGCCTCCTGGGTGATGCCCGGTGAGGCAGACACGCCCCAATGGATTCTGTTCTACTTTCTTTAAAAAAAGATTGTTACTAATTTCACACCTAAGAAGCTTCCCTGTTTACATGTGAACCTTTGCAGAGAGTGCATGGACATTTTCCTTCTGGGAATTACATCTAAATTCTGGCAACCATTAAAAGACAGATCTGGTTAATTTAAATCCAGCGTGGTATTTTCTTCCTTAAACAGCTAAAGATCACCTTTCAACTTTCTTAGGTGAGGATATTGTGAGATGCCAGGGAGATAAAAGCATATCAGCCTGTGTGTGACAGTCCCTCACCACCGGCGCCTGCCTCCCACGATGGCTGCAGCAAAGAACCGGGAAGGGGAATCCTGAGGCAGCCCCTTCTTTCCTTGGGAAGTAAATTCAGCAGTCACGGAACTCTCACGGTTTTGGTGACTAAGTTTTTGTTCTGAGTAAAACAATCCCTTTGCTTAAAGGAGAATGGTTTTTTTTTTTTTTTTTTGAGACGGAGTTTCGCTCGTTACCCAGGCTGGAGTGCAATGGCGCGATCTCGGCTCACCGCAACCTCCGCCTCCTGGGTTCAGGCAATTCTCCTGCCTCAGCCTCCCGAGTAGCTGGGATTACAGGCACGTGCCACCGGGCCCAGCTAATTTTTTGTATCTTTAGTAGAGACAGGGTTTCACTATGTTGACCAGGATGGTCTTGATCTGTTGACCTCGTGATCCACCCGCCTCGGCCTCCCAAAGTGCTGGGATTACAGGCTTGAGCCACCGCGCCCGGCCCGAGAATGGTTTTTTTATGATCAGCTCCTTGCTGCCTGTTCTTTCTCAAGCCCTTGTATCTTCGCACTTGCTCCAGACACTCCTAGGAGCAACGGGGAAGTGTGTGGGGGCTGGTGAGGCAGTGGCCTGGCAGGGCAGTGTGCCCCAGGACTGACAGCCCTGTTGAGATGCCTCATTGTAAGGAGCTCTCTGGGGCCTTTTTGTATGTGGGTAGCTTCCCTAGGGTGATTTTCTAGGTGGGTGATTTCGGAACTGGCATTCTTACTGCAGACAGGAGCCCTGCCTAAGGGCCACGGTTCAACGATGAGCGGGGCTGTACCCCCAGTCACGGGTCCTGCTGCTGGGTCACCGACAGCTGTGGCACTGGGCTTACTACAGAAAGGTGAGATCAGGAGCAAGGTGGGGCCTCGGAAGGCCTCGCTCCTGCAGCCCCGGTAGCCTGCGTGCACTGGCTGCCGCTTTCCGCCCAGGAATCCTCACCAGCTGGCTTTCAGCCGGCTGCCCCGATGCCTCTGAACTCCCCTCTCCAAGGCCCAGCCGCGACCCCATCACTGCTCTGCTTAGACCAGGCAGGCCAAAATGCCCTGCAGCTGTCAGGATGTTAAACGCAGCGGGACTGCAGATGGGTCTCGGCTGCATATTTTCTATGGCAAAGACATTACTTTTATAACCAGAGTAAGATTCTGTTCTTGCTGGGGGAGGAGTGTCCCAGGGCTCATGTTGCTGGGAGTGCCCCCTCTGCTCTGCTGCATGGCCCATCCGCCTCGCCCATCCCAGCCCCTCCCTCAGGAGGAAATGCTGCGTCCTGCCACCTCCCTGGGTCCCTGCTCTTCTGTTCCCGTGTTGTCTGCTCCCTGGGCACAGCCCGGTGGGTCGCTCGCACAGGCACATGTGCTGCTGGGTGCTACTCAACGTCTGACGCGACTTCCCTACACCGACCGTGACCGTAGCCAGGACACCAGAACGCAGTGAACATTCAGGCGCAGTCACTGACAGACACCAGCGGGACGCCGTGGGTTGCTTACTTTAATGCTGACCTAGCAGCCTCCACAGGAAGCTTTAACGTAAAGCTGTCTGTTAGGAAGCACAGGTGCGTCATGTGTCGTGAGCAGGCTCATGGCTGTGCTCCACCCTCAGTCCCTTTTGTCCTTTGATCCAGCAGTTCCCATGTGGATGTTGTCCGGCTTCTGTCCTGTGGAAGAGAGGCCCAACGCTGAGCAGACGCCATGTCGCGTGGCACAGGGGGCTGACAGGCGTGATCAGATTCAGGGTGCCTGTTCCCTCGCTGACCTGTCCTAAAAAGCCTGCAGGGCGCTTAGAAAGGGCCCCACTGCCTCCAGCAGAGTTGCGGGAGTTGGCGGGGGCTGAGCAGGATCCATGGCCCCATGCTCAGCGTCTCCTCCAGCTGACTTGGCCCCCACCCCGAAGCCCTCCCATCTCATTTTTCATTGGGTGGGATTCTCAGAAGCATGGTTATGGGGGACATCTGGGCCTCTGGCGGCCCCACGTCTGTGACACCTACTGACCTACCCAGCCACTGGGGTGATGTCCCTGACCTGGGTGCAGCGCTCACCTTGATGTTGATGCCGTGGGCAGTCAGGCCGCGGCGCAGGGTGTCACATGCCTCCAGCAGGGGCTGTCTCTCCAGGCGCTGCTGCCGCTGGGCCTCCCCAGTAGCCTCGGGCGTGGCCAGAGCAAACTGCCGGACTTGCTGCCGGAACCGAACCAGCTCGTCCACCACGCCCCGCAGGGTGGCCTCGCTGCCGTCTCCTGAAACACACTGGACCCGCAGGCACGGTTACGCCCCCTGGAGACCATGGCGCCCCAGGTGGTTGGGCTCTGGGCCGAGACACACCCAGCCCTGGCCTTCCCCGATTCCCTAAAGCTGGGCCTTTTTCTGGGACTCGCAGGGATGGGTGCAGCCCCCCAGTGCTGGGCAAGTCTCCACTCTCAACTCTGAGCATCTGTCATCCAGGCAAGACTGGTGCTCCCTTGGAGGTTAGGACTGGGCAGTGCACGCCACCCTACCCTGCACACAAGCACTCGCTGGGTTCCAGACCCCATCCAAGTGTGGCCGGGGCATCAGGAGCAACCTGAGGCAGCTGAGGTCAGCGACTGAGCGCTTGCACACGCGTCTCAGCCAATGGTCTGAGATTCCCAGCCTCAGGTGCTGAGGGCAGGATGTGGGCAGAAGGCCTCTGCGCTGTCCTCCTGCTGGGAACAGCTCCTGGGGCCGTGCCCAGGGGGCTGCTGTGCCGTTTGTTACGTTCATATGTGTAAAATAGACCCACAACCTTTTGCTTTGGTGTCAAACTATGTAAGCCTCATATACTCCTCAGTTATCGCTTCCACGATAAAAGTTTTTGTTATCACAAAAATAAGAGCCCAGAGTGGGCCCAGACCCCAGCCCTTGTGGCCAGAGGAAGGTGAGTGAGAGATTTCTGACAACGGAGAGGCAGAGCTTGACCAGATCCCACCTTTCTACTCAGTAGACTCTGGAAAGCCTCCCCTGAACGTGAACATGTACACAGCAAAACCTTGGTCATCTCACACCGGTAGACTTTCACATGACGCAGCGGACCCTGGACTGCTAGGAAGGGGATCGGAGTCTACCAGGTGGTCAGCAGGTATACACGAGCCACACTTGGGACAGACACCATAGTTCTCTGTTGAGAGCTAGCGAGACGCGTCTGGCCCGGAGCCAGGCCTCCACCACACCTGCTCAGGCCCCAGTCCCAAGCGGTGGGCACCTCGGGGTGCTGGGCATCTGGTCTGGAGTGGAGCTGCAGCCAAGCCACACTCCAGAGAGCCAGAGCACTTTGTGCTGAGAATTCTACATTCTACAAGGGCGTCCAGAAAACGACAGAGACGTTCTGGGACACAGCACCAGCTCCAAAGTCCCCCACTGTCAGCCACACACTCCTAACAAGTGACGGTGGGGGACTTTGAGAATAAGGCAGGAAGCCTCCAATCCGTATCGATACAGTAAACGAGTTCCATGCCAGCCTTGTGAGGAAGGGGAGACTTTTGTTGGATCCAAGTCTCTGCAAAAATGCTCCTCAGTTCAAGTGAAGAGGAGGAACGTGGAGAAGCCTGGCAGTGACAACCTTCGTGACGCAGCCAGCGAGGGTGAGCGTCTCTGGTAAGGCACAAGGGTGACTTGTGCCTGTCAGGGAGCCTGTCCTGTCCTAGGATCATGCGCCAGGCAAGGGGGCTCGGGCCGGCAACTTGCCCTCAAATGGGTCAGGAAAAAATGTTCTCTGACTGTGCATGTGACTTCTGCACATTCCGAGTTTCAACATAATCAAGTGTGTGCAGAGCTGGCAACGCTGTGCTGCTGAGATGGACCCATCTCTGGTTTAGCACGGAGAGTCTGCCACCTGCAGAAGCGGACTGAGTAATTCCAGTTAGTGAGTATTGGCTCTGACTGTGTTTATTTTTCCAGGAAAGTAACATATTTTTAAGCAGGTAAATAAATGAGTTTGGCATCATCATGAACTATTCCACGTTAAAACGGTAACGGTTATTGTTCCAACGTGGAGAAAATTCCAGAATTAAGCATTTTAAGTCATAGGACCTACCTGTTGATTTGCCAGAGAAAGTCCAACAGTTTCAAAAACCTGTTCGAAGTAAGAGATGATGGCACCAAACACGGCAGGGCTTCGTGGGCCCCCAGGTTCCTGTAAGAAGCCACACCGTGGAAGCTCCTTAGAGCAGTCTCGGCCGGGCGTGCTGGCTCACCCGTCATCCCAGCACTTTGGGAGGCTGAGGTGGGCACGAGGTCAGGAGATTGAGACCATCCTAGCTAACACAGTGAAACCCCGTCTCTACTAAAAATTTAAAAACTAGCCAGGCATGGTAGTCTGTAGTCCCAGCTACTCGGGAAGCGGAGGCAGGAGAATTGCCTGAACCCAGGAGGCGGAGGTTGTGGTGAGCCGAGATTGCGCCATTGCACTCCAGCCTGGGTAACAAGAGCGAAACTCCGTCTCAAAAAGAAAAGCGGTCTTGATGGCAGTGGGCAAAGGGAATTCAATGTCAACAGACAAAGACTACAGTAGCTCCCTCCAGTCTGGCCTTCCTCCTGGCTTCCATGGAGGAACAACACAGCTGTGGCTTCAGCTACCTCACTGCAGATCACCCAACTATAGGCGCATCAGGAATCTCTTGTGCCTCAGTTTACCCATCAGTAATGTGGATGGACAGAGGTACTAGCTCGTCAGGCTTTGTGGGTGAACCGTGATCATGGGCCACGGCATGCAGCGTGAGGCAGGAGGAGGCTGAGTGGGCACTGGGCTAGATTTCTCAGAAAACAAGGCAATCCTGGCACGTGCCTCACGTCAGTCACCAAACAAGACCCTTGTGTGACACTAGCCCTAGTCTGCCAGTGCCCCAGAACTGCAAAGGTTGGGAACGAAAAGCGCAGGTGCCAGCTTGTCCCCAGCCCCTTGCCACAAGAGGCTCCTGTTGGCCAAGAGCTGGGCCAGCCTGGGGGAGCTGGTAGCAGCTACGGTGAAGGCAGGAGGTGGAGGGAGAGCCACACAGGAAGGCTGCGGACGGGCAGAGGAGAAGCTCCCGTGCTGAAGCAACCTGGCCGCTGGACCTGTCCCAGCCCAGCCTGGCTACCTTCAGTGCAAGGCAGCCTATCCCTGCACCCGGCTGTGACTCAAATGCCGCTCGCCTCAGAGGTGAGCCCTACGCCTCTGCAGTATTTGGACCGAAGACACCTGGCACAGCACAGGGCACCCTGCCCCACCAGGGTCACAAGGGAATCCATGCTCTGAAAGCCAACACTGCACGTGGCCAGCGATGGAGACCTGCAGAGAGATGCTCAACCAACAGAGGAAGCGGCCAGGACCCACAGTGTTTCCAGAGATGTGAGAGGCACGGACGGCCTCGGCTTCTCGGGTCGTGAAAGATCACAGGGCTGCTGATGGAGTTCCTTGCAGGGCCTGGCAGGGAGACCCTCAGAAGTGCAGGAACCAAAGCCTGCCGCTGCCTCCACGGTCTTTGTCCCAACCCCCAAATGCCTTCAGTGACCCATGGGTCCAGGCTGAGGCCCCCAGGGGCTTGGTGTGGTTGTCACCCGGATGCTGACTGCCTAACAGTGCATTGGGGTAAATGGGTCTTGTCTTAAAAAGACCTCCACAAAAACTCTCTGGGAAAGTGCCATGAGTGCAAGAGGGACATGAGCTGCGTCACCTGAGGATCAAGCACACTGAGAGCATCTTAGCCTCAGGGGCTCCCGAGAGCTTGTTCTGCAGGTGGCCAAAGGCCCGGAGGGTCAAGCCCCCAGGCTGGGCAGGCAGCAGTTGGGCCAAGGCTGGCACCATCCCCATCCCGCCTGTCTGCAGCAGACTTGGGTTACACGAGTCCCTCCACAGGAGCTGTGGGAGGCGCAGTCAGCAGAGAGCCCACCCATGAGGGGACTGCGAGGCCACGCGCGTGCTGAGCTACCTTCGGGGTTGCCCTGAGCTCTCCGTTCCCATGGTGCGCAAGGCCGAGGATGGCATCAACCACCCTGGGTGTGTCAAAGTCGTCTGCCAAGGCCGCCCTCACGGCCCTCTTGGTGCTGGAGAGCCTGAGGGAAGAGGAAGAGACACAGTCACAGCAGAGGGGCTCCACCCTCCCCAGGAGGCCCCCACCCCAGTCCTTCCCCAGGGAGAGAAGCTGGGGGCTTTAATTTGGGGACTCTCTCTAGGTCACATTCCCAAAGACTTGTGCGACTCCTGAGTAGCAGAAACTTAATTATGTAACATCAACTGCAAACCGTCGTGTTTCCCCAAGGAAAAGTCCCAGAGTGGAGGGAAACTGTGACGCTTGTATTTTAACACACAAGATACACGTGGGCATTTTCAGGATGGTTTAAAAAATCAACAGACTTTGTGGGGAGTTAATACCAAATAGTGGCAGGGAAGGCTCAGAGAGGTCAGGGGTCATGGAGGCCTGGGCGAGAGCTCCTGTATCTCAGCCTTCCGTGACCACTGGCTGCCTCCCTGCTGAAGTGGCAGGGCTGTGGCGTCACCAAGACCACCTGGAAAACTGCGTGCAGTGCCGCCCAGGACACCCATGGTGCGGGGAGTGAGGGCGAGCTGTGGGCCCAGGCCTGTGTGTTTGGCTTCTCACGGCCAGGACTGAAAGGGATGAGCAGCTCCGCTCCTCTCACAGTGAACACGAGCCCAAAGCCACTCTGAGCAGGGGGCTCAGAGCCCGAGGGCCCAGACGCACCTCCTGCCCAGCATCCTGTCTCCCTGGGACATCTCAGGAGCCCCTGGCCCCACACCTCCCGCCCAGCACCCTGTCTCTTGGGGCCTCTCCGAGGAACCCCTGACCCCACCCCTGCACCTCCTGCCCAGCTCTGTCTCCTGGGGCCTCTCCAAGGAACCCGACCCCACCCCTGCACCTCCTTCACAGCTCCCCGTCTCCTGGGGCCTCTCTGAGGAACCCCTGACCCCACCCCTGCACCTCCTGCCCAGCCCCCGGTCTCCTGGGGCCTCTCTGAGGAACCCGACCCCACACCTGCACCTCCTGCCCAGCACCCTGTCTCCTGGGGGCCCCTCTCCCCTTGAGGACACCACTGGCAGCACCCAGAAGGCCGCAGGAGGGGACGCCACACCAGGTGCTAGGTGGGCCTCTTACCTCTCCCATAGCATCACCTCCCTGACAGAGCCACAGGCCAGCTGCCCCTTCATGTAAGCACGTGCGTCCTCCAGGAAAGAGCCCAGCCCCAGGAGCACCTGCTGGGCTTGGAGCATGGCGCTGTCGCTGTAGTCAATGGCTGGAGAGGAAGAGATGGTCACTGAGGCGGTGCCCGCCATGCTGTGCCCCTGTCCCCACCCTCAGCAGAATCACAGTATTCTCTGAGCGAACTGCCACCCAGGGGGAGAGCAGGACATATGACCCTCACTGCCTTTCAGTGACCACGAGTCCCCAGGCCCACTGGACACAGACCACAGGATCTGTCCCAGCTCAGGGTCACCAGCCCTGGGAACAAGGTGGCGGTGGAGAAATGCTCCAGTGCTGCCAGCCGAGAGGCGCATTTCCCTTGGCGGATGGATGGAGGTGCTGATGAACGGCTGGCTCTGGAAAGAGGGAGCCCCGCCCCGGGGTCAGAGGCATCCAGACCACCTCTGGGGAAGGCGCCCGTGTGTGATGGGACAGCCCAAAGAGGGAGGGAGGAGCAGTCCCCAGACCTGGCTTTAGAGTCTGTGGTGCTTCTCAGGCCCTGGGATGAGGAGCCAGGGCTTCTGTTTGCCTGCATTCGGGAGAGACGCCACAGGAACGAGTCACGCCGCAGTGATCACACATCCTTGATGTCAGCAGCGCCGGCCACACATTTCTAAAACCTTCTCTGTCTGTGCCTACTCTGTTCCCACACTGTCTGGGTCCAAGCCCATGCTACGAGGAGCTGCTTCAAACAGCTCTTTGAAAACCACGAGAATACAAAGACTCTAGGTCACATTCCCAAAGCCTATCTGGACACATATGCTGAAAACGACATCCCAACACGCCTCAAAGTCCTGATTTCAAAACGAGAATTCCAAAATCAGACATGGCTTCAAGCTGGAAGTAACGCAGCGGAAACCGCCCCACGGTGGTCTCATCTCACTTAATATTTTTCCCTTTTTTACAAATTCGCTTTCAGTTTTTGCTTTGAACAGCCTGACAGAAAAGACAAAACCCAGAAACCCACAATGCAAGCTGACAAAATTTAAAACAAAGATCACATTTGGGGACTGACAAGAGCTGATGCCTGGGAGGCGGTTCATAATAAAATGACCTTTAATGACACAGCAAGACCAGGCATCCAGATGGGCGGGGCAGACAGACGCCCAGCGTGGAGATGCCCTCCGCCTCAAGGTCAGGGGCCGCTGCACTTCCCTAACGAGATTCTGCTCAGCAGACGGGAGGCGCACAGCATCAACTGCCCGGAAATGCCACCGCTGTCACCCTCCATCTCCCCACAGGTGAGGAAAGCATGCTTGGGAACATCCTGAACTTCCACACCATTCACGGAGGGAAGCTCAGGCAGCAAGCGGCAGCCCAGCTCCTGTGGCCACCTCCAGCCTCGGAGGGCATCGTGTGTGCACGACGCGGGGACCTGGGGACCCACATACTAACACTGCGTTCCTGCGTTCCTAAAAATCCTTCACTGGTGAGCGGTGCCTCCTGAGTCCCACCTGAAATTCCCACTGGGAGTGTGTTCCGAAAGAGCTGCCCAGGCTTGAGAAAGCCTCTTTTCAGACCAAACTTCGTATTTCAAGCTGGAAAGGAACTGCACACAACTAGGATCGTCCTGCAAGGTGCTGCCCCTCGTCCCTCCACAGTCGGTGTGAAGAAGCGGGGCACGGGCCTCTGAGGGCAAAGAGCCCCGGGAAGAGGTCTGTAGAAACAGCTTTGAAAGGACCACAGCCCCCAGCCACAATCGGGAGATAGCACAAGCCAGGGAGAGAGCTCTGCGCTTGCACAGGCTCCATCCCCGCCACCTCTGCCCGTTTCCAGCAACACGGAGCCGGGAAGAAAGTTTCTCCAACCCATTCACCTCTCAGCTCTTCCGCTCAGGCACGGCACGGCCATGTTTATCACGCATAAGCACACACCACACAGATGCTGCCCAAGGCCAGAGGAGCACGAGGCTGGCGACACTTCTGCCTCAGGCTTGCGCGCCAGTTTTGGCAGATCGCCTGGGCCGACGCACTGCAGTTCCACCCAGGGGAGAGGTTCAGATCCGCATCTCAGAAACCCAAATTTGCAGTAGAAGACCAACAACATGGCGTCAGAGCCAGGATAAAGACATGGTCAAAGGCAGCCTTTCGGACGTCAAAGGCGCAGGTGTCGGCCTGCCCCACTCAAGCTGACAGAGCTGCAGGCCAGGTGAGAATCAGCAGGCACAGCACAGGGAGGGAGATGGATGGGACCAGCCCAGACACTCACCCAAACCCGCCAACGCTTTGTGTGTGACAAAGTGTGCTGGCCAAACAGAGGTACCTCGTGGGGAAGAGAATCAACCACGCTTCGGGGCATGCCCCCCCCCCCCCCGTCGTCTTCATTAAAAAGGTGAAATGACCATTTTGGAGCAAGAGAGGTACGTAGGAGGGACGAGAATGGGGAGAGGGAAGAGGCTTGACCGCAGCAAGCCAGGGACTCGGCAGTGTCCATGGAGCAGGGGGGCACTCGAGGCCAGAAGGACAGCAACCCTCACTCACCAGCAAGGAACCGTTGCGTCTTCAGAGGACATGGCCCTGCTCCTGTAGCACCAGCCAGACGCTGGGGCCATACTGCCAGCTAGGTGGTCAAGCCAGGCAGGGTGGTACCGGCATCCCCAGCCCTCACTGGCCACCAGCAGCTCTGGACAACGTTTTTTTTTTTTTTAGCGAGGGTCTTGCCCTGTCACCCAGGCTCGACTGCAGTGGTACGATCTCAGCTCACTGCAACCTCCACCTCCTGGGTGCAAGTGATTCTCCTGCCTCAGCCTCCTGAGTAGCTGAGATTACAGGTGCCCACCACACCATTTTTTTTTTCAGATGGAGTCTTGCTCAGTCACCCACGCTACACTGCAGTGGCATGATCATGGCTCACTGCAGCCTCCACCTCCCAGGTTCAAGCTATTCTCCTGCCTCAGCCTCCTGATTAGCTGAGATTACAGGCACATACTGCCAGGCCTAATTTTTGCATTTTTAGTAGAGATGGGGTTTCACCATGTTGGCCAAGCTGGTCTCAAACTCCTGACCTCAAATGATCCACCTGCCTCAGCCTCCCAAAGTGTTAGGATTCTAGGGGTGAGGCACTGTGCCAGCCTTTTGTATTTTCCGTAAGATGAGATCTCGCTATACTGCCCAGGCTGGTCTCAAACTCCTGGACTCAAAACATCTGCCAGCCTTGGCCTCCCAAAGGGCTGGGATCATACACATGAGCCACCATGCCAGGCCAGTGCTAGGCAACTCCTGGCCAAGAGCCCTGCCCGGGGCAGCAGGCGATCGTGCAGCATGGCAGGGACCGTCACCACTCGTCCAGGAGACCCTGCTCTGCTACACACTGTGTGGGGAAGCACTGTCCCTGGGTGGGACAGGCAGGGTCACGTTTGAGGGCTCCCAAGTTCAGCGCCTGTGGCAGGCTGACCCCTTCCATCCTCCCAGTTCACAGAACAGGAGGCCGAGATGCTGCGGGTTCATAACTTGTGAGTGGAGAGGACTCGAGATTGACAAGGAAGCCCACGTCCACCACAAGGCTGAGCCTGGCCCAGAGCTGGGATCCCTCGTCCTCTGGGTTCACTCTCTGAAACCAGACCTTAAGGCACACGGCAGCTGCACTCACAATGCTCTGCTTATTCTCTGGCCTGCATTTTGCTGTTCCCAGTCCTGTCAGAATGCCTATATCTGAGCTGGGGAGGAGTCCACCCCAGGCATGCCCCTCTCACCTGAGCGGTAGCTGCTCCTGAGACAGAAGAGCCGGAAGATGTCGGGCGAAAAGGTCTTCAGAAAGTCCTGGGAAAGCGACAGACAGGCAGTCACGAGGCTTTGCTTTCACACTTTGCCCCGCTCTGAGAATATGTTATTTACGACAATTACATGAGTTACCTCTACCTATCAAGAAATCGGGAATCTTGATGAAATGAGCCCTCCAAACTCTCACTTACCACCTGTTTCCTGGTGATTTCCTCACTGAACTTTGCATGCTCAATCTTTTTTGTGGAAAGAGCAAGAGGAGAAGCCACTGTTCCCTGAAATTCCCCACCTGCACAGGCTCCGGGGAGGTGCGTCCTGTGCTCAGCCTGGGCAGTCTTTCTACATGACAGGGTCGAGGACAGACAGCATGGAGCGATGCTTTGTGCAGGAAGGGACCAGGCAGGCAGCAGGAGGCCCACCAGCTCCTGGCTGCCTGCTCCAGGAGAAGCTTGCTGTTAACGTCGACCCAGATGACCTGCAGCTGGGCCCAGCTGAGGGGCGAGGGGCGATGGGCGATGGCCTCACCCACCCTATTTGGTGGCACAGTTCTCATAAACACTGGGTGTAAAGCATGCACTAAGTCTGTCTCTTGAAGAATAAACCACCCTGCGTCTGATTACACGAGTACAACTAAGAACCCAACCAGTATCCTCCTATAATTTAGAAAATGTCTGTACAGAAAGAGGTGGTCTGCCTTCCAACCAGGTCGGAGCTCAGCCCCGACGCCACAGCCCAACCCCATCTGCCTGGGCCTGAGGCAGTGAGGGGCGCTGTTAATTCTCATGCGGGGTGGTGTTAATTAGACCAACATCATCCTGATACCAAAACCTGGCAGAGACTCTACAAGAAAAGAAAACTTCAGGCCAATATCCATGATGAACATAGATGCAAAAATCTTCAATAAAATACTGGCAAGCCGATTGCAACAGCACATCAAAAAGCTTAT
>CM052648.1:191174472-191228222 GCA_028533165.1 Leontopithecus rosalia
CCGGGGCGTTGCTGCATTTCATGTTACTGCTCAGTGAAGTGAACCCTGCTGCAGTCCAGGAAGCCGGGGCATTGCTGCATTTCATGTTACTGCACAGTGACAGACCAGAAAGCTGGAGCATTGCTGCATTTCATGTTACTGCACAGTGACAGACCAGAAAGCCGGAGCATTGCTGCATTTCATGTTACTGCACAGTGACAGACCAGAAAGCCGGAGCATTGCTGCATTTCATGTTACTGCTCAGTGACAGACCAGAAAGCCGGAGCGTTGCTGCATTTCATGTTACTGCACAGTGACAGACCAGAAAGCCGGAGCATTGCTGCATTTCATGTTACTGCTCAGTGACAGACCAGAAAGCCGGGGTGTTGCTGCATTTCATGTTACTGCACAGTGACAGACCAGAAAGCTGGGGCGTTGCTGCATTTCATGTTACTGCACAGTGACAGCCTAATTTCCCAATTCAAGGACTTCAAAAAACAGCACTTGTTAATTTCCTGTATTTTAGATGTTGAAGTTTGCATCTCCAAATCCTATCACTGTCAAATACTCTTTATCTTTCTTTGTGTCAAATTCTTTAGCTGTCCCTCCCCAAAAGGTAGTAAGACTGGTTAATTCTGGCCCTGCAAACTTGGAAACAGGATCCTTCCAGTATATCCAAGGGAATTCCAAAATTGCGGGGTTCAAGGTGTTGCTTAACTCATGGTGATTCATCTGCTTCTGAGAGCGGACAGCTGGGCTTCCTCAGTTAGGGTCTGATCAGTGGAAGAAAGGGCTATAGAAAATGGCGGGACATCTAGTGACAGCATTGCAGCTTCAGGAAGAAGTGTTCACAATCACCATTATGTTGCACTACCTGAGGTTCCTCAATAATTTTACTTGAAAGAAACTTGTATAAAACAGGATTGCCAAACATTTTCCATATTCTGGTCAGTTCTAAAAAGGTCTGATCATTGCTGCAATACAAGGAAGTTCATGTCCAAATAATTAAAACTCAAAAATAATTTAAGAGGCAAATCCATTTCTTGACCTATTAGCTGATCTATGGATTTCCAAATGTGGCTGTTTCGCCAATGAAGACAGAACCGCCAGAACTGAAACAGAACAAATTAATCTGAAGTTCTTACTTACCCGAATGCAGAAAATAATTTCCCCACTGCTCGCACTGATGAAAGACTTCACACTGTGCAATTTCGTTTTCGTGATGTGGAAAAGCTAAATCTATCCCACCTGAATGGATATCCAGCTGACTTCCAAATACCATACTGCAAGACACAGTACAAGACAGCGAATTCATTCAGTCAGGCAACCTATTCTCTTCAAACCTCATCTATTTATGCCTTCCAGCCTTTTTAATGCAATGAATAAATGGACCTCAATTTTAAATCAGTCTGCATGATAATTTAACTGATTCAAATGAAAACTGAAATCCTGGCGACATAAACCCATCATTCATGACCCTTCATCCCAGTAAAGAGACTTAATCTTTTTGCTCTAGGTACTACATATAAGTATATATTTTAAACTCAACAAATTACCTTTATTTACTTTCAGTTGGTAGGGTTTAGTGGTTTTCTAACTTTTGGAAATGTAACTAACAGCCACATAGGAATAACAAGGTAAGAGAGTTCAAAGCAACACGTGGCAGCTGTTGCCGTTTCTCCTACAGTGCAGTGCCATGCAGCCACAAAAACGCGTTCCTGCAAACCCACACAGTAAAATTAATGGCGGTGCGGGGAACATGAGGCTGGGCCAGCCCACTGGAAGCTCTGTCCCTGGACCAGCCGCAGAAGCATGGCGACGACCCTGAACCGGGCTGCAGAAGCTGCAGCCTGGTGGATTTTCTTAAAACGATAGGTGCAGAGTTTCTAAGGCGCAGACGCCTTGCAGAGGTCCTTCCTGCTCCCACTGGTCTGGCTCCCTGTGCTTGAGGAAGGACTGTACACACAGGTCTCGAGCCTGAGGGATCGGGTGTCACAGAAACACACGATGCAGTGTGATGCTCTAAGACTTTTACATCTTAGCAATGGGTCATCTCAGGGTGACTCTAAGATTCCCTGCAGTTCAAATGCTGTGAAGGAGACCATGGGACTAGGAATGGGGAGGGGAAGGAGGAAGCTCATTTGTGTTTAGCAACTGCCTCTTTCGAAGATCTGAAGCCAACACGACGATGTGAAGGGTTCATATGAACTGTGGGGCACCGCCTTCACTACGTTAGCCTCGATCCCAATCTCTATGTTACACCCATTTTAAAATAAGAGAAGGCTCAGAAGGAACAATAATGGTCTCTTTTCATTATTTAATCTTTCAACAAAAATAAGGTATTCAGTAGTAGCATTACGTTTGAAACTCACTAAATGTTGTCTACCTGCTTCAGAGCAATTATTTGAATCTAAAAAATGAATCTGGGCTGGGCGTGATGGCTCATGCCTGTAATCCCAGCACTTTTTGGGAGGCCAAGGCAGGTGGATCACCTGAGGTCAGGAGTTTAAGACTAGCCTGGCCAACACGGTGAAAACCAGTCTCAATGAAAAATACAAAAAAAATTAGCTGGGTGTGGTAGCGTGCGCATGTAATCCCAGCCACGCAGGCTGAGGCAGGAGGATCGCTTGAACCAGGGAGGTGGAGGTTATGGTGAGCTGAGATCACACCATTGCACTCCAGCCTGGGCAGCAAGAGCGAAATTCCATCTCAAAAAAAGAATCTACAACCCGGTTGATACCCCCAGAGTCTGCTATTAAGTATTTATAAACCGATATAAGTAAAGTGTGACGACTGGTGACTGGACATTTTAATTTTTTTAAATCAAAAGTTAGGCCCGTGCCTCCTAGTAACAACAGAGTTTGGTGCCTCAGGAATTACTGAAGCATTTCCAGAGGAGCTGTATAGCCACAGTGCAAGTGGCGGGGCCTTAGCGGAAAAGGGAGAAACTCTTTCTGGGTCTTAAAGAAGACCACCAAAATTCAGAGTCAGGTGGTGCAGGACAAGGCCTTCCCTCCTGGCGGAATGGGGCAACCCTACTCAGGGCTGAGTACTCAAGCAGTCTGGGAGTCCATGACTGGAGCAGAGTCCTCGTGTGGGAAATAATTATCCCCACCCACACTCCCTCTACACCAGCCAGGAAACACATCCCGAATCCAGCGCCCACAGGCTTCGAGGTGACTGGATTTATCCGGATGAAAATCTTCAATGCAGCTAGCAGCTTAAAGTGTTCACCTTCACCATTCTTTGTGTTTCTAATTTTTAAAACTTCATTGCAATAAAGATTTGCTGTCAGGTATACTAAAATCTGTGAGTTAATGGTGATTTTTTTTTAAAACCCAATTTCTGTAAATAGGAAACATACGCACAGTTATTTGTTCGGGGGAAGAGTCCAAGCGCGCAGCCGGGTACCCTCCTGCCTGCAGAAGGTCGGACCTCACACGCCAGCACCACAGTAGGAAGCTAACCGTGGCGAGCCCTGTGGGTAGCTCTGTGGTCCGGGGCACGGGCAGCGCTGCTCTTCACACACCCCACCCAGGGGCCCTGGCTGCAGGCAGAGTCTTAGAGCATGGACACCTGAGGCGCATCCAAAGACGGGACCACACACCCCACCCAGGGGCCCCTGGCTGCAGGCAGAGTCTTAGAGCATGGACACCTGAGGCGCATCCAAAGAGGGGACCAGAGAGAAGGTGGAGAAGGCGCGGGTGAAAGGCAGACACTGGGACAGACAGGGTGTTTCCAGAGCAGGGGATGCCACAGCGGTGGGGGTGGTAGGCAGCCACGGTCCTAGGCAGACAGTGGGAAGAGCAGCTCTGGTGACAGGGGACCCAAGTGCTGGTGGCTAGAGGGGACTCCAGAAGACCTGCAGGAGCTGGAGATTTCTGCCAGGGAGCATCTTGCGGGTGTGAGTGGTCTAGGCTGGAAGAGCTGGCGGGAAGGCGGAGAGGGACTTGGGGGCCAGAGAAGTGCGAAGAGAGGGGATGTAGGTGGGAGCACTCTCCTCCAGGGCTCCAGGCTCCGGCCACAGCAGACAGGGTGAGGGAACAGGGCAGCTGCAGGTGTGAACCACAAAGCAGCCTCTCCACCACACAGAACAGGTGCCGAGGTCGGGAAAGCTGGAGGTGTCCTGGGTCTGCTTCGCCCCCTTCCATGCCCTATCACACTCCAGCAAAATCTCTTCCCAAAAAACCACCTGTGGTCACACATGCCAGGCTGCACCTGCTCCTGTCCACATCCTCCACTGCCCTGCACCCCCATGAAGCAGCAGGCGCCTTACCTAGCAATGGCAGAGCACTCAATGTGCCAGCCTGGCCTCCCGGGTCCCCAGGGAGAGGCCCAGAACACCTCCTGGGGCTTGGCTGCCTTCCACAGGGCAAAGTCGCTGGGATGACGCTTGTCAGAGTCCGCTGCAGATGAAAAATGGTGCATCAGGGCAAGAAGCCCAGTCACCCCAGCATGGAAGCCCAGATAACCACCCCACCAGGAAACCCAGACAGCCCCCGCCACACGGAGGCCCAGAGAGTCACCCCCACCTCAGAAGCTCAGCTGGTCACCCTCACGGCAGCCCCTCCAGCTGCTGGTGGGAAGCACACCCCCGGCTGTTTCTCTTCTAAGGGGCCCCACACGTCTCACCTACTCCTGTTTCACCCAAGTGAGGGACAGGAGCAGCGGCAGCGCTGTCATCTCAGATGCACCAGCACACAGGGAGAGCTGGGCGCCCAGGAACCCACAGAGGCTCATTTCTCAGGAGTGTACTATGTACTGGGTGGGGTTTCCCCATTTTTCTTTATCCTGTCTTATGAGAAATGCTCTGCTTATCAGTAACTGAGTTTCAGGGTTGTTTTTTCCAAAAAGATACTAATCATACAGAGTGAAAGGAAATCACCAAATTATCAAAGAGGCCCCATCACATTCATAGGGTAAGACGACGCAGGAGGGGAAGTGAGACCACGTGCTCCAGCGAGGCAGCGAGCCAGCTCTGGATGGAGGGCCTTGGAGAGCGCTCAGAGGGGCTCTTGCCCACCTTTAAAGGGTGTCCCTTCCCACCTGAGTAAATCCTATAGACAAAGTCTGTACTGGATTAAACGCTGGATGCCAACAGCCAGCTCAGTGCCACCCAGCTGTTCCTGGGGTGGGCGTCCTACCTGGGAGCACACCACAAGGAGCCAGGAACATGCAGGTCAGTGCGGCCTCTCCTTGTCAGGCACCCCAGAGACGGATGCTACACAGAGCCAGGCCCTCCAGGAGCCTGCAGGTAAGTGACACTGTCCGGGGTGGATGGACTCACATGAGCACATGGACTCACGGGGAATGACGGAGGGTGTGTGTCACACCCAGGGAGGACTAGGTGCCCGAGGCCCAGCTGCGCAAAGTTGACAAGGTTAGGAGGAATGGATGGGAATTCAGCAGGCAAATGGAAAAGGGGGCAGTCGGCCATCACAGGTGAGGGGCAGCCTGGACAGAGGCCACAGTGGGGTAGGCAGAGAAACGCACCCCAATAAGAGCATGGCCCTAAAACCACATTTCCTAAAATACGTCATTTCCCAGATTTCTCCATGCGGAGCATGGCTCCTTGTCTGGGCACTGGTTTAGTGTGTGGACAGGGCAGCATGGCCTCACTGGAGAGCTGCCCGTCCTCTGTGGACACTGTCATTGATAGTCTCAGTGAGGGCAAACCCCCATGAAAAGGAAGATCTACCTTTCATCCCTGTTACAGGAAGGAACAACGCAGGTGTGTGGTCGGGTCAGGAAATGCGGCTGGTGGAGCCGAGACTGAGCGAGGCGCCCGTCACTGTGCAGCAAGGCTGCAGAGGTACGTGCTCACCAAAACCCGCTGTCCCATCCGCCCAGGACAGGCTCACCACAGGTGCATGACGCCCCAGTGTCACTCTTACCACCCGGGAGCACCAATACAGGGGCCTTTGATGAATCTGAAGACGCTGAACTGTTGGTGAAGACACAGATACTTTTTCTGGGTTGGACTGTTTTTTATTACTAGTCATTTCAGTAAGAATAATGTCCTCTGGGCATCCAGGCAAACAGAACAATTCCTACACCGCGCACGGAAATGAGAGCATCAGTAACATCTTCTGCTGAAGGAAAATACAGGAATGTATTCAAGATACTTAAGGACAGAAAATGTGGCCAACGATTGTATTTCCAGCCAAACTGACTTTGAAGTGGAAGGCAGCACACTGTCAGCCACAGGCACGAATTCAGGGAATACCGTTTCCAAGGAAGGGCTCTTCCTTCAGAAAGTGCTGGGAATGAGCTTCAAAAACAACAGGGAAAGAACCAACCTGGAGACGGTGGGAGTGGGGAGACAGGATGGGGCTGCAGAAGGCGGTGCAGGCGGAGGCTGGGAGCGCTGACATGTGGACACGTGAGGGCAGGGAGGAGGCATGTGAATAGGAACTTTCTAACTGTGGGAGGTTAGAAGGCCAAGCCTTCTTGACCTTGTAACTGTGGTCAAGCCTTGGGCAGGGCTGCTGGTCAGCAATGGGCTAAAGCAGGTGGATGACCAGTGACTATCCTGTCATGCACAGTATCCTTAAGGGCCAGGATGTGCCACAGG
Organism: Leontopithecus rosalia; assembly: GCA_028533165.1. Lineage (NCBI taxonomy): Eukaryota > Metazoa > Chordata > Mammalia > Primates > Cebidae > Leontopithecus > Leontopithecus rosalia. Next base: position 191,181,026 of record CM052648.1, read on the forward strand.
GGAAAAGGGAGTTACGCATGTGAACAGACGGGGTTAATGAAACCGCATGGCCCTGAATTTGAGCATCAGCATGACCCATGGAGCGGATGCATTCATTACCTCAGTCTGTAGGAAACAATGACAGACAGCAGCCATGCGTATCGTGGTGCCCATGCTGTGTTCTCAAAACACCATTTTTCATTAAAAGTAAAACGGGGCCTCCAGGAAAAACGGCTTATTCCAAGACGAGCCAGGAATATCTTACTGTATCAGCCAGCCAGCCACAAAACATCAACTACAACAGGGCTGAGTGTAAGGGACTCGGGAGTAGCTCCCATCAGCAAAAGAGAGGGCAAACTGAGGCTCAATAAGGTGAGGGCAGCAACCGACTGACGCAGCACATGCACTACAGCCCACGAGCTACCAAGGAGAGAACACGACCTGGTCACCGCCAGAGGAAGATATGGAAGCCAACTCCTCAGTTTGAAAACTGGTAAATTAAGGGAAAGATCCTACTTTTCTTATACAAACTGTACCACTGAGTAACCAGATGAAAGTCTGCCTGTATAAAAGTATTCCAGCAAATACGTCGAGCACAGTGGCTCACACCTGTAACCCCAGTACCTTGGGAGGCCAAGGCAGGTGGATTACCTGAGGTCAGGAGTTTAGAACCAGCCTGGCCAACACGGTGAAACCCCATCTCTACTAAAAATACAAACATTAGCCAGGTGTGGTGGCGCACTTCTATAATCCCCGCTACTCTGGAGGCTAAGGCAGAGGGAACTGCTTGAAACCAGGAGGCAGAGGTTGCAGAGAGCCAAGATCATGCCACTGCACTCTAGCCTGGGCAACAGAGGGAGATTCCCTCTCAAAAAAAAAAAAGGGAGGGGTAACAAGATGGCAACTGAGACAGTGAAGCTCCATTAGCTGAATCTTGCTGAACTAAGAAAAGGAATGTCTTGCTCGTGGGTTTGGAGACCAAGGGAATAAAGCAAGATCTTTTGGTTTGTTTTTGTTTTTTTGAGACAGAGTCTTGCTCTGTCATCAGGCTGGAGTGCAGTGGTGTGATCTCAGCTCACTGTAACCTCTGCCTCCTGGGTTTAAGCAATTCTTGTGCCTCAGCCTCCCAAGTAGCTGGGACTAGGAACCTGCCACTATGCCCAGCTAATTTTTTTGTATTTTAGTAGAGACGGGGTTTCACCATGTTGGCCAGGATGGTCTCGCAGACTTATCTTTCAGAACATGCTGAAGAGGAGGCAAATGAAGAAGATGTACTGGGAGCCGAAACGGCGGCGGAGGAAACAAAGCCCAGAGCTCCCTGTCAAAGAGGAAGCACCCTGAAAAATGGCTGAGGCGGCAGCAGAGAAGAAAGTGGTGAAAGTTACACCTGAAATGCCACAGACTGACAGAACGCAGAAGGCGGCGAACAGTTCAATGGACCTGTGAGCCTGGAGAGGAAGAAAGCTGCTCGGGCAGCAAGGTTTGGCATTTCTTCAGTTCCAACAGAAGGTCTGTCATCTGATAACGCACCTATGATTAACCTGGATAAGCTGAAGGAAGGCGCTCAGAAGATTTAGCACGAATGTCTCTTCAGTCTCCAGAAGGTCTGAAGATGATGAGAAACTGAAAGAGGAGGAGCGACTGGGGATTATCATAGGTGCAGCTGGAACTGAACAACAGAGGACACAGCAGAAGAGGAAAAGCGCAGAGTGCTCCGGGGCCGCCTGATGAAAGTTCTCGATGCTTTCTGTTCTCCGGTGTCTTCATTTCTGATTCTTCTCGGTCATAGTCACGCGCCTACGTCCTGCTTCGCCACGAGGGGGCAGGTACCCCAGGTGCACACGGGAACTGCGGCGGCCGTGTGACTTACTGCGGTTTCAGCTTCAAGGTGGTTGTGTTTGTTTTTATGTTGCTTGTCAATAAAAAAAAAAAAAAAAAAGAAAAAAAAAGGTATTCCACAAACAAAGCAGAAGTGACGGAATGGGAGTCGCCCACTGTGCAACCTTTTTCTGCAGTGAGGGATCGAGGCCCAAAGCGGCCAGGGCTGATGACAGAGGGAGGCAGAGCCCCGGCGTGTCTCCCGGAGAGGAATACACCAACTACAAAGTAGCCTTCTCCAGAAATTTAGAACTGGATTAAGCCTCTAGATTCAACTACCAATTTGCAAAAAAACCACACAGGACGGAGGGAAATGTGACAGACACTATAGGACTCAGAGGCAGCGAAATCCCACGAGGGGAACTGTGAGACACTGGGCGTTTCTTCCTCAAATGAGCAGCAAGGGGGAAAAGCCAGGGGAGGAACAGAGAGACTGAAAACAAGCAGAGACGAATATAAAACAGCTAAGGCTAAGTGTCATGCTAAGGGACGCGCGCCCGGGCAATAAACTCACTCAGAGAGGTGAGGAGGTGGCCGCTGTCAGAGTTAGGGCAGCGGTCACCCCCAAGGCGGGGCAGGGAGGCTGGCAGCCAGGGCCGAGGGACCCCGGGGACCCAGGTGCCTTCAGTCCCTTGCCACTGTCGTCTCCTTCCCCCAGGGCGTGACCACAGGGTCTCACTGAGCAAACTGCACGGAACTGGGCGTTTTTGTTTGTTTGGCAGAGACAGCAGAGGTCTCCCCACATTGCCCAGGCTGGTCTTGAACTCATAGCCTCAAGTGATCCTCCCACCTTGGCCTCCTAAAGTGCTGGGATTAACAGGTACGGGCCACCATGCCCAGCCAAGCTGAACATTTTTAAATGCTGTTTTCTATTGTTCTGTTATTTTAACAATTTAAAATTGAAAAGAAAACAACATTGCTTGGAAATTACACTAAGGCAACAAAATTTTTTTTCACCGTATGTAAAAATGGTGGTTTTATTACGTTTGTTTTGTATAATTCTATTTCCTAATGTTATATACCATTGTAAATTACATATGCTGCCTTTGCATAAGAAGATACTTTTTATTTTAAAAAGCCCTGCTGTGAGGATGTGGAAGGACAGGGGCTCATTCATCGCTAGTGGGGATGCAAAATGGTGCCGCAGTCTGGAAGCAGCTGGGCAGTTTCTTACACAAATAAACCTCTTCCCAGAGGAACCAGCCACCGTGCTCCTCAGCATTTGCCCAAATGAGCTGAGGACCTGCACATGGATGTTTACAGTAGCTTGATTCGTCATTGCCAAAACGAAGATGGCCTTCAGTAGGGGAGCGGATACGCTGCTGTCAATTCAGACACGGGGATGTGACCCAGTGCTAAAGAGAAACGAGCTCTCAGCCATGAAGAGACACGGAGGAAAATTAATGTGTATTTCTAAGTGAGAGGCCATTCGAAGAAGCTGCACAGGGTGTGACTCCAAACATATGACATTCTAGAAAAAGCAAAACTAGGGACTGTAGAAAGATCAGTGGTTCCAGGGCTGGGATAGAGGGAGGAATGAGCGGACAGACCACAGAGATTTTCAGGGCAGTACGAGGACCCTGTATGATGCTATAATGGTGGAAACGAGTCACGAAACGCTCACCCACACCCAGAGCCCCAGCGCCGAGAGTGAACCCTGACGTCAGCTCCGGTCTCTGGGCGAAGCTGATGTGTCAACGGTGGGGATCCTCTCAGTGCAGGAGGCAGTGTGGGGGCAGCGGGTGGACAGTATTCTCCGTCCCTTACTCTCAAATTTGCTGTGAAGCTAAATGGCTCTAAAAAATAAATCTATTAAAATAAATAACTAAAAAAAAAAAAAACTTCCTGATGCCAGAATGTACAACTCTCAGAAACTCCTCCACATGTGCAAGCACAGCCCACGGCCTGCTGGTAGCCACGCCTCACACGTGGATAATGTGGGCTTCTGTGTTCCGGCCTGTGCGGGGAGCGGGGCGGGTCACCAGGGCGGATGAAGGAACGAACCTGAAGGGTCAGTGCTGTGAATGATTAGCGTTCATCCGACTGTTTACAGGGCACAAAGACAGTGCCTGGAACCAGAAATACCTTGAACAATCTTGGGGGTTTGTGCCTGTCATTCTTGTTTGGTTCCCTTAAGCAGACTCCTTTTAAAATTATTTTTAACTTAGTTCCATAAGCTGTGCTTACTATTTCTTCTCCATAAAAATGGTTTTCACCTAACAACTCGCAGGAACAGAATGGAGCAAGGAAGAGATCCAAATAGATGGGAAGTTTAACAGATGGTAAGACACATACGGGAATTAAACGTACAGTAACAGCAAAACACAGAAGAAAGTTAAAATATGATGCACGTGTATGAGGTTTTCACGTGCACTGAAAATCCTGGGAAGGAAACAGGAGACGGGTGACCAGCACTGTCTCCAGAGAGTGGAGCCAGGCACGCTGGTGGTGGGGGTGGACGACGCCCCACTTGCCGTTTGAACTTTATGCCTCACAAGCTGGAGCCATCCAGAGAAAGTAAATTAAATTTAAAACGCAGCTGTGATCTGGGTGTGGCCAGTGTCTGAGCAAGAGGAGGGGTCTGCGCTCCAGATCTCATCTCCCCAGAGCTGAGACCCGAGGCAGGGGCGGGGACCCACAGGGCTGGGCCTGGCCAACTCACCTGGCTCTCCAGCTGGACCAGGGACCACGCTGACCAGTTTGCCATACTTGTCTCCTCTCAACTTCAGATCGAAGTAGACGTTGCCTGTTTATAAAGGCAAATAAGAATTCATCACTTCTCAGTCTGAATGTCCGCATATACACAAGCTTACCATCTAACAAGTAATTAGAATTTAAACATAGAACACAGCATTTGGCCCTCATATGCATATGTACTATTTATATGTTTATAGACAGGGTCTTGCTGTGTTGCCCAGGCTGGAGTGCAGTGGTACAATCACAGCTCACTATAGCCTTGAACTCCTAGGCTCAGGCAGTCTTCCCACCTCAATCTTCCCAGTAGGTGGGATTACAGGCATGACACCATGCCTGGCTTAATATATTTTTTTAACCAAAATTAAAAACAATAGTATATGATAAATGCATGATTTGGACACATCATGAGTACACCGATATCAAAGTGAAAACACAAATGTAAGTTCTCTGTAAACTGTTGAGAAAATTATTTAATCAGAAAAAAGGAAGGTGTTATCACTGACCTTCATTTAGATCTTGGGCTTTGTGTTACATGCCAGCTCGGAAAGACACTCCTTCCTTACTTTATGTCACACGCCAGCTAGCAAGGACACTCTTTCTTTACCCAGTTGTCTTCTAAAGCTACCTTTTTCATTAAAAACCTCATCTGGAACGGCACAGTGGCTCACGCCTGCAATCCTAGCAGTTTGGGAGTCTGAGGCAGGAGGACTGAGCTGAGGAGTTCTAGACTGGCCTGAGCAACACAGTGAGACCCCATCTCTACCAAAAACCCCAAAAAACATCATCCGCATACTGAAGTGTCTGTGAGGCTGAGGGCCAAGGTCCGCTGTGCAGACTGAGGTCACAGGGTTGTCCTTGCCACTGCCACCACAAAGCCTAAGGAAGCAGAGCTGGGGAGGAGGCGCTCAGAGTGGGAGCTCCGTCGAGAAGAAAGCGCTGCCTACCAGCCCACGCTCCGAGGCTGCCAGGCTGCAGCCACTGTGTCTTCCAGGCCGTGTGTCTCCCCAGGAAGGAGGCAATGCCAACCCGGGCTGTGACTATGGCCATTCTCAGCGCCACGGATCCACGGCCACCATGCAGCACCCTCCAACCACACAGCAGCACGTGGCTGCCCTCAGGGCCCAGGCGTGGGGGCAACTTTCAGCCTTTACAAAGTTTGAGTCTTCACATTCTTTGTGAGTAATGCAGTTACTAACCTGCACCAGCACTGTCCTTACTGCGGACGCTGGGCTTGGTAAGATCAAGGAAACTCTGCAACTGGCAAACACAAGCTGCAGCCAGGACCTGTCTCACGTCCTCAGTGCACAGGGACGGTACAGGCCCCCTCAGCACGGTGGTCACTGGTGGAAGGAAAGCCAGGTGACGTTTCCACAGAAAACACTGCCCTGTCCCTGCAGCGTCCTCCCTGGTCATTCAGGGTTGGCCCCCAGCTGGCACTCGATGCTGGGGATGAACCAGAGGACAGTAGGGGGACACCCAGGCCCTGGTAGCTGCTGTCTATGAAGTCAGAATACAAACAGTCCTTTAAAAGCCCTCCACTGGAGAGAAACCACTCCCTTAAATAGGGGAAACATCCTCCCTTACTTTGGTTTATGTTATCAATTTGCTGAGCAAATTGTTTTCCACCAAGAGTTCAAAGATCAAACCACAGCTGAGTCCTTGCAGAATTGTCACAAAGTCCAAATTACGGGATTTGAGTGAATGTAAGTGTATTCTGAATTAATATATTGATACTATCATTAAATGCTTGTAACAACCCCGTAATAACACAGCGAACAGCACGTGTTCCTGAAGCCTGTGAAGATGAGAATCCCCGAAGACTCAGCAACATGTGTCAGTTTATTCCCAGAACGGAGGCAGAGGCCTACGCGTCTTATTTCAAGTTACATGACAGCAAAAAGTAACTCCTACGTTTTCTGGTGCAAACTCTCATTCAACCACCTAAGTCCTTTAAAAAAGTTTTCTTGGAAACAAAATCTAAATATCCTGGATTAGAACAAGTAAAAAGCCACTTCCACAAGCAGAGCCTACCAGCGCGTCCCTGGGGCCTCACCTACTCAGCCTACGCTCCTGGCAGCACCCAGGGGGACAGGCCCGTCCAGGACACTGCTTTATGCTTTTGCACTCACTGCAAGAAACATTCAGCACCTGCGTATCTTCAGCCGTGGGCCGGACGCCCTAAGGGGTCATTCAGTAAAGCAAGAGGTTTTTACGGTCTGAGAATTTATGATCCAGACAGGGACAAAATATGAACACGTCAAACAGCGCACTACAGCAGTGCAGAGCTGGCTGCCGATCGGCGCAGCGGAGACATCAAGGCTGAGCAAGAAAGTCCACGTTCAACTGTGCCTGGTGAAGAACTCCATGAAGAGATGAGGGCGGGGTCAGGGTTTGCCGCCAGGATGGGTGGGGTTTAGTTTAGATTTAAGGCAGAATTCAAGGCTTGATCATGGAAGCAGCAAAACAGCAGGACACCAGCCTTGCCCGGGGGCCACCAGACAAAGATTAGCATCTGCAAACCAACCCAACAAACCACCGTCGGTGAGCAACATGCAAACCTAAACAGACGGCCCCACAGGAAGACTGACCCGGCCACGTCTCCAGAGTACACGTGCTTACCCAGAAGACATGAAAAACACACGGAGACGGAAGAGACTATGAGGAGGGAAAAAGTGAGGGGCGAAACCAACACACCGCACACAGCGCACGCCCTTGATGAGATCATGGTGTGGGGAGGGGGCGTCAGTCATAAAAGAAACCTGGGGACACGTGAGTACATCTACTACGGAGGACGCGTGATGCTAGCTGGAAATTACTCATTGCCTTAGGTCTGACCACGACATTAGGACTCCTTTTACGCAGAGATGCATGTGGAAGCGTCAGGGCTGAAGCGTCAAAACATCTGCAACTCACTCTTTTTTTTTTTGAAATATGGTCTCGTTCTGTTTCCTAAGGCTGGAGCGCAGTGGGACAATCATGGTTCACTGCAGTCTCAAACTTCCTGGGCTCCATCTATCCTCTCACCTTAGCCTCCCGAGTAGCTGGGACTACAGCAGCAGGTCAGCACGCTTGGCTAATTTCTATATTTTATTTTTACTGAAAAGGGGTATCTCCATGTTGCCCAGGCTGGTCCTGAACTCCTGGACTCAAGGGAGCCACCTGCCTCAGTGCTGGGATTACAGGTATTAGCCACCATAACCAGCCTTGCAACTTACTTTTTCATTTTTACTTTTTGAGACAGTCTTGCAATGTCACCCAGGCCAGAGTGCAGTGGTGCGATCTCAGCTCACTGCAACCTACGCCTCCTGGGTTCAAGCAATTCTCATGCCTCAGCCTATGGAGTAGCTGGGACCACAGGCATCTGCCACCAGACCCAGCTAATTTTCTGTTTTCTTAGTAGAAACAGGGTTTTACCATGTTGCCCAGGCTGGTCTCGAACTCTTGGCCTCAAGTGATCCACCTGTCTCTGCCTCCCAAAATACGTGATTACAGGTGTCAGCCTCCACCCCGGCCCTGCAACTCACTCTTAACGGCCTGTGACGAAATGACAGCCAATAGAGGGGGATGACCCGGGCTGACTTTTAATAAGAAGAGGCGCGGTGGCTCAAGCCTATAATCCCAGCACTTTGGGAGGCCGAGACGGGTGGATCACAAGGTCAAGAGATCGAGACCATCCTGGTCAACATGGTGAAACCCCATCTCCACTAAAAATACAAAAAATTAGCTGGGCATGGTGGTGCGTGCCTGTAATCCCAGCTACTCAGGAGGCCGAGGCAGGAGAATGGCCTGAACCCAGGAGGCGGAGGTTGCGGTGAGCCGAGATGGCGCCATTGCACTCCAGCCTGGGTAACAAGAGCGAAACTCCGTCTCAAAAAAAAAAAAAAAAAAAGAAGAAGGGAGCAGGTCTCTGGAGGTACTGTGTTTGTCCCCAACTTTTTGCTAGGAAAATATCTAAACAAAGATGAAATAACACCACAATGAACACCTGTACACCTACCATCTAGATTCCACAACTGCTACCAAGCCTAGTGTCAAGATGTGCACCTCTCCCTGTGACTGGAAAAGAATTTTACAAACAACTAATCCAACCATTTTGCAAAGAGACACAGTTTCGTAGAAAACCTCACAACAGCTTTGCTGTTGGAACCCTATCAAGACAGACAGTACATGTTCAGTATGTTCCTGCAATTCATAAACACATCCGGTTTCTCCAGATCCCAGTAATGTTTTAAGAACACAAATCGGCCGGGCGCAGTGGCTCACGCCTGCAAGCCCAGCACTCTGGGAGGCAGATGCAGGCAGATCACGAGGTCAGGAGTTTGAGACCAGCCTGGCCAACATGGTGAAACCTTGTCTCTACTAAAAATACAAAAGTTTTTAGTAAAATACCTGAAGTCCCAGCTACTTGGGAGGCTGAGGCAGGAGAATCACTTGAACCAGGGAGGTGGAGGTTGCAGTGAGTCAGGATCACGCCACTGCACTTCAGATAGGGTGACAGAGCAAGACTCCAGTTGCCAAAAAGAACATAAACCCTACCTTTTGCTGTTGAATAAGCGTGCCCCCGAGCAACGATTCCTTCAATAAAAGAAATGATCTGAGGAATATTTTCAGTTACCCTCAGGTACACGGTGGGTGGGAGAACCTGCAAGAAAGTGGAGACGTGACTGTATTTCCCTGCGTAGAAGCACAGCAGGCCACGCCCACTGTTCACGCCCGTCGCCCACATGGCAATGACCAGCACCACACTTTACCTTCAGGGCTGCCATGTCTTGCTTGAAGTCTTCCTCATAAAGACTGGCGAGGGAAGCGGGGGAAATATTCATCTGCAGAAGGATTAGATGTGCACGTTCATGAGTCTGGGGCGTTCCTAACAGAACCACTCAGACAAGAAAGCCCATGTTCACAACACAACAGCAAACGTACTCCGGCCACCTCCGGTGAATGGGGTGGCCACGTGGCCCCACTGTGTCTTGGCCTCAGGTTAGCCCTGGCCGCTCACCAAAGCGGACACTCCTTTTAGGTACTGAACCTATCCTAGCAGCTTAGCCAGAGAAAGGGCCGGACGCGGTGGCTCACGCCTGTAATCCCAGCACTTTGGGAGGCCGAGGAGGTGGATGACGAGGTCAAGAGATGGAGACCATCCTGGTCAACATGGTGAAACCCCGTCTCTACTAATACAAAAAATTAGCTGGGCATGGTGGCGCGTGCCTGTAATCCCAGCTACTCAGGAGGCTGAGGCAGGAGAATTGCCTGAACCCAGGAGGCGGAGGTTGCGGTGAGCTGAGATCGCGCCATTGCACTCCAGCCTGGGTAACAAGAGCGAAACTCCGTCTCAAAAAAAAAAAAAGAGAAAAAGGCTTATTGACCTTGTCTTCTGGTTGGAAAAGAAATAAACAAGTCACAACTTCCATTACATAGTAAAAGACTGCACACAGCTGGGTGCAGTGGCTCACACCTGTAATCCCAGCACTTTGGGAGGCTGAGACAGGAGGATCGTTTGAGCCCATGAGGTTGAAGCTGCAAAGAGCCATCATCATGCCACTGCAATCCCACCCTTGGTGACAGACTGAGACCCTACCTCCAAAACAAAAATAGAATAAAAGAGAAAACAAGCAAAACATACCAAGGATCCTCCACTTTTCTAAGACAAGGGCAAAATCATCCTAGTCTAGTCTATGTAAGAAACTGGGTTCCTATCTTATCCCTTAATTCTCAGGCAAAAAGAAAATAGTCAAAAATACAGTAAAGAGGAGGCTGGGCGTCGTGGCCCATGCCTGTCACACCAGCACTTTGGGAGACTAAGGCAGGCAGATGACATGAGGCTAGGGGTTTGAGACCAGCCTAGCCAACATGGTGAAACCCCATCTCTACTATAAACAGAAAAATTAGCCAGGCGCAGTGGCTCATACCTGTAATCCCAGCACTTTGGGAGGCCAAGGACGGTGGATCACTTGAGGCCAGGAGTTCAAGATCAGTCTGAGCAACATGGTGAAACCCTGTCTCTACTAAAAATACAAAAAGTAGCCTGGCATGGTGGCACATCCCTGTAATGCCAGCTACTCAGGTGGCTGAGGCAAGAGAATCACTTGAACTGGGGAGGCGGAGGTTGCAGTGAGCTAAGAAGGTACCACTACACTCCAGCCTGGGCAACAGAGTGAGACTTTGCTTCAAAAAAAACCCCAAAAATTCAAAAGGAAACTTCTAAATGAATATTTTGAAAGTAATTTAACACATTACGACTGAGATTTAACGGAGTACTCACTCCCTAGGAGCCCACGACTGGGTTTCTGGAGATGGTCAGACCGCCAAAGCAGTATGATCAATTCCGAATGTGGGTGCCTCGGCGCACATCTGCAGCCCCTGCCACATTACCCAAGGAGGCTGGGATACAAGACTAGGTTCACTCATGTTATTTCATAACTTCAATGAAAACCTCTCAATAAACAGATGCACAACACACTGTGAAGCTCTGGAGTGAGCCGGGCATCAAAACTGCTGGTCCTGCTCAAGAGGCCCTTGGGCCTCCCGAGCCCAGCACCTGCCACCTGCTAGAGTCTCTCTGAGCTGCTCCACGCAGCCTTGGGAACCATGCCTCCCGATTTCACAGGTGAAGGAATTACGACTCTGGAATACTGAGCAACCTTCTGAAGCACAACGCCACATTTGGGGCTACGCCCACACATCACCCTGAGGCCCAGGTTCTCGAGGCCCAAGGCTCTGAATGGCACAGTCAACCCAGAAACCCCCAACCACGATACTCCCTGAAGAAAGCACACTGATGAACTGCGCATTGCTGCTCAGCGGTTATTTAGGCTTTGGGGTCTTAGGCAAATCAATAATCAAACTTCTTGGCCTTCAGTTTCTTTACAGCATGGAGATATTCTACCTAATAACCCCTTAGACTGATAGAAGAATAAGTGTGTATATGGGCAGGACAGCTTTGTAAAAGAAAACATGACGTAAATATCACATTAAAGAGAGAAAATACATGGCACCCGGCACATAGCTGGTACTCCAAAACCCTTCAGCCCCCTCCTGCGGTACAGCCTGGTGGCAAACCAGACCTTTAGAACAATACATCAATTAACTTATGTCTATCTAGGGGACAAAAGACCAAAGGAAAAAGCCCAAAAATACTGTTTTCTTGCCGCTTCAGAAGTCTCAAATTTCAAGCAATTTTGAGCCTAAAGATCAGCAGGTGGGCCGGGCACGGTGACTCACGCCTGTAATCCCAGCACTTTGGGAGGCCAAGGCAGGCAGATCATGAGGTCAGGAGACCAAGACCACCCTGGCTCACATGGTGAAACCCCGTCTCTACCAAAACTTCAAAAAAGTAACCGGGTGTGGTGGTACCCACCTGTAATCCCAGCTACGTGGGAGGCTGAGGCAGGAGAATCACTTGAACATAGGAGGCAGAGGTTACAGTGAGCTGAGACTGTGCCACGGCACTCCAGCCTGGGCAACAGAGTGAGACTCCATCTCAAAAGAAATAAAAATAAAAAATAAAGATCAGCGGGTTGCTTCGTGTTTATTTTTCTGCAGATGTAAGTTATTGCCAGAAGTCAAATGGCATAGAGGGGTGCGAGACTTGGCTTCCCTCCCAGAAGGAAGACACTGTGACCAGTTTATCAAAAGCAAGAACGTGGTCACACATACACTGGTGTCTTTTTCTTGGAAGCCCCAGATGCAGCCCACTCCACACTGCTCTGCACTGCTGGCTTCTCTCCCTCACAGCAGACAGCAGCCTGGGGGGGTTCCATCGTGCTGGACACACTGCGCTGCCTCACTCCTTCCAGGGTGGCCTCTACTCTCCCTTCCAGATGTGCTTACCCGCTCCGGTCCCCATGCATGTCCCATCCTCACCATTACAAACAACTGTGCATAAGTCACTTTGCAGCAGGCCAAGTGCGTTTCTGAGCTATGCTTCTAGGCGGGAGACAGAGGGCACAGGCTCACGGACTTGGCCGCTCCTGCAAGCTGCCTTCCAGGAAAGCTGTGCCAGCTACACCCGACCAGCAGCACTTGGAGGTGTCTGTCCCCTGCCCCCACCTGTAGGGGCAGCCAACTTACAGATGGTGTCAGTGTGACAGCTGGCAAGTGCTTTGCTCTTTAAACTTTCACCTCTTCTATTTTGAGTTAACCTGAACATCTCACATGTTTAGGAACTATTTGTATTAAATGACCTGTAGTTACCCATGCCTGTTTTTCTATCGAGTGGTAGGTCTTTTTCTTATTATTACAAAAAAAAATTTTTTTTTGAGACGGAGTTTTGTTCTTATTGTCCAGACTGGAGTGCAACAGCGGAATCTTGGCTCACCACAACCTCCACCTCCTGGGCTCAAGCGATTCTCCTGCCTCAGCCTCCCAAGTAGCTGGGACTTACAGGCGCGCACCACCACACCCAGATAATGTTTGTGTTTGTAGGAGAGACGGGGTTTCACCAGGTTGGCGAGGTTGGTCTTGAACTCCCGACCTCAGGTGATCCACCTGCCTTAGCCTCCCAAAGTGCTGGGATTACAGGCATGAGCCACAGGCCAGAGGCATTTTTATATTAAAGAAATTAACCTTTTATCATTGATATAACTTCCATGTTTCCAGTTTTTCAACTTTATGATTATTTCATGACTTGCAGAAACTGTCATTTTTATACTTAGCAATCTTTCATCTCTCTGAATCTTTTCTCCTAAGTGGCTTCTGGCTTTGGAAACAAACTTATAAAGCCTTCCCCAGTACAAGGCTACCAAATTTGCCTTGGGGTTTCTTTTATACTTAAATCTCCGCCCTGCCTTGAATGTGGTTGTGAGGCTTCTGTCCACCTCTGGCTTGTGTTTTTCCCCAGATGGCCCCCAGCTGCCAACACTCTATGGAATAATCCACCTCCCTCCCCCACTGATTTGAAATGTCATCTTCTATCATAAAACAAACTCCCATTAATTATCGGAGCTGCTTCTGGACTTTCTGGTGTGCTCCATCTTCCATGTATGCACGCTTTGTACAGGTGTTTAATTTCTGCAGGCTTTAGAACCACAGAGAACAGATCAGTGGATGCTTGGGCCCCAGGAGGTCAGGGGGTGCAGGGAGGAATCACGGGGTGATGGATACATCCAAAGGGGCACACCTGGGCCAACATTTGGCAAACTGTGCCTTTCTGAATAATACATGCAATCCACTGTAGGTCAATTCCACCACACAAAGCTGTGCCAAAAAAAAAAAAAAAGAAAGAACATATGAAAACAAAACCTTTCTATAGCTTTTAAAATGTTTTCATATTTGATAGGGCTAGTCCCTCCTCAATATTTGTCTTTTATAGACTTTTCCTGTTCTTGCTTTTTTTTTTTGCTGTTCCATATGAACTATAGAATTAATTTATCTAGATCAGCCTGCGCAATCTGGTAAAACCCCGTCTCTACAAAAAACCACAAAACTATTAGCCAGGCATGGTGGCATATGTCTGTAGTCCCACTTACTTGGGAGGCTGAGGCAAGAGGATCACTGAAGCCTGGGAGATGGCGGCTGCAGTGGGTGAGACTATGCCATTGCACTTCAGCCTGGGCAACAGAATGAGACTCTGTCTCAAAAAAAGAATTAATTTATCTAGTTCTGAAGGAGAAAATCATATGTACATATAAACACGCAAGTACACACACTTTAAAGGCTCATCAGGCAGAACACACCCCAAACACGCAATACTCCCTTCTCTGCACATGGCTTCTGCAGCACCAACAGCCCAACCTAGAGGGCATGGCTCAAAACACTACAATGACAAGGAATTGTAAGTGGAATCCCCACCTACTGCTGCTGGTGCTGGGGAGAGGAAACTCGTATTCTAAAAGCCAAACTGCTTGCCACATGGAACCTGAAACAGACCATCATTCTTCATACCGGGTATGCTGCTCTCTTACTGCCATAAAACAAACAGATGGGGTGGAAAGGTGCTAAGATGGGGTCCTAGTCCTATTTCGGATGATCTCAGGGAGCGCTAAGGATCGGAAATGATTTTAGGTTAGCTCTCTCTCCAGGACAGAAGCCTGCTGGAGGGGCCCTGAGCACACAGACTGTGCCCGGCCCTTCTTCCACCTTCTTCCAGAACATTCCACCTTCCTCCAGAAAGCCAGGGTGGTGCAGGCCAGTATCCTGGTGCACAGAAAGAGAAACTTTGGCTTGAATCACTGAGAGATATTTATAATGATTTTTCTTTTTCTTTTTTTTTTGAGACGGAGTTTCACGCTTGTTAACCAGGCTGGAGTGCAATGGCGCGATCTCGGCTCACTGCAATCTCCACCTCCTGGGTTCAGGCAATTCTCCTGCCTCAGCATCCCGAGTAGCTGGGATTACAGGCACACGCCACCATGCCCAGCTAATATTTGTATTTTTAGTAGAGATGGGGTTTCACCACGTTGACCAGGATGGTCTCGATCTCTTGACCTCGTGATCCACCCACCTTAGCCTCCCAAAGTGCTAGGATTACAGGTTTGAGCCGCCGCGCCCGGCCAATGATTTTTCTTAACATATTACTGGCTGGGTGCGGTGGCATAATCCCAGCACTTGGGAGGCTGAGGCAGGTGGATCACGAGGTCAGGAGTTCAAGACCAGCAGGCCAAGATGACCCCATCTCTACTAAAAATACAAAAATTAGCTGGGCACAGTAGCAGGTGCCTGTAATCCTAGCTACTTGGGAGGCTGAGGCAGGAGAATTGCTGGAACATGGGCAGCAGAGGTTGCAGTGAGCCGAGATTGTGCCACTACACTCCAGCCTGGGCAATAGAGTGAGACCCTGTTTGAAAAAAAAGAAAATTAGCTGGGCGTGGTGGTGGGCACCTGTAATCTCAGGTACTCAGGAGGCTGAGGCAGAATTGCTTGAGCCTGGGAGGTGGAGGTTATGGTGAGCCAAGATCCCGGCAATCCCTCCTCGTGGCATTTGTGAAATTAACTCCTGTTCCTTCCTCCATTTACCATGCTGGCCACCTCCTCCTTCCGCAGTTCTCTCCTCCCTGGACTCGGGGCTCTTGTTCCACTTCTCTGATGGCAACGTTCCTGCCCCTCCTTCCCTGTTGCCCTCACGACACACCTCCAGTACACTGAGTCCTCACCTCTCCTCTCATCCCCTGCGGGACCCCTTCTCTCTCTCACTCAGCTCCGTCCAGAACTCAGCCAGTGTCTCAGCCTCTGCCGGCTCCCTGCCACCAGGACATGGAGACTGACACAATTCTCTTTCTGATCTTGAAGATTGCAGAGAGGCATGAAGCTACCACGTGCCTTCGTTTCAGGCTCTGGATGCCACAACAGCAGGTGAAAGTCCTGACCTGCTGACCTTCCATCTTCACCAGCAGCCATTTCCCCAACACCACCTCTGCCGAGGGTTACCCGGTGACTACACATTCAGGCAGAGCCTGCGACATCACTCACTTGCCTTATAAATCCCGCCTACCGGACACTCACATGCTGGGAGTAAGGATGTGAAAAATACGTTTAAAGTGGGAGCCGATTTTCAGCACTGCCAGTCTCTCAGTGATCTAAGCTGTAAGACATCAAATAAACCGTTTCCCCTAGACCTAGCAACTCTGCTTTGGAAAATGAATTGGTTTATTTATTTAGAGACAGAGTCTCACCCTGCAGCCCAGGCTGGAGTGCAGTGGCACCATCTCAGCTCACTGCAACATCCACCTACTGGGTTCAAGCGATTCTCATGTCTCAGCCTCCTGAGTAGCTGGGATTACAGGTGCACACCTCCAAAGCTGGTTAACTTTGCATTTCAGAGACAGGACTTCGCCATGTCGGCCGGGCTGGTCTCAAACTGCTGTATTAAGTGATCCGGCCTCCCCAAAGTACGGGGATTACAGGCATGAGCCACTGAGCCCGGCTGCAGTAAATCTATTTATAAGGAAACAAAACAAAAGCATATATATTCATAGCAGCACTCTTTTTAACAACTAGAAGCAAAACAAATGGCAACTGGGGAAAGGTTAGAACAGCTACACAGCCCCACGCGGTGGGAGGCTACCCAGTTACGAGAAAGACCAATCAGTAGAAAATAGGAAGACAGCAACCTCGGTGAAAATGTTCCCTGACCTGACGCCATTCCTCTGCCTCATGCCTAACAGACAAGAGAAGGGCTCTCCGTTCATTGAACAAATGACAGAGTTCAGCCTCTTTTTGACCCCTTCAAAACTCATATTGAAATGTATTTGCCCTGGTAACAGTATTAAGAGGTGAGAACTTCAAGGGATCAGGCCATGAGGGCCCCGCCCTCAGGGGCGGGCTTAATGCCTTAATAAGAGGGCTTTCCAGGCAGGTGCAGTGGCTCACACCTGTAATCCTAGCACTCTGGGAGGCTGAGGCAGGAGGACTGCTTGAGCTCAGCAGTTTGAGACCAGCCTGGGCAACATAGTGAAACATCACCTCTTCTAAAAATAGAAAAAAAAAAAAAGTCAGGTGTGGTGGTGCATAGCTGTAGTCCCAGCCGCTAGGAGGGCTGAGATGGGAGAATTCCTTGAGACCAGGCGATCAAGGCTGCAGTGAGCTATGACCACACCACTACATTCCAGCCTGGCCGACACACTGCGACCCTGTCTCCAAAAAACACCAAAAGGGGTTTGGGGAGCGGTGGGCTTCTGGCGGGCTCGCTCTCCGCTTGCCCTCTTGCCCTCAACCGCGGGAAGATACAGTAGAAGGCCCTGGCCTGTCACTGGCACCTCGATTTTGGTCTTCCAGCCTCCAGCACAGTGAGAAATACATTTCTGTTCATTATAAATTACCCAGTCTGTGGTGTTACAGCAGCGCAAAACAGACTAAGACAAACACCGTCTAATTAGCCAGACTTCAGAAAAGCACCACATTGGAAAATGAAAGGGAAAAATATGTCCTTGGGGTGTTACAATCTCCAGACAGCAGCCTACCACTGGACACGCCACAGGTGGGCTCCACAGAAGCAGTGAGAACAGGGAGGGAACAGCTGCTGCTACCCAGGTGCAGGATGCTCTTCTTTCTACTTCAGGTACGTTAGAAAGTTTCCAGCGTAATAAACGCTGGTAAAAGCAGTGCTAACTGGCAAAGGTATCACGAGACTACACCTCCCCTAGGATAACTGTTAACACCAAAATTAGGTCAGCTTTAAATCCCTTCATCAGATTCGGGAAAAGGAAAGAGCCCATCATCCTAACACACAAACGAGTAGACTGCCTCGTATGCTAAACCACAGTGAACTGGGACATGGTCAAAAATGTCCAGAGAGAATGGTGATTAGGAAGCAGCCGCAATGGAGAGAGCTGGCACAAGACAGCGTGCGGTGCACACAGTGACAGTGTTGCATCAGAATGTCTTCTTTAGAAAAAGTCTTCCTCAACAGCAGGCAAAGTCAAAGGACCCCCCAAAGCCCTTCTGGTAGAAGTGATGTGCAGGGCACTGGCCCCCAGCCCTCAGGGAGAGCCCAAGGAGACGCCTCCAATGTCCCGCCTGCCTGGACAACCTCATCCACTGCTTTGTCTTCCCAAAGCTTGTCAGGTGCCACGCTCCAGGTGTGGGCCAGGCTCCAGTGGAGCCCTGAGCCCACACAGGCAGGAGACTTCTGCTCCCGCCACAAGTGTGCAGGCCATTCCCACCAGGCAGGGGGATTTGCCCAGAGACGGCTGAACTCAGAGCCCTGGGCCTGGCCTTGCCCTTGAAAATCTGTGCAACCTCAAAATGCAATCACCTCAACCCCTCGACTCTTCTGTAAGACAGAGACACATCCAACGAACCTGAGTGGAGGCCCACCAACAACATCAAAGTCCTAAAATCTTTGACCCCATCAAGGACATGAGCCAGGGAACCACTGAAGACTGAAGGAGATGGAGACACAGGACTCTGGAAGGGGTTCTGGACCAGAAAATAAAGAGGCACTGGAGGACAGGGACAACACCTAAGGGCTGATGTCCAGGTCACCCATGCCAGCACACCACAGCAATGCTCAGTTCCTGATGGGGAGGGCTGGGAGGGAGGTGCAGGTCTAGAGAGCCAGTGACCTTGCTCTGAAGGCCCGCGTGGCGTGTGCAGAGAGGACAGGGCGGGCTGGTGGGAAAAGTCTAGTACAGAAAGAAGATGATGGCCCAACATGGCACGACAACGGCAAGTAGGAAACCCAGGGGCAGCTGCAGGAGATTTCTGTATTGTTCTTGCCATTTTTCTGTAGATGTCAAATCACTTCAAATTTCCTTTGAAGGCTGAAGGGCCAGGGCAGGGAGTAAGATTCGAGCCAGGAGACCACCACAGGAGGTAATGACATAAGGCCACAGAAAAGGCTCCAGCGATCACAGTACTGTGATTACCACAACACCAAAGATCACCCTGATAACCCGCCACCGTCTCACGTCTCAGATCACGCTCAGTGGACACATGTGGACAGTAAGATGTGAGAACTACACAAAAAATGCAAACAAGAACCACTTTCTTCTTTGAGACCGTCTCCTCTGTCACCCAGGCTGGAGTGCAGTGGCACAATCAGGCTCACAACCTCCACCTCCCAGGGTCAAGCGATTCTCCTGCCTCAGCCTCCTGAGTAACTGGGATTACAAGCGCCTGCCACCACACCCGACAAATTTTTTGTTTTGTTTTGTTTTGTTTTTTGAGATGGAGTTTCGCTCGTTACCCAGGCTGGAGTGCAATGGCGGGATCTCGGCTCACCGCAACCTCTGCCTCCTGGGTTCAGGCAATTCTCCTGCCTCAGCCTCCTGAGTAGCTGGGATTACAGGCACGCACCACCATGCCCAGCTAATTTTTTGTATTTTTAGTAGAGACGGGGTTTCACCATGTTGACCAGAATGGTCTCGATCTCTTAACTTTGTGATCAAATTTTTGTATTTTTAGTAGAGATGGGGTTTCACCATGTTGGCCAGCCTGGTCTCAAACTCCAGACCTCAGGTGATCTGCCGTCTCAGCCCCCCAAAGTGTTGGGATTACAGGTGTGAGCCACCGTGGCCAAGAACCACTTCCAGAGAGGGCTCAGAATACTAATCCATGGTGTTATCAACAGATGTAATTCTCTCCACTTACCTCATTGGCTCTTTTGATGATTTTATCATCCACATCTGTAATGCCCATCACCATGACTATGTTGCATCCAAAAACTTTGGTTAGAATCCTTCTAATGATATCAAACCTAACATACGAGCTGAAAGAAAAAAGTGTTAGGATGTCTTTAGTACACAAAGTCGTCACAGTTATCACGTTAAAAAAAAAACCTGCTCCATTTTAACATGCTGCCCCCTGACTGCCACTGTGTGACACAATGGTCAGCTTGAGGAAACGCCTTCTCACTGATGGCGCCAGGCCCTGGGCCACAGGGGTTCGCAGGCAAGACTGACTAAGGTATTGCATCAATTTCAGGACAAAATATGAGCAGTTTTAGTTTCAGAGTTGCTGCTTGAGTGAGTTGAAGTCGATTTAATTGTATAAAAATTCAGTCATAACACAACCTCCCAGTTGAAATAGTTTTCACCATTATTGTTCACGTTCTAGAGTAATTCTCATTCTTCCTTACGACAAAATAGACAGAAGCAAATACCAAATCAAAACAAGTACAATCCCACTGAAGCCGTATGAGATTGCTCCCAAGAATGCATACACTGGTACAGAACGTTGAAAAACGCCAGCTTATTTATATACTACTCTGTGGTAACTCAGATTGTTCAAACTAGAAGGGTTTAAAGTCCACTCAGCATCTCAAGAATCTGTTTTCCATAAAAGGAACCTTAAAACTCAAGGTTATCTCATGTCACCCTCACCTCTGCTATCCATGTGGCCTCTCTACATCTTAGTTAATAAAACTTTTCTCTTAGGGTGAGGTGGGGGGATCCTGGCTATGTTACTGTATCACTTTAACCTCCCACACGCCTCCCCTTCACCCCACCACAAACACAGCAGAGACCAAATCTTAGTTCCAGGGACAAAACTATCTCCAAAATTCCTCAACAAGATAATGAACCTTTTCTGGCCTCAGTCTGCTCACTTACAAACTGGGCAAAATTCCACCACTCCACGGGACTGCTGTCCAGTCCTAGTGCCTGCACAGCACTAATTCTAGAAACACAAAAGGGAGCGGTGGCTCACACCTGTAATCCCAGTCCTTTGGGAGGCCGAGGTGGGTGGATCACCTGAGGTAGGGAGTTTGAAACCAGCCTGACCAACATGGAGAAACCCTGTCTCTACTAAAAATACAAAATTAGCCAGGCATGGTAGTGCCTGCCTGTAATCCCAGCTACTGGGGAGGCTGAGGCAGGAGAATCGCTTGAACCCGGGAGATGGAGGTTGTGGTGAGCCGAGATCACGCCACTGGACCCCAGCCTGGGCAACAAGAATGAAACTTCGCCTCAAAAAATAAATAAATTTTTTAAAAAGCTATTATTGCCATCATCATCACCATGCTCTTCATGCCCCTCAAGTTGGGAAAGACTCTACAAGATGTGAGATTTACAAGAAAAAAATTACATGAATCTAAAGCAAAGGAAAACAACAGTCAAGTCCCTTGCTTGGCCCAGAGGAGCCCAGGCTGAGTCCCAGAACTGCCCTTGGAGACAGCGGGGGCTGCACAGCTTGGGAGAACTGGCAGAATGCAGGGCCTTGAGCAACTTGAGACCCTGAGATGCTGTAGGCAGGCTGTGACCACAGGGACCACTCTACACACAAACGTGCACACACCCCTGCAGGTGCTGGGCAGCCCCGTCAAAGGAACGTGGCATCAGGAGACCTTGGCTTGCTTCTCCCACTCCACCATGAACCACGCAACCGTCAGCCTGGCTCTTTCTGCCCTGTTTTCTCTGTCCATTGGGTGAGCATGCTCATCTGGGTGACGATTCGTTTGCTGAGATGAATCATTTGCTGAGAGTCTTCCCTCAAAACCCTCCCCAGCCTGGCTGCAACTGACTCCCATCCCTTCCCCTGCTCCTCCCCACTGGCACCAAACTGATCTATGTCTACCCCAAACAGGATTTGCATCCCTCTGACAACCTCCTCTGGAAATGGTGTAGGCCGTTTTTCAGGGTGTCTCTTTCCAGTGAACTGTGCCCTACTCATTGCTCAAATTCTGCCCTTCTGCTGCAGATGCTGTGCGGATCCCTGCCCTGCTGGAGCTGAAATCATTAGATCACGCTAATGACATCAGATTATTACGTAAATAACCACTGAAGTAGTACAATGCTGGGAGAGCTGAGGCGGGGAGGGGAGGTGGGCAAGAGAGCCTCTTCAGGTCAGTGACAGTGCAGGCCAGCTCAGACCAGCGAAGGCCTGGAGGGGCTGGTCAAGCTGACAGCAAAGTGGTCAAGGGAGAGTCCCAGCTCCCACCCCCAACGGCCCTGTGTGGACACAGCTTATAATATGCATTCAGCTATGCACTCAAGATGTGTATTCTTTACTGTATTCATAAAGTAAATATTATACAAATTAAAACCGCAAGACTTGATTCTCCTAGTTGGAAATGAGAAGAGATTCCTTCCCCAACAACTTCTGGATTTCTTACTCAGTCCTCTTCAAATGCATGTCCATCTTTTAAATGGCTAAATAAACCTCTTGGCAGTCTTACAACTCAAGAAAATTTCAAGTGGGGTGCGGTGGCTCACCACTGTAATCCCAGCACTTTGGGAGGCCAAGGCAGGCGGATCACTAGGTCAGGAGATTGAGACTATTCTGGCCAACATGGTGAAACCCCATCTCTACTAAATATTCAAAAAAGGTTAGCTGGGCATGGTTGTGCATGCCTATAATCCCAGCTACTCAGGAGACTGAAGCAGGAGAACCGCGTGAACCAGGGAGTTAGAGGTTACAATGAGCCAAGATTGCACCACTGCACTCCAGTCTGGCAACAGAGCGAGACTCCATCTAAAAAAAAAAAGAAAATTTCAAAACGTGGGACCCACCTCTTTCTTTCCCTTCTACCTTTGTGGAGAGGTTTTCCAGGTTGAGTTTGTTTTTTTTTAAAGTATTTCCCCAAGGAAAATAAAGCCCCATTTCCCAGTGTACTGGGAGATGGGCCCAACTCGTCATCTTACTCCACACGGTAACTCACCCGAAGCAATGGGTCACGCTATGGTCTGAGTGTTCCAAATTCATGGTTGCATCCCTAACTCCCAAGGTGATGGTTTTAGGAGGTGGAACCTCTGGGAGCGATGAGGTCATGGGGGCAGAAGGCTCACAACCGGGGTTACCACCATCATAGAAGACCTCAAGAAATTCACTCTACGTTCTACCATGTGAGGACACAGCAGGCAGACCCTCACCAGACACCAGATTTGCTGGTGTCTTCATCTTGGACTTCGCAGGCCCAGAAAAAAAGAAATGTCTGTTGTCTGTAAGTCATGCATTTGAGGATATTTGTTACAGCAGGCTCACAGACTGAGACGGGCTGTGTCCCCAAAGCTCTGTAGAAGGATGAGATTTCCTTTTGTCTCTGCAGTTATTTTAGCTTCTGGTTTACGGTTCATTCAGTAATGGAACTGTTTTCTTTCTCCTCTACCTTTGTGAGAGGTTTTCCAGGTTGGGTTTTTTTTTTATTATTATTATTTCCCCACATGTTTTATAATTCAAGAAAGATGTCAAAATATGTTTCTGATAATTAACAGGATGTTAGCCCAAAGTGAAGGGGAAAAAATGACTAGTAGGTTATTTTATTTTTATTGTAACAAAACACAAAAAAGGTTCCAATCTTGCTTGGTGATACATAGTTTTTTTTTAAGTATACAAAGTAAATGTGACTTTTTACTTTTAGTCTAGGTCTGAACAATATCAAGTTTTAAAAAGTGTACAATATATCATTTTTGTACATTATGTTTTAACTTTGTCAAATGGAGGAGGTAGTACATCCCATGGTTAAGAGGTCAAGAGAGCAGCCACCTGGCAGTCAGATGAACCAAGCCTTGTCCAGTTCAACACCTTCTCAACTTGTAAGCTTGGGAAAGTTACTTGTCCTCAAACACTGTGAGTCCTGTGACATGTTACATATCAGGTACTGTGTTATGCAGGATTTTATGGACATTATTTCCTAAAATTGTTATAAGATCTAAATTATAATTGTCATCTCAAAGATGAAGAAACCAGGACTCAAAGCAATAAAGTGATCTGCCCAGTGCTGTGAAGCTAAGTGGTGAGGCCCAGGAAGGATACCAAGTACTAGCTCGGCCAGGAGACGCCCACCCAGGCGGCACTCAAGGAAATGAGAGGCAGATACCTAGACAGAAGAGCAAAGTGGGTCTATCCCGGGGGAGGGGGCAGCAGTCTAGCGAGCTGAGGGCCTCAGGGGCTGACAGCATTCCAGGCTGAAGGCCCGAAGCAGATTCTGATCCACGTATTTATTCTAACAGGTGATTATTATTAACAAACAGGTGTTCTGTATTTTCTCATCAAAAAATATCAAGTAGGCAGCTGTTACCTGCTTACCACTGATTACAGACAAAAAGGTATTCTCCACGAGAAGTCATGGGGGCAGGGTCAGATATCCCAAAGTATTGTTTTTATTGACACACTGTCCTGCCACTTTGGAATGCCCCAAATGGTTTTCCACTGTGGGGGGTGGGGGTGGTCGGCTAGGTTTTCCTTGCCATCGTTCTTTCTAACAAACAATATATTCTATCATACACTCAGCATTTATCAATATTCACAAACTTGGTATTTCTCAACAGAATGACTCTGCCCAGCTGGACCCCGGGACCCTGCAAAGGCCTCTTGATGTCACCAAACCCAGAAAGAAACATCGAGTTCCACAACGGGTCATTTTTCAGTCCTCTACACTGCTTCCCTGAGTCTCCTCACCTGAAAAACAGGTGTGAGCGCTCAGAAACGCTGCAAGAGCCAGATGAGGTTGTAACAATTCCCACAGTAGGAATTATTCTGCATCGGAACGTTGTCACTTAACAGATAAAAGAAATCAGCGAAAGGCTTTAAAAAGTAAATGATTCTTTGAAGTATGAAGATTCAAATACAGGAAACTCACCAAGCATGGCCGAGGTGCGCATGATCATAAACAGTTGGTCCGCAGCTATACCTGGAAACAAAGTTAAAATCCATCGTCTGGAACATATTTGCAAGAAAATACATTCGATTCTCAGTTCTAATGATCATATAATACTTTTTTTGTTTGTTTGTTTGTTTGTTTGTTTTTTGAGACGGAGTCTCGCTGTGCCGCCCAGGCCGGAGTACAGTGGCACAATCAGGACTCACTGCAACCTCCGCCTCCAGGATTCAAGCTGTTCTCCTGCCTCAGCCTCCCAAGTACCAGGGATTACAGGTGCACGCCACCACCCCCATCTAATTTTTGTACTTTCAGTAGAGATGAGGTTTCACCATAGTGGCCAGGATTGTCTCGATCTCTTGACCTCGTGCTCCGCCCGCCTCGACCTCCCCAACTGCTGGGATCACGGGCGTGAGCCACCGCGCCCCGCCGGTGTAATACTCTGTTAAAGTACCTACTTTTAGGGGCTGCATAGCGGTGGTTTTATTATCAAGCTTGCTCAATTCATAGGCAAACTTGCGAACGCACTGCGCAGCCCCAGCGTCTGGAACCGCGCCCGCCTCGCAACTTCCCAAACACCCGCCCGAAGCCCCGCCCCGCTCGGCCGCGCGAGGTCCCCGCCACGTTCCGCACCCCGTCCCGAGTCCCGCGCGCCCACCAGGAGGCGGCTTCGGCGTGCGCCACGATTAGGGGTTCTTTCCTCCCGGTGAGGCTGTTGTACACCTGCACGCCCGTGTCCCGGCCCGCGGGCTGCAGCCAGGCCTTCCCGCGTCCCCCGCTCGCCGCCCGGCCCGCGGGCCCGCGCCACGCAGCCCGCCCGAGGCCCAGCGCGGCAGGGAGCAGCGGAGCACCCAGGCCAGGGCCCGGCGTCCTCAGCATGTCAGCGGCCGGCGCCAGCCACCGGGCGGAGACTGGAGCCAGGCCCGGGACGCGGCCCGGCGCGCAGGAGCAGCAGGAGCGCGCCCCGCCCCCAGGCCGGGAGCCCCGCCCCAGCCACGCCCTTGGGCCACGCCCACTCCCGGACTTGGCCTCGGGCAGCGCCTCCTCGCGGCCTGGCGCAAGCCGCCGGCGGCAAGGGTAGAGAACCAGCGCCTGAAGGCGTGGGAGCGGGGAGGGCTCGGGGTGGCGGGAGGAGGGCGGCGCGGCGCCGGAAGACCGTAGGAAGAGGCGGGACCGCGCCAATCTCCTCTCCTTATTAGCCCAGGTCCTGCGAGGCGTTCGTGTGCGCGCAGTACCAGCCTGGACCTGTGTCCGCCGCGCGGCGGGGAGCGTTTACTGCGCTAGCTTCTGCCGCCGGGTCCTGGCCTGCTAGCGAAGCATGTGTGCACCCCAGCACACCCCACGTCAGCACCCCAATGCACAGTGTCCGCCCCAGAACACACCATGTCAGCACCTCAATACAGTTTGCATCCCAATACAGTGCACCCCAACACACACAGCTGCACCCCCATACAGTGTGGACCCTGATGTACAGTGCGCACCGCAGCACGCACCTCGCCTGCACCCTATACAGTGTACACCCCAACACGCAGTATGCACTCCAGCACACACCACGCCTGCACCCCAATACAGTGTGCGCCCCAATACAGTGCACCCAGCACACACCACGCCTGCACCTCAATACAGTATGCACCCCAATACAATATACACCCAATACACAGTATGCACCCCAGCACACACCACGCCTGCACCCCAATATAGGGTGCACCCCAATATGCAGCATGAGCCCCAGCACACACCACGCCTGTACCCCAATACAGTTTGTACCTCAATACAGTGTGCACCCCAGCACACACCATGTCTGCACCTAGTACTGTGTGCACCCCAATACACAGTGCACCCTAACACCCGCCATGCCTGCACCCAGTACAATGTGCACCGCAACACACAGCACAAGTGCATCCCAGCAAACACCACGTCTGCATCCCAATTTAATGTGCTCCTCCATATAGTGTATGCCCCCACACATCTACACCCCAATACAATGTGCACCCCAGCACATGCCACGTCTGCACTCCAATACACAGCATGCATTCCCCCCACACACAGCATGTCTGCACTCCAACAATCTCCTGGGGGCTCTGGATGAAATGACCCAAGCTAGGAAATTACATTCATCAGGTATGTGTAGAAATGTCTGCTTGTGATTCATGTTAAGGTTAAAAGTTGTATGACCCCATATCTTGAAAACAAAAGCATTCTGAAAGCATTATCTTGACAAATGTGCCTCTGTTGGGCCAGGTGCTGTGGCTCACACCTACAATCCCAGCACTTTGGGAGGCAGAGGCGGGCAGATCACCTGAGGTCAGGAGTTTGAGACCAGCCTGACAAATATGGTAAAACCCCATCTCTACTAAAAACACAAAAATTAGCCAGACATGGTCGCGTGCACCTGTAGTCCCAGCTACTGGGGAGGCTGAGACAGAATTGCTTGAACCTGGGAGGCGGAGGTTACAGTGGGCTGAGATTGTGCCACTGCACTCCAGCTGGGATAACAGAGTCCGTCTCAAAAAAAAAAGTGCCTCTATTGATGTCTTGGAATACAACGCCTAAAAAAAAAATTTTTTTTTAAGTCCTCTTTGCTTTTCCAGTTCTCAAAACAGGAAAGGTTCCTCTGTTCTTTTTTTAGTTTGCTTTGGTGTTTTATTAAAAAACAATTGTTTAAGTAGAGGCAAACAGGTGTGTATCTAGAGTAGCTTCTCAATGTCCTGGAGTCTAACTCTGCAATTCTGTTTCAAGCTAACTGTAGTCTAATGTAATCTGTGGTCTAATTTAATAAGGGTAAATGTTGGAATTAGGAGACCATGTAGCCTACGTCAATGCTAACCACTCATGCTACCTAATTACTCTAAATTGTCCTGGAATATTATCACTTCTTTACTGGCTTGTTATAACTTTCTAGTGCAATGTGTATATATTTATCTCCCTGAGTATTTTAAATTGTACATTATTTTGAACTTCTCACTGTGCCCTGCACTAAATTCAGAAAAGACTTGGATTTTGTTTGGTTGGTTTTTTGTTTTGCTGTGGCTGGAAAAAAAAATTAAAAAGAGAAAGAAAAGGGCTTGTTGAACGTTGATGAATTAATCCCTTATAAGGGTTTAATTGAGCAGGTGGGAAGAAATCTGGGTAGTAAAACAGCTGATAAAGCTGATTCAGTTATTAGATTGCCAGTAAGTAAAGCAAATTAACAGAAGGCTCAGCTGCAATCTGTGGGAACACATGAATTCAAGGAAAGAACTAAAGCAGAGATTCTGAAAGCAGCTTAGTAACTCTGAAGATCAAATCTGCACATGGATCTGGACATCGACATATTTAAACTGTCCATAGAACATCATGACTTGTTTTTTGAGATGGAGTCTTGCTCTGTCACCCAGGCTGGACTGCAGTGGCCTGATCTCAGTTCAGTGCAACCTGTGCCTCCCATTTCAAGAGATCCACCTGCTTCAGTCTCCACGGTAGCTAAGATTACAAGTGTGCAACACCACGCCCAACTAATTTTTGTATTTTCATTTTTATTTTATGTATTTATTTATTTTTAAGACGGCGTCTGCTCTGTCACCCAGGTTGGAGTGCAGGGGCGCAATCTTGGCTCACTGCAACCTCTGCCTCCCAGGCTCAAGCGTGGTGGCTAATTTTTGTACTTTTAGTAAAGACAGAATTTCATCATGTTGGCCAGGCTGGTCTGGAACTCCTGTCCTCAAGGGATCCACCCACTGTGGCCTTACAGAGTGGTGGGATCACCGACTTAAGCAACCGTGCCTGGCCAATTCTGTTTCCTTGAGGCTTTTGGAGATCATCAAAATGATAAACATAACTCATAACCTAATGATAGTTAGAAATGTGATCCTTGTCCAGGCGTGGTAGCTCACACCTGTAATCCCAGCACTTTGGGAGGCCAAGGTGGGAGGATCACCTGAGGTCGGGAGTTCGAAACCAGCCTGACCAATATGAAGATACCCTGTCTCTACTAAAAATACAAAAAATTAGCCGGGCATGGTGGAGCATGTCTGTAATCCCAGCGACTTGGGAGGCTGAGGCAGGAGAATCACTTGAACCTGGGAGGCAAAGGTTACAGTGTGCTGAGATTGCACCATTGCACTCCAGCCTGGGCCACAAGAGTGAAACTTCGTCTCAAATAAAAAAGAAATGTGATTCTTTTGCATATTGAATATTTGGAGGTTGAATATTAAGGTAAAACAAAACAGACTGCTAATGCTCTTCACTGCCATACCTCCCAGCCTACATCTTTCTCCTGTGCTGGATGCTTCTGTTTTGGGACTCAGACTGGCTCTCCTTGCTCCTTGGCTTGCAGACAGCCTATTGTGGGATCTTGTAACCCTGTAAGTTTGTACTTAATAAACTCCCATATATAAATATATATATCCTATTAGTTCTGGCCCTCTAGAGAACTCTAATACACCATATATACCAAAAAGAGGATCCGTTTAATTTGAAGTCACTTCCCTCTCCAATCTAGGTCAGAACAAGGAAGTGTGTTAAAATTAATGATTCCCAAATATCACTAATGACCAAAACAAAATCAAGTTCTCAGTATTACATTTTCTTTCAAGGCAAAATCTTGTAAATCTGAAGTAGAGTTTATTATGGTTGCATATTGTTTAGCGGTTTTCAAGTTCAAGTTGAGTTAGCATTTATTTCTTAAGCACTTCAAAACATAAAGAACTGTACGTTTGGCTGGGCATGGTTGCTCATGCCTATAAACCCAGCACTCTGGGAGACCCTAAGGCCAAGAGTTCCAGACCAGCCTGGCCAACATGGCGAAAACCTGTCCCTACTAAAAATACAAAAATTAGCTGGGTGTGGTGGCAGGCGCCTGTAATCCCAGTTACTCAGGAGGCTGATGTAGGAGAATCACTTGAACCCAGGAGGTGGAGGTTGCAGTGAGCTGAGATCAAGCCACTGCACTTGCACTCCAGCCTGTGAGACAAGAACAAGACTCTGTCTCAAAAAAAAAAAAAAAAAAAGGAAGTGTATGTTCATCTCTTATTTCTGACTCTCAGAAGTTTGAGCACTTTCAGTTAGACTGGAAATATAACTTTAAAAAAATGTTTAACTTTTTAATGTTTCTTAGTTTTGTAATCCATTTGAAATTTATTTTCTGTTCTACAGAAAAAAGTTTTAACATCCATTTTTGCAATACACCACAGAAACAAAACTGAAACAGACAAGATTCTTCAACATATTTTCAAAATTGAGCACCTTTCTTTAGTGACATTGAAAATTTATCATAAACAGTTAATTATGTTTTATTGCTTGATCTTCTAAGTTTGTTCCAAAAAAGATAAAACTTTTTTTACTTTTTTTTTTTTTGAGACGGAGTTTCGCTCTTGTTACCCACGCTGGAGTGCAATGGCCCGATCTCGGCTCACCGCAACCTCCACCTCCTGGGTTCAGGCAATTCTCCTGCCTCAGCCTCCGGAGTAGCTGGGATTACAGGCACGCGCCACCATGCCCAGCTAATTTTTTTGTATTTTTAGTAGAGACAGGGTTTCACCATGTTGACCAGGATGGTCTCGATCTCTTGACCTCGTGATCCACCCGCCTCGGCCTCCCAAAGTGCTGGGATTACAGGCTTGAGCCACTGCACCAAGTTCATGGCTTTTATTAACTCAAACAGTTACTTGCCTTTTGGTTTGTTGAAGCAGTAAGTCACACAACATTTGCCACAATAATGTCTGTCAAAGTGGCTTGCCATAAACATTCCAGCACTACATTCATCAGAAGGGCACTCTTGATGAAGGCGACTCATTTTGCCATTCTCGTCTACCTTATAATAGTTCAGGACAGCCGGCTTACCCTTCTCTCTTGTGCTTATTCTTCTTGGCAGTGCTGTAAGACTTCTTCCTTTTCTTAGCACCACCACAATGTCTCAACACAAGATGAAGAGTGGAATCCTTTTGCATGATGTAGTCAGACCAAGTACATCCATCTTCCAGCTGCTTGCCAGCAAAGATCAGTCTTTGTTGATCAGGAGGAATTCCTTCCTTATCCTGGATCTTGGCCTTTACATTTTTCTATCTTATCTGAGGGTTCAACCTTGAGGGTGATGGTCTTCCCCTTAAGGGTGTTCACAAAAATCTGCATTTTGTTGGTGGCTCCACCGCAGATGGCATGGCAGATCGAAAGGGAAGAACCTTTTTTGACTTTTTATCCCAAGGGGTGGGCTAAAAAGTTTTATGGAACGTAAAGGTCCAAAAACTTTTCACTACTATATCCCCAGCACAGGGCACGTGGTAGGCACTCATCAATATTGCTTGTTGAATGAGCAAGATACCTTTTTGGTTTATGTGTATGTGAAATGCATACATAACAAGTGAGGAACAAAATTATTATTCAGATTGTACTGTACTGTGATATTTTTTTAAAAAAAGATATAACCCAGGTCAAACTCCATCTTATTTTTATAAGGAATAAATTACTTCCAACTTTATTCTTGAGTTCTGATAAACACCATTCATTCTAGGGCTAATGAATGCAGAGTCTCACTCTGTCGCCCTGGCTGGAGTGCAGTGGTGTGATCTCCATTTACTACAACCTCTGCCTCCTGGGTTCAAGTGATTCTCCTATCTCAGCCTCCCGAGTAGCTGGGACTACAGGAATGCACCACCATGTCCGACTAATTTTTTGTATTTTTAGTATAGACAGGATTTTGTCATGTTGCCCAGGCTGGTCCTGAACTCCTGAGCTCAGGCAGTCCGCCCACCTTGGCCTCCCAAACTGGTAGAATTACAGACCTGAGCCCCCATGCCCCGCCAAGTGTTATATAGTCTTTTGTGCAGACTAGGAGTGGCCAATAAATCTTGTAGAAAGGAAAGTACTCATTTGCTTATGACTGGGCCGAGACTATAATGGTGTGATCTGTAAGTAAAATTACAGCCGTTTCCCCAAATGTCAAAGCAGAAGCTCTACCGACATGTAGGTGAGATGAAGGGGCTTAAAAGTGAAGATTAAATCCACTTCAAAGTGCAAAGAGTACCCGTCCACTTATCACTGCAGCAACGTTCCAACGTGAAGAGTCCCATTCCAAGCACAAAACAGCTCAATTCAGTCTCATTCGCCATACTGACGTCCATAGCACAAAATACCCTGCAGGGTGCTGGAATGAGCACCACTGCGGTTAATCTACTTTAAAATACTGGATTACACAGAATACTCTTTTAAAAAAATCCAGATAGTTTTAGATGTCACAACAGGGTTCCATCAAATACCAGATGTTTCCAGATCTTACCACCAGAATATCTACTTTAAAATACTGGATTACACAGAATACTCTTTTAAAAAAATCCAGATAGTTTTAGGTGTCACAACAGGGTTCCATCAAATACCAGATGTTTCCAGATCTTACCACCAGAATGCGTACCCATTTCAACTGCAATTATTTTGTGTCTAAAGCAGTGCACTCTGCTTTGCAACAGGATAAACCTGGTGGATAAAAGCTGAGTCCGACCCTGTACAAATTGAGAGGCTAAGAAAAATGGAGAACCGCTCTGGTGTGGAGTTGGCACAGAAACACTGCAAGGGCTGGGGACAGGGCTTCGTTCCTGGAAACACAAGTAGCATCACCCACCCGGCCCTCCCGGAAAGAGAAAGTCCGGTGAGAAAGGTGAAAGCCGACGAGGCACCGCTCTTCGACTTGGTGTAAAAAAAGACAATGCAAATAGAGCAGGGTCCAAAGCGGAGGAAAACTGGCGAAACACGGCAGCCTAGCGTGGGAAGCCGGCCCCGACGGGAGCCGCGGCGTCCGCAGCCCGGCGGAGGCCGAGGCCGCGCAGGACCCCTGCGTCCGGCAGGCAGCGCACAAAAGCGCGAGGCCACGCCCACGAGGGGGGGCGTGTCCTTGACCGGAAAAGGGCGGGGCGGCGCGCGGGGGCGGTCGCCTAGGCAACGGGCTCGCGCGGCGTCTCGGCTTCTCAGAAAATCCCAAATCCAAGAGCTTCGGGAGGGCAGACGGGCGATAGGGGAGGGAGTCCGGGGATCTGAACCGCCTCAGGACGTCAGCCGACCGGACTCCTGCCTGCTGTTGGCGGCCTTCCCAAGTGGGAAGAACGGCCTCCGAGAGCGGCGTTAATGGCGCAGGGCGGGAAAGAGATAAGGCCTAGAGAAGGATCCCCTCGGGCCTATCCAGCTTTCATGGGGCTCGGCACTAGTAAGCATCTTCCCTCTCGGGCCCCTTTGTCTCCAAGCTGTTCCAAACTGGGCTAAGGGAGGCGACACAAAGGGCGGGCGGTGACAAACGGCGCAGGCGCGGGAGCCGCCGAGGCTGCTGGGAGTGGTGGTCCGGCCGCAAAATCGATAGGTCTCCCGCGCACTCCGCGGCGGCAGTGCGGGGGACGCCGAAGGACGCCATGGCGCATGCGTCGCCACTTCCGCCCATGTCCAGCTCGCCCCTTCCTTCCGCCTCCCAGAGGACTTGGGTTTCTAGTAGTAAGATTCTGGGGGGGCGTTACCCATGGTTCTTCCCGCCTCTTCCTCGTCCTGATTGGGCTGTCAAATGAGGGTCGCAAGTGGATTGGCTACCGCGGCTGCCAGTTCTATTTCAGGCCGTACTTATGCAGCGCTGTGGGGCGGGGACGAAGAGTCAGGGGCTGAGAAACCGAGGGCGTCTTCGCTGCGTGCCAAGGTCCTGGAGGCAGCCGTCCCGCGGCCCGTTCGGTCCTGCTCGGGTTTTCAGCGAAGCAGGCCGCTCCCCTGCGTTTCCCAGCGGGAATCCGCGCCTCTCAACAGGCTCTGCCTCCAAGTGCCAAAAACTCCTAGTAAAGTTTGCTCCTCGTCTGCGGTCCCCGTCCCGGAGGACCTGTGGCTGTCCCCTCCGCGACCCTCGCCCCTGGCAAAAGTGACAGGCAAGGCCACGCCCTCGCGCAGGCCGGCCTCCGGCCCCGCAGCCCCCAGGGCCCGGGACCGTGAGGGGCGTCAATGCGGCGGGGGGCGGGGCCGCCGCCGGGGGAGGGGGCTGGGGCGCATGCGCGCTGCGCAGCGGGGCTGAATGTTTCCCAAGTGTTTGAAACTGGTATTTGGGTTTTCCACGTTGGACAAGTGCGGCTCGTCGGCCGGCGGAGCGCGCCCCTTCCCGCTGCTCTCTCCTCTTCTCTCTCCTCCACAGCCCGGTGGGCGGGTGGGGGGCGGCGGCCGCGGCGCTGGGCCCTCTCCCACCGGTGTGTGCGCGCTCGTACGCGCGGCCCCCCGTGCCAGCCCCGCCGCCTGAGAGGGGGCCTGCGCCGCCGGCCGGGCCGTGCGCCCGGGAACCACCACCACCGCGGCCCGCGCTCCCAGGCGCTGGGGTCCCCGCGGACCCGTAAGCGGCGGACGGGCTCGGCAGATGTAGCCGCCGGGCCGGGGCTGGAGCCGGCGGGGGTGCGCCGGGAGAGCGAGGGCTTTGCATTTTGCAGTGCTATTTTTTAAGGGGGGCGGGGGGTGGAGGAAGCGGAAAGCCGCGCCGAGTCGCCGGGGACCTCCGGGGTGAACCATGTTGAGTCCTGCCAACGGGGAGCAGCTCCACCTGGTGAACTATGTGGAGGACTACCTGGACTCCATCGAGTCTCTGCCTTTCGACTTGCAGAGAAACGTCTCGCTGATGCGGGAGATCGACGCGAAATACCAAGGTACGGCGGGGTGATGGATGGGTGGGGGCGGCCGTCTCCATCCCGGCGGGTCCGGGCGCGCCGCGCGGCCGGGCCGGTCCTGCTGTGGACCCGAGGAAGCGGCGGGCTCCGCAGCGGCGGCCCTCGGCAGGGGCAGGAACAAAAGGTCTGGAGCGCCTTTGATTCGCCAAGGTCCTTGTGTGCAAAGCCCGGGACACGGAGGAGGAAGGAGGCGCGAGAGGTCTCGCTGGAAGGCTGCGCGACCAAAGCGCTCTTTGTAGTGAAGTGATGAGGCGGCTGCTGCGGGGGAGGGGGCGGCGGGTCCAAGCCGCGTCCTCTAGGAGGGGGTGCAGATTACGGCGCGAGATGGAGGGATCTGCCGGCACCTGGGGCTGTAGGGCGTAGAGACGAGGCTGCAGGAGGAGGGCAGCTGGGCTAGGGTTTCCGCGGACCTGGTGCCTTGGTTCGGAGCAACGCCGCTCCCCCAGCCCTTCGTCGCCCCCCACCCAGTCCCGAATTGAGTGTTACATAAAGTACCGGGCAGTACTCCGCTTGGCTGCCCCCGCGCAGTCCCCTCTGGCCCCCACTTGGCGCTGGACACCGAGTAGGGGCCGACTGCGAGGGGCGACGCCGGCGGTTGTAGTTTGCGGAGGAAGAGGGCTTTTCTCTGTGTGCGGTGGGGAAGGGAAGGGGAGGAGCGGAGGCGGGGAAGGCGCCCATCTGCGCTGCGCTGCACTGAGATCATGGGGCGCCGGCAGATCGCTGGCTTGAAGAGATCGTGGCAGATGAGAGAACCTGTGGGTCGTTTTCTGCAGACCTGGCCGCCCAGGGTGTCAGAGAGGTAGCGGGTTCGTGTCCGCCGGGTATTGTTGGCTGTTGGAGAAACTTTCCTGCGAGGTCACTCAATGCTTTGGGGGTTCTATTTTGAATATGGCTTACCGCTCGGAGTTTGCTAATGTTTACAAGGCTACGCAGTAGGGAAACGGAAGAGTTGGGCGGGGGGGATAAAAATTGACCGCTGTCACTGAAAGCACCAGACACCCCTGCGGGTAGGGCGCCTCTGCGCGCTCTATCGGAGACGTAGCTTCGCAGCAACTTTTATAGGAAGCTCATTAGCATACTGCGGAACGTCCCGCCTCAGCCTTCTAATGTTTGGCTGTGACGTCCCTCATGGAATGTCCTTATCAGTCCCCTGCGGAACGATTGGTCGCTAAGGCGGTTGAAGGCGGGCCTTGCGCAGTAACTGGCCTGAGTCTGTGTTTCCGCTGTCTTCTTTTTTCTTTTTCGGGGAGGAGCGGGTTGGAGGGAGGAGGTCGAGTTGATTTGAATGTCTTCGAGCTGCTCGGCCTCCGACCTTGGATTGGTCCTTGTCGCTGCTGGGGCGGGCCGTGCTCTTCCGTCCTGCGCGGTGATTGGCTTTCCTCCTGGCCTCCGCCCTCCATATCGTCGATTCCCATAGGTGGCGACTCTCGGGGGCGCGGCGACTCTCCCGCTGGCCGCCTCCCCATTGGCCTCCCCGGCCCTCCCCCAGCCCCGCCACTTCCGGCCGTGGAGCGATGGCAGTAGCTGGGAGCTGGGGGCTGGGGGCTGGGGTCTAGGGTCTAGGGGCCGGGGCTGGGGCTGCTGTTCGGGCCGCCTCCCGCGCCCCGGCGACCCGCGAGATCGCCCCACAGGCAATCCCAGGCCACATCTTTGCTGACTTGAGGGTGGGGCCGCGCGTGGCCGGGGAAGCATGAGTGACCGGAGCTGCCTTCACGCGCGGCGCTCTCGGAAGGGGGTGTCCTCGGGCCGGGCGGACCCCGCGGGGTGACCCTGGGGCTCCGGATTGAAGAGAGACAGGAGCCGAGACTATTCTGATCGTTCGACGATAGAAAAAAGTGTCGCGGGGCATGGTGGAGGGTCCCAGTGGTCAAGAAAGCAAAGTTCACAGAGCCGCTTCGTCCTCCTGTGGTTGCTGGGGAGAGCCTGGCTTGCTGCTTGCTTCAGGTTCACCTGGGATGATGAGCTTTTTGGCTTCAGGAAAGATCGCAGTCCCGCCTTCCCAGGAATTGTGGAGCCGCACAGCTGGGAGTACCGAGAAGCATGCATATCTGTCACGAGGTGTCAGCTCCTTGGACTTAGCTGTAAATGCTGAGCTGTGTCGCGTAGTTCTGAAAGACGAAGCTTGTTTTCACAGACCTACTCTGTGGCAAGTAAAACGTCTTTTGCTTAGTACACATCAGTTGTATGTTAATCCATGATGGATTAGTTTATCAATTTAAAATGGTGTTTGAGGTTACTTGAATTGTTTTTCAAGCATTGTTAGAAAAATACCCACCCACTCCCTGGGAAGTCCGCTTCCTAAAGAACTTCAGTGCAACCCTTATGTAAAATTGAACTGCATTTAAAATAATTGCACAGATCAAGTTAAATATTGCTACAATCTCATTTAATCTGTTAAGTTCCACGTGCTGCTGCTTTCCATGGTAATGGTGTGGAATATGGAAAAAATGCAGCAGTGTGTCTGAAGCTGAGTTGCTGGCATTGGAGAAGCAGAGTGTCTGGAAGAATAGCTTCCTATTTAGCAGTGATATTGATCCTATTTCTACATACTTGTACTTAGTGGCTTTGTTGATAAAGTACTTGGCTTGGGATATCAAAGAAATATTAGGTAACAAATACTTCTTGGTAATTTTGCCATGGGATATTTCCCTTCCCGCACATTAGGCTTCACCTGGATGGAAGCATGCTTGTGATGTAAAATAACCTCTGTGTTATTAATTTTTAAATTTATGTGATGCAGTTCTCTTTTCTATGAAATGACAATATTGTCTTTAGAGATTTGATTACTGATGAAAAGGAGTGATACCATTGCATAACCCTCAATCTATTTAAAAATAAATGGTACACACCCATATTTTAACATCTATGATAAGTAAATTGGAGAAATTGGTAGTACTTGGATAAGTTGAACACAGCGATTTATTTGTATAATTAATCACTATGTGAGACGAGTGCATTCCTCCTTTCTGGTGGCGGGCAGCCTGCGTTGTTCCTCTAGATATGTCTTCACAGCTGCCCTTAGTTTGAGAATATACTCTGGAAAATAATGTCACTTAGAGAAGCTTCGGCATTGGCCTGTTACGTTTACTCTAGTGTTAGGTATGTGTCTTTTAACTGTTTGGAGGTAATATCTGAAAGGGATGGGGGTAACATTTTAGACAGTCCTTCTCACTCTCAGCCCCTCCCCACGTACTTCCTACTTTAAAAGCAGTAATGTTGCCTTGTTTTAAGAGACTGCCAGAAGGTTTTAATGTAATGGTTACTGTTTGAGGAAAAAGAACTCTGGGAATTTCTGTGTATTTAAGTGGCCTTTTGGCAAGACTGTTTACTTCCCTTATGTCAACTAGATTCTTTAACAGCTTTTGTTTCTTGAGAAATTGCCTAATTGTACTTTAAAATCATATACACTGTCCTCTAACAGGCCCAAGAAGGTTTACATTTAAATACTGAAGAGGTTTTCTTTTGTTTTTGATAACATTTTAAAGTCCATTGACTTTAAGAAATGTGAAGGTGTTTTTGTTTAAGCAGTAGATGTAAAAGTAAAATCTACCTTCGTTTTAAAGCAAGGCTAGTGCATTCACTGCAGTTAAAAAATAATAATGGCCCATCACGGTGGTGCACTTGTAGTCCCAGCTACTCAGGCTGAGGTGGGAGGGTCACTTGAGCCTGGGAGGTCAAGGCTACAGTGAGCCAAGATCACACCACTGCACTCCAGCCTGGGCAACAGGGGCAGACCTTTTCGCTAAAATAATAACAACAGTGCTTTATTTTAATAAAAATAAAGCAAAGCTAGGTTTTCTGGATGATTGTGGCCAAACGGTTCTTGCTTTCACTAATAGAGAGGAATAACGTGGTAGAATAAATGTGGGGGCTGAGACAGGGCCTGGGTCACAGGGTGGTCTATACCTTTGCTGTTCACCCAGTTCTTTACCTCAGAGAGAGCCATTATAGAAATGATACACTTTCTGTAACTTAACAGAGTATTCTGTATGTTGGTATGTTAAAATAAAGAAAACAAAGGCCTTTCTTATTGGAAATGTTCAAATAATTTATAACAAATATTTTTATTAACGAATGTATATTGTGCATAAATGTAATAAATATATATATAGCATGCCATATGTGCATTAATAATTGTATTCAAGTAGAAACATTCGCGGAAAATGGTGGCAGTATAGGACATAATCATTAATAGAAAGTATTAATAAAAGTTGGGTCCCAAGCGCTGCACCTCATTTGAACGCTTCCTCTTAATGGCTTCGGGCATTGTCACCCGCGCGTGGGAACCGTTCTTGGGGTCCCTGGGGTGGCTGGAGGGGCTCCTTGCCCGGTGGGAGCTGTGCTGGCATTTGTGTTTAGTTCCAGGGCACAGGAACAGAAAGGCCCAGGAGGGCGTATGTCTGTCTGGTGGACTTTGTACCGGGCAGCTGTCCGCTGACCCCCAGACCCCCTGCCAGCCCTCTGTTGACCCGGGTCTGGGGCCACGTGGGTTGTCCTGGTGTCCTGCTCGTGAGTGACGCCTGCCTTTCTCTCCCCCAGAGATCCTGAAGGAGCTGGACGAGTGCTACGAGCGCTTCAGCCGCGAGACCGACGGCGCGCAGAAGCGGCGGATGCTGCACTGTGTGCAGCGCGCGCTGATCCGTAGCCAGGAGCTGGGCGACGAGAAGATCCAGATCGTGAGCCAGATGGTGGAGCTGGTGGAGAACCGCACGCGGCAGGTGGATAGCCACGTGGAGCTGTTCGAGGCGCAGCAGGAGCTGGGCGACACGGCGGGCAACAGTGGCAAGGCTGGCGCGGACAGGCCCAAGGGCGAGGCGGCGGCGCAGGCCGAGAAGCCCAACAGCAAGCGCTCGCGGCGGCAGCGCAACAACGAGAACCGCGAGAACGCGTCCAGCAACCACGACCACGACGACGGCGCTTCGGGCACGCCCAAGGAGAAGAAGGCCAAGACCTCCAAGAAGAAGAAGCGCTCCAAGGCCAAGGCGGAGCGGGAGGCGTCCCCTGCCGACCTCCCCATCGACCCCAACGAGCCCACGTACTGCCTGTGCAACCAGGTCTCCTACGGGGAGATGATCGGCTGCGACAACGATGAGTGTCCCATCGAGTGGTTCCACTTCTCGTGCGTGGGGCTCAACCATAAACCCAAGGGCAGGTGGTACTGCCCCAAGTGCCGCGGGGAGAGCGAGAAGACCATGGACAGAGCCCTGGAGAGATCCAAAAAAGAGAGGGCCCACAGCAGGTAGCTTGTGGACAGCGCCTGGAGCGAGGACAAAATAAACTGTATTTATTACGTTGCCGCCTTTGCTGAGGCGCAAGGAGTGTAAAATGCATATTTTTAAAGAGTGTTAGAAAAGGAACCATGCCTTTCCCAGGGACGGCAGTGATTGTTTGCCTTTTGTTTTCATTGGTACATGTGTGACGAGAAAGTGGTCTGTGGATCAGTATTAGAAACCACAAATACAGGTTTCATTAAACATTTAAGTCTCAGACTTATTTCTTGCGGGCGGAGGAGGACTAAACTCAACCTAACACATTAAACGTGGAAGGAAAAGGTTTCATTTAGCTCTTTTATTTTAAGAAAAATAATATTACTTTATGAACAATTTTTTTTAATTGGCCAGGTTGCCAAAAATACAGCCTATAGTAAATGTGTTTGTTGCTGCCATGGTGTATATCTATACAACAACTCAGAAACGATGGTTTAAAGTTTGAAGATTATTTTTTAATAAGGTAAATGGTTAAATTTTACATGACAGATATTTTATATATTGGCCTTTTCCTGAAATGGCCATTTTAAAATGCTTGGGTACACTTCTCTTAAACAAGTGGTCTAGTCAAGGAACCTCAAGTCATGCTTTTGCTATCACAGATTATAGTGCAGCCCTCTTTAATTTATATCAGGTGTATAAATGTACATTTCCAAGTGAACTTGCACTTGCTCTATTGTAACTGGAGGTGCAGTCAGCAGATGCTGCTGTGGAGCTGGCGCCACAGTTACGTGCGAAGGTGTGCTTCCTGCTGTTTGTGAGCTGTGAACGTGCTATGTGAATCACGATCAATGAAACTTGACCAGTGTTTTCCTCTAGTAGTATATTTCATTTTGACATAAGTAACTTTTAAAATTTGTCTTAAAAATTTAAACACCAGCAGTTTAGACAAAGCCTTAAAGCAAATTTTGTATTCTTGTTCTCACTTATTATTGGTAATGAAGGAGAAGTTACCTAATTGCCAGCAAATAAATATGTGTCAAAAAAGAATCTGTATTCAGATGCTGGGTCAGGAAATCACTGCCCGCTTCTCAAATCCAGCCCACCACCTGTTTGACCATTATATGAATTTAAATTCTAGTGTCCGTAAATAAAGTTTCAGTGGAACACAGCCGTGCTTATGTGCGTATGTATTGTCTGTGGCTGCTTTTGCAAAACGGCAGAGTTCAATAGTGGCAACTGAGACGATTTGACCTGACAAGCCAAAACTATTTTCTGGCCCTCTGTGGGAAGAGTTTGCTGACCTCTGATTTAGACTAGCATCTAACATTGATCTGTGTTCTTAACTGCCCACATATTGAAAGGATCAATGGAGTTTTCATTTCTATCTTTTTTCGTTTTTGAGATGGAGTTTTGCTCTTGTTACCCAGGCTGGAGTGCAGTGGCATGATCTCAGCTCACAGCAACATCCGACTCCTGGGTTCAAGTGATTCTCCTGCCTCAGCCTTCTGGGTAGCTGAGACTGTAGGCAAGTGCCACCATGCCTAGCTAATTTCATATTTTTGGTAGAGATGGGTTTCTCCATGTTGGTCAGGCTGGTCTCGAACACTCCCCACCTCAGGTGATCCTCCCACCTTGGTCTCCCAAAGTGCTGGGATTCCAGGTGTGAGGCACCTCCCAGAGTGCTGGGATTCCAGGCGTGAGCCACCATGCCCAGCCAGAGTTTTCATTGCTAAGTGATACATAGTTCACTTTAATTTTGCACATGGTAAAATCAGTTTCTCTCCATGATCTGTTTTGCAGTCCCTGTGAAGCTATCACAAAGAAGAACTGAGTGATACCATTATAAAATCTAAGTATATACATGTATTTATTGTAAGCAAAACATTAAGTTTTCTGATTGTTTACTTGTGATAAACAATTATCGTGAACTTTATTTCTGCCAGATGTCAATCTCTGACTGTTTTACAGTGAATTTCCATTATAGCGGGTTACTTGGTAGAGAAATGCAAATTGTAGTTGGTCATACGTTAAAATTTGAACTGTTTACACAATACCTACAAATAGGTGTTTACATTCCCGCAAAACTCCAGAACATTTAAGAATCTTG
This sequence comes from Leontopithecus rosalia, assembly GCA_028533165.1. Taxonomy (NCBI): domain Eukaryota; kingdom Metazoa; phylum Chordata; class Mammalia; order Primates; family Cebidae; genus Leontopithecus; species Leontopithecus rosalia. Next base: position 191,222,513 of record CM052648.1, read on the forward strand.
GGTGTTTAAATCTGATGAGATTTACCCAAACAGTGAACAAAAAGTTTATGAAAATACATTATAGAGTTAAAATACTTAATAAAAGTCCAGTGACAATAAAAATAGCTTGAGTCTTTGCTTACATAAAATTTTATGCGACTTTTTCACTTCTATTTTAATTGGAGCTAATAATGAAAATTAAGTATAGAAATGAAGAGTCAATGAGATGCAGTTGCTAATACTGGGTTTCTTCATATTTCTTCAGTTTTGGTGTAGACAGCTGGTGAAGAGACGGCACAGAGGCCAAGCCTTGCAGTCTAGGAACCCAGCCCTGTGCTTGGGACAGGTCTATAGTTCTACAATTTTCAGCTATGTTTCACAGAGGGTTGTTCCGAGGAATAAGTGTGGTTAAATGGGTAAGGCACTGGCATATGCAAATGTTAAATGTATTTTCCCTAGCTTTCGTCAAGTTTCTCATAAGGACAGGTGGGTAGCCATTTATTCTTTTTAAAAATTAGATACAATACAGAATATATTTTGTTGGACTGGCAGTCTTAAATCACTCTTGTTATTTCCAGTGGACATTTAAAAACAAGAAAATCACAGGTAAGTACGAAAACACCCAAGATTTGGGATTTAGATCGTAATTTAATACAGTAGGAAGATCTTGGAAACCCGACATGAGGACCAATAATGGTACTGAATTCTTTTTGAGAAATAGATTGGTGAAAAGTGATCTAATGTAGAGCCGTTGCTTTTACTTAGAAGTTCAATGCATATGTCTTGTATAATAACCAAGTTATTACAGTTCAGATAAAGGGTCCAAGTGTTTTCATTATGATATAATACTTTGTATTGTACAGACTGAGGGAAACATTGTATGTTCAAGGAAGCGTTGAGCAGCCACAGTGTTCCGGGGACAGGGTCCCCAGATGCTGAGAGAGGCGCTGCAGGACTCACAGACCTATAGGCACTTACCTGCTGCTGACTGGGTTCTTGGCTGCTGGTTCTCTTTTGGTGTTATATAGAGTTCTGTGAGTTGTCTCGTTACTTGAGATTATTGATGGTTGCCAATGCTGAAGTCATAAAGGATCTGTCAACATAAAAGCCATTTTATATTATTATGTACTATTTTACAAAGAGTACGGCCGGGCGCGGTGGCTCACGCCTGTAATCCCAGCACTTTGGGAGGCCGAGGCGGGTGGATCACGAGGTCAAGAGATCGAGACCATCCTGGTCAACAAGGTGAAACCCCGTCTCTACTAAAAATACAAAAAATTAGCTGGGCACGGTGGCTCGTGCCTGTAATCCCAGCTACTCGGGAGGCTGAGGCAGGAGAATTGCCGGAACCCAGGAGGCGGAGGTTGCGGTGAGCCGAGATGGCGCCATTGCTCTCCAGCCTGGGTAACGAGCGAAACTCCGTCTCAAAAAAAAAAAAAAAAAAAAGAATGAGGAATTCTCTGACTGGAATGAAGAGGATCATTAGTCAGTTCTCTCTCGTTACCTCAAATGCTATTACCTGATTTTGTTCATAATAATGGGGTTGGTATTTTTCCCAATTAAAAACCCCAATTTGAAAAGAAGTCACTACAAACTGAATTAACAGGTTAAATTTTTTTTTTTTCCTGAAATGGAATCTTGCTCTGTCGCCCAGGCTGGAGTACAGTGGCCTGCTCTAGGCTCACTGCAACCTCTGCCTCCCGGGTTCAGTGATTCTCCCGCCTCAGCCTCCCGATTAGCTGGGATTACAGGTGTGCACCACTGTGCCCAGCTAATTTTTTTGTATTTTTGGTAGAGACAGGGTTTCACCATGTTGTCCAGGCTGGTCTCGAACTCCTGACCTAATGATCCTCCCTCCTTGGCCTTCCAAAGTGCTGGGATTACAGGCATGAGCCACCATGCCCAACCCATGTTAAATCTTGACTGGTGTCAGTCAATGCTCCATTAAAGTAGAATTTTTCTTTTTTTTTTTTTGTCTTTTTGTTTTTTTTACTTTTTGTGGAGAATGGGGTCTCGCTATTTTGCCCAGGCAGGTCTCGAACTCCTGAGCTCAAGCTATCCTCCCACCTCTGCCTCCCTAAGAGCTGGGATTACAGGAGTGAACCACAGCGCCCGGCCTTTTTTTTTTTGAGACAGATTTTTAGCTCTTGTTGCCCAGACTGGAATGCAATGGCATAATCTTAGCTCACTGTAATCTTTGCCTCCTGGGTTCAAGCAATTCTCCTGCCTCAGCCTCCCAAGTAGCTGGGATTGCAGGCATGAGCCACCACACCTGGCTAATTTTGTATTTTTAGTAGAGATGGGTTTCGCCATGTTGGCCAGGCTGGTCTCAAACTTCTGACCTCTGGTGATCCACCTGCTTCGGCCTCCCTAAGTGCTGGGGCTATAGGTGTGAGCCAGTGAGTCTGGCTAAAGTAAAATTTTCTTTTTCTTTCTTTCTTTTTTTAAGTGGTTAGAAAAGTTTATTTTGTGCTTAGAACATTTTTCTAGGGCATCACAAGTTACAAATCTAAATTCTTCAATGGTATAGTATTTTATATTAAAGTAGAATTTTCTATGAAACAAGACAATGCGTGTTTCAGCAAGCAACTTTAAACAAAAGTCCTCAGCGTCATGGTGTATATCAATGTAGCCACCGTTTATTGCACGTAGGGACATGGCAGACACTGCTAGCGCTGTATACTTTATGACAACCCTTCCAGAACATGGCTGCTTTTCCTGATGAAGGTGCTGAGACTCAGGCCAGGGACCTGACTTGCTCAAGGTCAGCGCCCTGCATCTGGCTCCGAAACCAGCATCCTCCATCACCACCCGGCACCCGGAGGCCTCCTCGTGGTCAGGACCTGGCACTGCTGCTGGTGTTTACTGAACGCCTAACATGCCGGGAGTGTGCTGTCTTCCCAGCTCTGCTGGGGTCTTACGACTGAGAAAACTGTAGAAGGTGAAAGAAATGCTCACGGTCTCACGGGAGTAGAGAGCGAAAGCATTGATTGCTGGGCTGCTTTGCGTGGCTGCAGGGTCTCCAGGAGCCACGGATACTTGCACTACCAAGTTCGGCTCCTGCCTCTGATTTTCCTCCAGGGAAACCAAGCTGCTTACCTCAAGTTTCTTGTTTTGCCCTACAGTGAATTTGAGGATTGTAATCCATCTGCAAGGTTTTAAGAAATTCATCAGGAGCCACGCAGGGTGCTAGAATCAGCATGAGATTCGAAACCAGATTGGAATCAGGCCTAGTTTATCACAGGCTCACCTCAAGGACATCACTCTTCTCAGCCCAGTGTCCTCGGAAGAAAATAAGGACAGTGATAATGCCCGTCCCGTGAGTGGAGGCTCAGACTTGCTAATGTCTGAAAATACTCCGTAAATGCTAACGCACCATACAAATAACCATTTGAGTAATCTTCTTGGTCAAATGTTGTTATTCTAGTTTAACACATGTATTCTCGAAATACGGACTTGTGATTCCTTACAGCTAAAGACAATCAAGTCCACTCTTAGCGTGCAGTGGTCACTGCCAGCTTTCTGCTAAACGGGAGGAAGTCCTCCACGGCTGCTTTTCTATAAATAATTTCATTTCTCTTTGTAGAACACACAAGTAAATAAATCGAATTTTTACTTTAGCAACAATCAGAGCCTATTAAACTTCCCCTTGACTCACCTCTTGAATTCAGAGTAGGCAGAAAATCTAATTCAATCTCTTCACTACGTGGGCGAGGAAACTGAGGCCCAAGGGTGATGAAGCCACTTCCTCAAAGGCACTCAGTGGGTTGGTGGTGGGCTGCCAGCAGGGTGAAGGCCTGTTACCCCAGGCCAAGGCCCCCATTAGCCATGCTGTTTTATGGGTGGACCTGCTCTCAGTTATGCAGATGTTAGGCTAGGTGGGTCTCTTGTAGTAAGCCACAGGCCTTTAATAAAGATGTGTTCAGCGAAGACTGAATCCAAGAATTGACCTTTAAACATGAGACATTTTCTTTTCTAACTTCCCACCCAGTTCTAAAAACACACCTAAAAGGGAATTTCAGTTTGATTTGTGTGAAGGGAATATTTTTGGGTAAATATATAGGTCATTGGGAACGCAGTATTTCTAAATGATCAATATTTGAGACATTAATGTGGTTAGGTTTTAATTACCCAATTAATATCTTTTTAATGTGAATAATCATTCACAGAGTCTGTTAACAAGGTATCCATTTACAAAGATGCCTGAAAACAGTTTGCTGTCTCCCACTGTTTAACATGAGAAATTGTTTGATAAGTACTTGTTTTCTGTGTTATTTGAGCATCTTTAGGTTGTAGGTAACAATAATGGACTGATTAGGTCTCGAACAAAGACAGGAAAGATAAGAGAAGTGTCAGAAAATTCAGGAACCAGAAGAACAATGAGGACACCGCAGCAAGGATTTTTGCCTGCAGCACAGATGTGTTCAGACAGCGCGGACCAGGCGGAGGCCAATCCACAGGGCATGCCATGGCCAAGGGGCAGATGGCGTAGTGCACACTGAGCTGCTGGAGCCTGTCGTGGACAGTCAGGTGCTATGTTAGAGCAAATCTTTAAAAAACACTTGCCCTGGTAGATGCTGTGTTTGAATGGACGGTTATGCCACATAGAGCAGCTACCGACTCTGGCTTCATTCCTTCCCCTTAAATTGGGATGTGCTCAGGGAATGGAAATTAATTTTTGTATATTAAGGCAAGTAAAAGTTAGATGGAAGAGGGGAAATTATAGTTCTCCATGGGCAATATACACGATTTTAAAAATATTTATGACTCTTTGCACCATCAATCTGCTCCATAAGCATGAGAAATTAGAAGTCAACTAACAGTGAAACACTTCTATGACACAAAGATCAATAATATGAGTAGTTGGAAGTCAAGATACACGAGGATGACCTTCCTTGGCATCTTGGAAGTCTGGGAAGGAACACTTCACTTTGCAAATGTTGAAACCTATACACGACCAAGAAGTTTAATTCTTTAGAAAGTGCACAGAATAAGAAGATGAGCAGCTGAGAGGCCAGTCTACAGCAGCGAAGACCAGAGTGTGCTGCAGGGGGAGGAATGGGGTTAGAATGTGTGGCGATGATTAGGAAACAGCTTGTGGGGCTTGTTGGACATGACTGCACATTTCAGGAATGATCTAGAAAGGTCAAAGCACAGCAAGATTGCGATAAGCTCTCATGGGACACTGGTGTGAGGCAGACCTTAGCTGAGGTCACAACTCCTGCCACCGCGGATGCAGTGCGACCTAACTGTTGAACAATCTAAGACAGCTGCACAGATCGTAGAAGAGCAAATTTAATAATATCAAGATTACTGTTTCTTGAGGAACCAGAATATACGGACAGATTTACTAATTTTATTTCCTCTTATATTTGTTTAAGGTTATTTTGTAGAATGACTCTTAGGACAATTTTATTTATATTCTTAATACCCAGCATAGGGAAGAAGCTAATGAAGGACATTTCTGGGTTTACTGTGAAATGATGTCACTGGAGTGCGTTCATGGGATGAAATATTGTTCCATTACCAAGGGCGTTGTGCTCCTCTCTTCAGTGATGGGACAACTTGAAATCGTCTTACAGGGTACCAGGCCCACATTCCTCTAGTGCAGAGAAAGCAGAGTGTCCGCCCTCGAAACAAAGATCTGGAGTAATAGCAATCAAACTGACAGCGTAAGTCAGTTGGTATGCTCAATCTTTTTTTTTTTTTCCTATTTTGGAGACAGGCTTTC
>CM052648.1:191228722-191257769 GCA_028533165.1 Leontopithecus rosalia
GCCAGATGTCAGCCTTAGCTCTCCTTTATGAGGTGTCTCTTTGGTTATATGTGGGTCAGGGAGCTGCTTGGGGAGACAGTGTGTCCCTTATAGGAGCTCAAGTGCTGAGCTGTGAGCTCTGTTGCTCTGTTCAGAGCTGCATAGCAGGCACATTTAAGTTGGAATTCATAACTGCCTTTTTTTTCCTAGGTGGTCTGGTCTGGTTAAGGTGGGTCTTTATTTATAAGTTCCTGTCATTCTGCTGCCTTTTTTCAGAGATGCCCTGTCTAGTGAGGAGGTAGCCTAGTGTGGGGAACCCAACCGTGTGAATATTTGCAAAGCGAATTCCACAATACAGATGGTTTTGAGCCGAGACACAGGGATGCCTGAAAGAGGGAAGTTGAGATAACGTTGACTCAGGGACAGACAAAGGAGAATCTGGTTAAAAGATAATCAGATGATTGAAACCAGAAACACCTGCAGTCATGAGGAACAATGTCTGGATAAGTTTCGTGATCACAAGGGATTTCCATTACCTTTTATGACCATTGATTATGAATCTGTCATCTTTATTGGGTAGGGCATGTGATGTATAGATCTGCTTTTCCCCTTGCAATGACATAACCAGAGCCTGGAAAAATGTATATAATCGAAGACTTTGAGAAACAACTCTGTTGTTGGAGCACTAACTCCTCAACCCTCCTGACCCCGCTTCACTGTGTCCTTTTCTTCCTGCTCACCCCCCACTCAGGTTGGAATCCTCTTGCTGGACAAGAATTCCCTCCAGAGCTTAGTCACAGTCTGCCAGCAGAGGCATTGCTGAGCTGCCATGGGCTCTGCCCAGCTACTGTGTGAACTTCCTTGCAGTTTTGTTTATCAGGGTATGGTTAGAACTGGCTCAGTAATGGCAGTCTGGCTCAGTAATGGCGGACTGTCTCTGCAATGGCAGACTGCCTCAGTAATGGTGAACTACCTCAGTAATGGTGGACTGCCTCAGTAATGGCAGACTGCCTCAGTAGTGGTGGACTGCCTCTGTAATGGGAGACCCCCATTCTCCCACAGAGCTGAAGCGTCCTGTGTCCAGCTGTGCTTGCTGTGAAACTCTCAGTCCAGAGCGTGTCAGATTGCTGGTCTTTGTGGGGGTGAGACCAGCCAAGCCAGATCACCTGGCTCCCGGTTTTAGCCCCCTTTTTTTCAGTTGAATGGGCAACTCTGTCTCCCAGGCATTCTAGTTGCCAGTTGAAACAGCGCCCAGATTTGTGTGAGTTTTTGTGCAGAGACTCACTGCACCAGCTGAAACAGCCATGCTAGAGACTCATGGTGCTTTTCTGCCCAGGAATCTCCTGGTCTCTGGGCAGTAAAAATTTGTTTGGAAATGTGGTGATCACTCACTTTCTGCATTTTCACTGGGAACTGCAATCCAGAGCTATTCCTATTTGGCCATCTTGGATCCTCTTATTTCTTAAATTGACTTGTCACATACTAGTTCATTTAATTGATCTTTACAATAAACCAGTATCTGATTTTATTGATTAAATCTATTATTTTTCTTTTCTTTTCTTTTCTTTTTTCTTTTGAGGCAGTGTTTCACTCTGTTGCCCAGGCTAGAGTGCAATGGCAAGATCTTGGCTCACTGCAGCCTGAGCCTCCCAGGCTCAAGCAATTCTCCTGCCTCAGTCTCCCAAGTAGCTGGGATTACAGATGCATGCTACCATGCCTGGCTAATTTTTGTATTTTTAGTAGAGAAGGGGTTGGGTTTCACCATGTTGGCCAGGCTGGTCTTAAATGCCTAACCTCAGATGATCCACCTGTCTTGGCCTCCAAAGTGCTGGGATTACAGGCATGAGCCACCATGCCCGGCCTCTTATTATTTTTCTTTTATTGATTTCCTGTATTACCAGCCTGATTTTTATCTTTCAGGGTTTTTTTTCATAGCTTCTTGAGCTAAAAGCCTCTTGTATTTTCAGTCTTTCTGGTTTTCCAATAAATGAATTTAACACCATGAAATTTCATCCAAATTCTCCTTTGTTTGCATCCCACATATTTATAATGTCATCCATTTCTAATAGCTTGTATTTTTAATTTTATGTTTTCTGTCATTGAGTAGTTACTTAGAAGCATGTTTTAGACTTTTCATAGGTATAATACCCTCCTCCCACTATCCTGTTAATTTTTCACTGATTTTATGATGCTGTGGCCAGACATTCTCTGGTCCATGTGATTTCTGCTTTTTAGGAATCCTTTTGTTCCTCTGAAATTCTTGCACATGGTTAATCTGTTATTTAGATGTTGTGTAGTCACACTTATTTAATCTCTCAATTTCTGAGAAAAGTGTATTCATGTAATTTACTAAGATTGTAGATTTGTTTCTTTTCTTTTTCCTTTTTCTTTTTCTTTTTCTTTTTTTTTTTTGAGACGGAGTCTTGCTCTGTTGCCTAGGCTGGAGTGCAGTGGTTTGATTTCTGTTCACTGCAACCTCCGCCTCCTGGGTTCAAGCGATTCTTCCACCTCAGCCTCCCTAGTAGCTGGGATTACAGGCGTGTGCCACCACACCTGGTTAATTTTGTATTTTTAGTAGAGACAGGGTTTTGCCATGTTGGCCAGGCTGGCCAACTCCTGACCTCCAGTGATCTGCCCACCTCGGCCTCCCAAAGTGCTGGGATTAGAGGCGTGAGCCACCATGCCCAACTCCTGTTAGTTTCTTTTATTTCTACAAGTTTTCACTTTTTGCATGTGTCATATGTATGTACATATATGTACATATATATTACTCTATGTATATATGTGCTATATGTATAGACACATATGTATATATTCATATATATCCACATTTTATGCATATATGTATATATATGATTCTGTGTATATATATGGTATATGGTGTGTATATATGTATATGGTATATATGTATATATGGTGGATGTAGTTTGCATCTGTGTCCCCACCCAAATCTCATTTCCATTGTAATGCCCACATGTTTGGGAATGGCCCTGGTGAGAGGTGATTGAATCATGGGGGCAGACTTCCCCTTGCCCTTCTCATGATAGTGAGTGAGTTCTCACAAGATCAGGCTGTTTGAAAATGTATGGCACTTCCCCCATTGCTCGAGCTCTCTCCTGCTCCACCATGGTAAGACATGCTTGCTTTCCTTTCACCTTCCGCCATGACTGTAAGGTTCCTGAGGCCTCCCCAGCCATGCTGAACTGTGAGTCAATTAAACCTCTTTTCTTCATGAATTACCCACTCTCAGGTAGTTCTTTATAACCCTGTGAAAACGGACTAATATGGATTATGGTACCCAGAGTGGAGTACTGCTATAAAGATATTTGAAATCGTGGAGGTGACTTTGGAACTGGGTAATGGGCACAGGTTGCAATAATTTGGAGGGCTCAGAAAAAGATAGAAAGATGTAGGAAAGTTTGGTATTTCCTAGAGGCTCATTGAATGGTTTTGACCAAAATGCTGATAGTGATATGGATAATGAAGTCCAGGCTGAGGTGGTGTCAGATGGTGATAAGGAACTTACTGGGAACTGGAGATCAGGTCACTTTTGTTATGTGTTAGTAAAGAGACTGGTGGCATTATGCCTCTGCCCTAGAGATCTGTAGAACTTCGAACTTGAGAGAGATGATTTAGGGTATCTGGCAGAAGAAAATTCCTAGGCAGCAAAGCATTCAAGAAGTAACCTGGCTGCTCCAACAGCATAAAGTCATATAGGTTCACAAAGAGATGGTTTAAAATTGGAACTTTTGTTTAAAAGGGAAGCAAAGCATAATACATTTGGAAAATTTGCAGCCTGTGCAATGTGGTAGAAAAGAAAAATCCATTTTCTGGGGGGAAATTTGAGTCAGCTGTAGAAATTTGCATAAGAGAAGCCAAATGTTAATAGCCAGGACAATGGGGAAAATGTCTCCAGGGCATTTCAGAGAGCTTCATGGCAGCCCCTCCTGTCATGGGTCCAGAGGCCTAGAAGGAAAAAATGGTTTCATGGCCTGGGCCCAGGATCCCAATGCTCTCTGTAGCCTTGGGGCATGGCACTCTGTGTCCCAGCTGCTCTGGCTCCATCTGTGGCTAAAAGAGGCCAAGGTGCAGCTTGGGCTCTAGCTTCAGAGGGTGCAAGCCCCAAGCCTTGGTGGTTTCTTTCTTTCCTTTCTTTTCTTTCTTTCTTTCTTTCCTTCCCTCCTTCCTTCTTTCTTATTGAGATGGAGTCTTGCACTGTCACCCAGGTTGGAGTGCAGTGATGTGATCTTGGCTCACTGCAACCTCTCCCTCCTGAGTTCAAATGATTCACCTGCCTCAGCCTCCCAAGTAGCGGGATTACATGTGCCTACCACCATGGACGGCTAACTATTGTATTCTTAGTAGAGACTGAGTTTCACCATCATGGCCAGGCTGGTCTTGAACTCCTGACCTTGTGATCCACCCACCTCGTCCTCCTAAAGTGCTGGGATTACAGGTGTGAGCCACTGTGCCTGGCCAGCATTGGTGGTTTCTATGTGATGTTGGGCCTGCAGGTGAGCAGAAGGTAAGAATTGAGGCTTGGAAATCTCTGCATAGATTTCAGAGGATGTATGGAAATGTCTGGATGCCCAGGCAGAAGTCTGCTGCAGGGACAGAGCCCTCATAGATAACCTTGAGGGGAAATGTGGGACTGGAACCCCTACACAAAGTCCCCACTGGGGCAATGTCTGGTGGAGCTGTGAGAAGAATGACACTGTTATCCAGACCACAGAATGGTAGATCCACTAAACAGCATGTACCATGTGCCTAGAAAAGCCACAGGCACTCAATACCAGCCTGCGAAGGCAGCCAAGGGGGCTGTACCCTGCAGAGCCACAGGGGTGGAGCTGCATAGCAACTTGGGAGTCCACCCATTGCATCAGCATGCCATGGATGTGATACATGGAGTCAAAGGAGATTAATTTGGAGTTTTAATATTTAATGACTAACCTGCTGGGTTTCAGACTTGTATGGGGCACATAGCCTCTTTGTTTTGGTCAATTTCTCCCTTTTGGAATAGGTGCATTTAGCCAATGCCTGCACCCAAGTCTATCTTGGAAGTAACTAACTTGCTTTTGATTTACAGGCTCATAGACAGAGGGGACTTGCCTTGTCTCAGATGAGACTTTGTACTTGGACTTTTAAATTAATGTTGGAATGAGACATTTTAGAGGACTGATGGGAAGGCATAATTCATTTTGAATGTGACAAGGACATGAGATTTGGGAGGGGCAAGGGGCAGAATGATATGGTTTGGCTCTGTTTCACCACCCAAATCTCATCCTGAATTGTAATCTCCATGTGTCAGGGGAGGGGTCTTGTAGGAGGAGATTGGATCATGGGGGTGGATTTCCTCCTTGCTGTTCTCATGATAGCGACTGAGCTCTCACAAGATTTAATCATTTGAAAGTGTGTGGCACTTCCCCCTTTGTTCTCTCTCTCTCTCTCTCTCTCTCTGCCATGGTAAGATGTGCCTGCTTCCCATTTGTCTTCTGCCATGATTGCAAGTTTCCTGAGGGCTCCTAGCCATGCTTTCTGTTAAGCCTGGGGAACTGTGAGTCAATTAAACCTCTTTTATTCAGTCTCAGGTAGTTCTTTATAGCAGTATGAAAATGGACTAACACAATGGTGTATATATGTATACGATATACACACACATATGTATAAAATGTAAAAATTTATGTATATATGTGTGTGTGCATGCGTGTGTGTGTGTGTGTGTGTGTGTGTGTGTGTGTGTGTATGCTAGGTGCTTAACTGCTCATTATTGTTTTATCTTTTTGGGAGATTGTAACTTTTTCTCCATCGGCAAATATCCATTAAAAATTATTTAGACTTCATTCTAAATGGTTGTTCTGTTTGGGGTTCTGTTGAAGTTAAATAAAACATGTAGTGACAAATCTCTAAATTTAATGTTTTACTTGGGATACAAGCATTGCAACTTGGGGCATACACACAGATGGGTGGTCTTCAGCATGTCTGAGGAATAAAAAGGAGGTTGCAGTTTTTATAAAAAGAAATATTGTGTTTTGCTCTTTGAGAAAGCTCATCGGCACTAGCAACGTTAGGGGCAGCTGGAAAGCTCTGATTGGTGGGTGACAATGGACGTCGTTAGTCTTAGAGTTGCAGCAGGTTGTGTCAGTGGTAGTTGGATAGAACTATCTCAGGCTATAGCAGGCAGCCTCAGCAGCCAAGCATTTGGAAAATTACGTTCTTGGAGCAATGTCATGTGCTCTGGGTGCATTTTCCTCTGGCTTATCGATTTATTTTAGTTGGTTATGACAAGAGTGACCCAATTCATATGACCAACTTTCACAATTCCCCCTTTTGATCGAGATCTTTCTCTGAAGCAGCACTGATCAACCATTTTGAAGTTAGGCTGAATGTTCCTTCAGTGCCAGGGTGGATCTGTCACAGCTGTCTCTGTCCCATGTCAGTGTTGAGATAGGGAGGTCCTAGACCACATTTGAGTAACAAAAAGGCCAGAAGGAAAAATCTTCTCAGGACAGGTTTGTTTGGAATCCAGCATCAAGTTCCATATGGTCAGTTCCAAAGTCATCAGCAATCGTTTTGAAGCACTGGGCTAATATTATCCTACTAAGAAAATTGGCTTTACAAGGATTAGACAGGCTATCAGAACAAAGCTTTAAAACTATGCTACAAAAATAATCAGCAACTATATACTAAATCCACTTTGTACAATAGTTCAAAGTCATGAGTCTAATTTTGAAGGTAACTGAAAGGATAAAAAATCCAGACATATCTGGTGAGACTTGCTGTAGCTACTGAGTAGCATTTTATGACTGGGTTGAATCAATGTGGAGAATGCCAATATTACAAAAGAGACCACCAATACAATTAGAACAAAAAGTTATGTTAGGGATATTTTCAAAGTTTCCCACTATATGAACTAAAATAATATTTTTTGGAGACAGAGTCTTAGTCTTGATCAGTCACCCAGACTGGGGTGCAGTGGTGCAAGCTCAGCTCACTGCAACCTCCACCTCCTGGGTTCAAGCAATTCTTGTGCCTCAGCTTCCCAAGTAGCTGGGATTACAGGTGTGTACCACCACACCCAGCTAACTTTTGTATTTAGTGGAGAAGGGGTCTCGAACTCCTGGCCTCAAGTGATCTGCCTGCCTTGGCCTCCTAAACTGCTGGGATTATAGAAATGAGCCACTGCACCCAGCATAATAATTTTTTAGGTCAGATTTTGTCAAGTTACCAGCAGAAGCTACTGGTTGTGAAATTTTAATTATACCATTATCCTGTCAAGTGAAAAAGATAGTATGAAGGTGGATAAAAGTCTTATTATTATACAGAGTCTTGTTCTGAAGTCTTAGGAAAAACTGTTTACAGTGTGGAAAATGTCAACTTTTCACTCTGATTGGCAGTTTGAATGTCTCTTGTTACATGGCATTGGCAGTGTGGTGAACTTTCTTTGTGGCTCATACATCAAGCATGAGACTCATTCCTTAAAATTTATCTAGTTTTAGCTGATAGGAGATGTTCCCATTTTACTACCTTTATGGAAGAAAGTGAGAACAGAGGAATGTAACAGAATTTTGAAAATGTACAGAGCTGCAATCTAATAACAGTTGTATTAGAGCTCTCCTTTAGAGACATGACATCCCCCCCGCCCACATTGACCTTATTGGAATCTCAGATTTAAAAACCTCTTGAAATTAGGAAGCCAAACTGAGGCAAAGTTTAGATTTTACTTATTGTCTTAAGGTTCCTGGGCCTGCCAGGAAGTGATAGTTTTTATTTACCTACTATAACACTGAGAACCATTGAAGTCAGACAATGTACGCATATTTTGTTTTTATTTATTTTTTTAGAGACAGAGGCTCACTCTGTCAGCTAGGATGGAGTACAGTGGCACAATTATAGCTCACTGAAGCCTTGAATTCCTGTGATCAAGTGATCATCCCACCTCAGAATCTGAAGTAGGTAAAAGTATAGGTGTGCACCAGGCTACTTATTATGGTGATCATTTTTTAGAGACAGCATCTAGTTATGTTGCTCAGGCTGGTCTTGAACTCCTGGCCTCCTCCCACCTCAGTCTCCCAAAGTGCTGGGATTACAGGTATAAGCCTCTAATGTCATATTACAGGTATATGACAGTTATATGACATTTCAGTTGAAAAAGATGAATATGACATATTACAGGTACATGACATTTCGGTTGAAGCCTTGGCAGTATAACAAATATTTTTATTGTTTTCTGCTATAAAGAGAGAGCAGATTTTTCTTGGACCTAGGTAAATAATCATATTGTCATAAAATACCCAGAAATAGATTTTGAATTCTGGGGAATCAAGTAAGAAGGAAACAAAAACAAATACTTTTATCAGTGTTTACAAGAGTACATGTGTATTAGTTCATTCTCACACTGCTGATAAAGACATATCTGATACTGGATAATTCATAAAGGAAAGGGTTTTATTGACTCACATTTCCACATGACTGGGGAGGCCTTGGCAAACTTACGATCATGGCAGAAGGGAAAGCAAACGTGCTCTTCTTTACATAATGGCAGGATGGAGAAGTGCAGAGTGAAGGTTGGGGGAAAGCCCCTGATAAAACCACCAGAGCTCATGAGAACTCACTCACTTTCACAAGAACAGCCTGAGGGTAACAGCTCTTGTGATTCAATTGCCTCCCACTACACATAGGGATTATGGGAACTACAAGATGAGATTTGGGTTGGGACATAGCCAAACTATATCATTCTGCCCCTCGCCCCTCCCAAATCTCATGTCCTCACATTTCAAAACACAATCATGTCTTCCCAACAGTCCCCCAAAGTGTTAGCTCATTCCAGCCTTAACCCAAAAGTCCAAGTTCAAAGTTTCGTCTGAGACAAGGCTTGTCCCTTCCGCCTATGAGCTTGTAAAATCACAAACAGGTTTGTTACTTCCTAGACACAATGTGGGTATAGGCATTAGGTATAGACACCCATTCCAAAGGGAGAAACTGGCCAAAACAAAGGGGCTACAGGCCCCATGCAAGTCTGAAATCCAATAGGGCAGTCATTAAACTTTAAAGTTCCAAAATGATCTCCTTTGATTCCATGTCTCATATCTGAAACCCGCTGATGCAGAAGGTAGGCTCCCACGGCCTTGGGCGGCTCTGCCTCAGTGACTTTTTAAGGTACAGCCCCCCTCAGCTGCTTTTCTGAGCTGCTGTTGAGTGTCTGCAGCTTTTCCAAGTGCATTTTGCAAGCTGTTGGTGGATCTACCATTCTGGGCGTTTGGAGGACAGTGACCCTCTTCTCACAGCTCAACTAGGCTTAGGTTTTCTACGCCCCTTAGAAAACCATCGGATCTTGTGATAACTCATTATCACGAGAACAGCAAAAGGATAACTGCCCCCATGATCCAATTACCTCCCACCAGGTCCCTCTCACAACATGTGGGGATTATGGGAACTACAATTTAAGGTGAGATTTGGGTGGGGATACAGCCAAATCAAATAAATACTTCACCAAATTGCTATCAATTATAGACAGTTTAAGAGAGAACATTTTCTTAAATTTGTAAAAGAAAACATTTAAGTAGAGAACAATGTTTCAAGCAACAGTCTTAAAAGTGTTATCTTCATTAGTTATTCAGTCTCATGCAGTCAACTTTTGTTCTGCTTGATCTCCATTAGTAGTTTCATGAGATCTTCAGTCACATTATTAGAGTTCTGGAAATCTTATTTATCTTAGATGTGTCAGAAACCTATATTTAACAGTACTTGCCAGAGTCCTTTACATGAGTCTAATTATAAATGTTTTTTGAGAAGAATTTTATAGAATAACTGTGGATGACAAAAACAGCATAGCCATGGTTAAAAATCTGATAAATATTTATAATCAATGAGGAAATTTAGTTATTTCTAATACATATAGTATTTTAAGATAACCAGAATTATGACTTATAGCGTATTAGATTTCTATGACTATAATTTTAGAAACATATAAACAGCATACCCATAAATGTAACTAGAAGATCTAGTATAATTTATCATTTGACAATGTTTATCACACAATTTACCATATAAGCCTAATCATTTAATATCTCTACAAGATGAGAAATATATCTTTTGAAGCTTTCCACAGGTCTGACTGGAAAACTTCAGAGTTAATTCAAGGTCCAAAAACTTAACTTAGGATTTGATATTAGAGATATTTGTCAAAGATGTCAAGATGTGCAAAACAAGCCATGTGTAGTGGCTTATGCCTGTAATCCCAGCATTTTGGGAGGCCACGGCAGGCAGATCACTTGAGCCTGGGAGTTTGAGAACAGCTTGGGTAACATAATGAAACCCAGTCTCTACAAATAACTAAAAAATTAGCCCGGTGTGGTGGTACATGCCTCTGGGCCCAGCTGCTAAGGAGGCCAAGGTGGGAGGATCACTTGAGCCTAGGAATTTGAGGCTACATTGAACGATGATTGTGCCTCCACACTCCAACCTGGGCAACAAAGTGAGACCCTGTCTCAAAAAGAAAGAAAAAAAAGGCTCAGAACACTTGATCAAAACAGAGTCAGAGGTCACTATAATAGTCATTAATTTAACCAAAGTGACAATTGAAAGAATTCAAAAGCAATTTGGAAAGTAACATGAATGTAAAAATATGAACCTTTCCAAAGCTCAGTTTTCCTAAGTAATCAAAAACCTACTAAAGGCAACATGGGAAATTATTTTATGGTAAAGCACAAAATCTTTGTTTCTTAGGTCAGCTACCAAAAAGGCAAAGAACCTTGTGCAGTGTGATGATTTCCCCTTATGGGAAGCTCATTTAGGTAACCTAAATAAAAATCAAACCTGATAAAAAGAGTATTTGAATTTAATCAGAGGAAAAATGTGTCCAAGATTATGAGTGTACACTGTATCAATAAAGGAATGTAAACAAGAAAACTAGTAGCTTGAGCAGAGGAATATATGACTTTTAGCAAAAGCATGGGAAGTTTCTTGGTTACATGGAACAATTCAGACATATCAAGAAAAGCCAGGAGTACAGAATCAAGTTATGCTAAACAAAACACTGATTTTCTAAGTCTTCACAATAAACACTTCAGGGTCAGGCCATGGTAGCAGAGTTAGAACCGGAGAGGGAAAAAGTTACAGGAGTTGGCAAGAAAGCTGAAGGAAAGAGTTATAATCCCAGGACTTTTCAAGGGGAGAATAAGTGGGAGGCAATGATGTATGACTGCAAATTATGCGCAGCAAATGCAGCAAATGTTAGACTTCTGAGATACAAATTTGAAACATTTCGAAAACAAAACTCTAGCTCAAGAAAAAATTAAGTTAAATGAAGAAGATAGCATTTTAAATCTGAAACTAGGGAAATAAATCTCAAAAAGCAGATGGCTGTTAAACAGATTTTTAAAATTAAAAATCAAAACCTCTTGTAATTTAATGAAGAGCAGATCAATACTTTAAGAAAACTTCTATTCTAAATAGTGAGGTCTAGACTCGGTTCCTGTATCACTGTACCACTGACAGCAATGTTTAACTTTTAGAAAAATACATAATTTATTTCCAATCCTAGACAACCTAATTACACATGTAACATACTTCATTAGGCCCATCTTTTGCAAATCTTCTGTGACTCGTTTAGATCTCTTATTATTTTCTTACAACTTCTAGTCTTAATCCTATAGTTTTATTTTTAAACAATAAATTATTTTGTTATAGGATAAAAATTTACCACATAAAATTCTTTCTCGTGCAAAATTATTTATTCTTAAATTCGTGTTTTAATTAATAGATCTAAATATATTTACTTTTTATAAAATTTAAGAAGCCAAAAAATGACCTTATGTTTATTTAGCAATTTGTTTCAGTTTTTAAAAATCTTATTTAGACACAATCCAGATATTTAATGAGTTTTATTTAATTTTACATAATTTTTAAATTTATATGAAAAGTTTACTTATAAATATTTATTTTTATTTACGATTATCTAATTTTTTTTTAACAATTACACATAGATTACCTGTTAATGTCAGGTGTTTACCTAGATAAAAACCTTAAGATTAAAAACAAGGGTATCCTATTGAAAACTCAGAAGATGTAGCCATTTTAATCATATTAATATTAAATTAATCTTGCTTATTAAATAATTATATAAACAAAGACCATTTATTTTAGATTGAGTTTATATCTTTATGTCCTTAAAACATCTACTGGAGGCAAATGTAAAACTGTCTGATCAGTAAACCCAAGCAAAAAAATGTATGTTGACAATTTTGAAGACATTTCCAATCTTATTTTATTGACAATTTAAAAATCAATGAATCTATCAAATATTTACTTAAGTCACATGAATGAAAAAAAAAAGGAAACCATCTGGCTTAGTTACTATGTGTTTTATATGAGTGCTCATTTACTTAAACTAATCAGAATAAAATTTCTTGAGACATTTCTGAAAACACCAGAGTTTTATTATTAAATTAATTATTAAGACAAGGTCTCTCTTGCTTGCCCAGGCTTGAGTACAGTGACATGATCATAGCTCACTGCAACCTTGAACTCCTGTGCTCAAGTGATCCTCCTGCCTCAGCCTCCCAAGTTGCTGGAATACAGGCAAACATCATCATGTCCAGGTATTTAAAAACAATTTTTGTAGAGATCTTGTCCAGGCTGCTCTTGAACTCCTGGGCTCAAGCAATCTTCGCATCTTGGCCTCCCAAAGTGTTGGGTTTACAGGCATGAGCTACTGCATCTGATCCATATTTTATTACATAAATATAATATGCAATATACTACATATATACATATAAATAAACACATTTAAACACACATAAAGATTTTCTAGTTTTTATTTTAGAATTTTAATCATGAGATAGGAAAACACATAAACTCACCAGTTTACAAAATATATATCCAAATTATTTTTCTAACAAAATGCGATAAGGCTAAATGTTAAGATTTTTATTTTTATTTTTTATTTTTTTTTGTAGAGATAGGGACTTGCTATATTGCCCAGGCTGGTCTGAAACTCCTTGTCTCAAGTGATTCTCACTTTAAGATTTTTAAAAATAGGCAGTCTTATAAAGGCTATGACCAAATTTAGGGAAAGCGGTTTGAGTCAGTTACCAATATACTGAATTGGAGAAAGAATAGTTAACTGAGGAAATGTGACTGAATTATGTAAGAGGGCCTACAAGATAAGAAGAATTCTAACAAAGTTTGTACAGTGTTTTCTTGGACTAGATTCCCTGTCCTTGAAGATAAGGATGTTGCCAATTATTTTAGTGCAGGGAAGGTGTCTTTTAGATGGGAATTTCATGTTTTGCCATTAAGAAACAGAATGAAGGTCAAAATGATTTTCTTTCACATCTGCAGATTTTTAAGTGCTTTTACTTAAATAGTCAATATGCTAGAATAGCTGAGGAATTTTGAAAAAAAAAAAGAGTTTAGCTTAGAGAAGGTAAATTCTCTAAGAGGAGGAATTGTAAGAAGAGGGAAAGACAGCTCTGGAAAGAGTCTCAGCTAGCTCCAACATTATTTCGTAACGGGAATCTTTGAGTCCTGAATAATTTTTTTTAGCCTCAAGATATCAATAAAATATGCATATTTTATTTGGAGTGTATGATCCTATAGCCATAGGCTTTTAGTTTAGTTTTAAGAACAAGAGACTGTTTGAATGATCCCTACGGTATTTGAACATGTTACCAGCTGGAACCTCAGAAAATATCTTGGCATGCCTTTGCACTTTGAGAGCTCATTTCATGGGTTCTCTAGTTTAATGCCAAATACACAAAGCCAATTACATTCAAGCACTGAATATGCAGAGGCCAAATGAATGCAAGTGCCGATGGAAAATAAAGTATGGACTTCCTGGGAAAGACGCTAGGTCTTCTCCAAATGAAGGAGAAAAATCCCCTCATCCAAACCTTGGAGCTGAGAGCAACAGGAGAAAAATAACTTTCCCCAACAGGAGATCTTTCAAAACAGGAGTGGGAGAAACCCTACCCAACCAAATCACAAACAAAAGGGAACTCAAACAAAATCAAGGGGGAAAAGAGGCCACCTGCAGGGTTCAAAAGGCGCCACTGTGGGTACCCCGCATGGCAGTTCCAAGAACCAGTAATTCTCCCTGGGGTGAGTCAGCTTTGGATTTTACTAACGACACAGTGTATGACAAAGTCAAATAAAATATGCAGAGAAAAATCTCTAATTTAACATTTTATTTGTGATACAAGAATTGCCATTTGGGGCATACACACAGACTAGCTGGTCTTCGGTATGTCCGAGGAATAAAGTTGAGGTTGGAGATTTTATGAAAACGAGACGCGCTGTGTATTACTCTTTGATCATTGACACTAGTTAAGTTTTGGGGAGCTGGCAAGTGCTGACTGTTGAGTGACAGAAGTGGGTAAAACTCGTCTTCCAGGTGCAGCCTGTTGTTTCAGAAGGTATTAGGTAAAACTGGTTTCAGATTACAGCAGGAAATCCAGCAGCCAGCATGCGAAGAGTTAT
This sequence comes from Leontopithecus rosalia, assembly GCA_028533165.1. NCBI lineage: Eukaryota > Metazoa > Chordata > Mammalia > Primates > Cebidae > Leontopithecus > Leontopithecus rosalia. The sequence continues at coordinate 191,243,180 of CM052648.1, forward strand.
ATTCTTGGAGCAACGTTCTGTGTCCTTAGAGCTTCCCATCGGGCTTGACTCTGGGTTAGTTGGGCATGACAGGAATGACCCCATTCATACGATCGGCTTTCCCAATTCCATCTATTAATTCCGAATGGGTGCTTGTGGCTGGTTGGATTTCTCGCATGTCTGGAATTATTTATTCTCCTCCATCAAAAAAAAATTATTCCTTCTGGAATTCCTATTCCCATTTTCTTATTTAATTCCTGTTTTCCTTTCAGGCCTTGCTATGTTACCCTGTTATTTACTGTTCCGTATACATTTTATGTTTTTTTCTTCTTCTACGTTGGTCCCGTAATTCTTTAGGGCTCTATCAAAGCTTCAAGTGGACTTTTTTTTTCTTCGAGACAGTCTCGCTCTTGTCGCCCAGGCTGGAGTGCAATGGCACGATCTCGACTCACTGCAATTCTGCCTTCTGGGTTCAAGCAGTTCTCCTGCCTCAGCCTCCAGAGTAGCTAGGATTACAGGCAGGCGCCACCTCGCCCAGCTAATTTTTTGTACTTAGTTGAAACTGTGTTTCTCCATGTTGGTCAGGCTGGTCCTGACCTCAGGTGATCCACCGGCCTCGGCCTCCCAAAGTGCTGAGATTACAGGCGTGAGCCACCGCGCCCTGCCTTTTTTTTTTTTTTTTAATGGAGTCTTGCTCTGTTATGCAGGCTAGAGGGCAGTGGCTGCTCTCGGCTCACTGCAACCTTTGTCCCTGGGTTCAAGTGATTTTCCTCCCTCAGCCTCCCGAGTAGCTGGGACTAGAGGCATGAGCCACCATGCCCACTAATTTTTGTATTTTTAGTAAACAGAGTTTCACCATATTGATCAGGCTGGTCTTGAACCCCTGACCTCAAGTGATCCGCCAGTCTCAGCCTTCCGAAGTGCTGGGATTACAGGCATGAGCCACCATGCCTAGCAGCTTTTACATTTTTAATGTAAAGTGTAAAATGGCTGCACCTGGCCAGCTTTTACATTTTTAATGATGTAAATGTAAAGGAGGATTTATTATTATATATTACGTTACAAATGCAGTGAGAGATTTATTTGAGGAGTTTTGTGTACAAATCTGGTGTGTTTCTAATCTTGCTTTGACTATGTTCCCTTGTAGGTGTTTGAAGTTAACCTGCTTTATTTATTCTCTGTTAAGATCCTGCACCCACACTGTGATTCTCCGCACAGGTGGCTCACTTTTTTCTGTGAGTTAGTTGAAGCATAGTAGAGGTAGAGGAAATAATGTATTAAACAGCATAGGTCTTCCACCTAACTCAGATATGTAAGTTTACACATTGAATGTGGTCAAATTTATTTAGAGTTTGTTCTCTTTTGTCTTACCTGCGAAATATTTTTCCTAGGTTCAAAAAACAGCTTGATATTTAGATATTTTATTGTCTTTTCTTTCTTTCCTTCCTCCATTTCTTTCTTTTTCTCTTTTATTTTCTTTCTTTCAGGGCTGACTACGTTGCCCAGTTTTTTACTGTTTCGTATACATTTTGAGTCTCTGATCATAGTCCATGAAAAACCCAGTTGAGATGTTAACTACAATTGCGTTCAGCATGTACATACACGGAGCAAACATTCTTAACATGTAATGTTTATTAATTTACTTTGCTCTTCTATTAATTTTCTAGTTCCCCACCCCACACCAAAAGACTAGTGCATATTTTGTTAGCTTTATTCCTAGAGTCTTATGTTCTGTCTTTTCAAAATTAATAAATTTGGCCAGGAGTGGTTACTCATGCCTATAATCCCAGCTCTTTGGGAGGCCAAGACAGGTGGATTGCTTGAGCTCAGGAGTTCAAGACCAGCCTGGGCAACATGGCACAACCCCATCACACACACACACACACACACACACACACACACACACACACACGGGCACACAATACAAAAATTAGCCAGGTCTGGTGGCACACACCTGTAGTCACAGCTACTTGTGAGGCTGAGGGGAGAGGATGGCTTGAGCCAGGAGGCAGAGGCTGCAGTGAGCTGTGACGGTGCCACTGCACTCCAGCCTGGGTGAGAGTGAGGCTGTGTCTGCAACAACATCAATAATCACAACAAAATTAATAAAGTTTATCTTGAGGAACATTTTTCGATTTACAGAAAAAATAAACAAGTAGTATAGAGTTTCCACGTATGCCCCTATAAATAATTTTCCCTATTATGAACATATTATACTAACATGGTACATTGGTTAAAATTAATAAACCAATATTGATGCATTATCATCAGCTAAAATCCATAGTTTATTCGGATTTCCACAGTTTTTGCCTAACGCATTTTTTGTGTTTCGGGGTTCCATCAGGATTCATTTTGTCCTCATGTCTCCTTAGGGTCTTTCTGGCTGTGACAGTTTCTCCAATTTTTGTTTTTGATGACCTGGAGAGTTTTGAGGAGTACTATGAGGTATTTTGTAGGATGCCCACTATTGAAACATTTTTTGATATTTTACTCATGATTAGCAAGGAATTGTGGATTTGGGGGAGAGATCACAGGGGCACAGCGTCACTTCTATGACATCATATCAAGGAGACACTATCAGTGTGATTTAGCACTGTTGATGTTGACCTTGGTCAGCTGGCTAAGATAGTGTATGTCAGTTTTCTCCACTGTAAAGTTTCTGTTTCTCAACTTTCTATACTGTATTCTTTAAGGGAAATCCCTATGTACACCTAACACTTACGGAGTGAGAAGTTATCATCCCCTTCTTGAGGGCAGAGTGTCCACATAAATTATTTGAAATTCTTCTGCATGGGACATTTGTTTTCTCTACCATTTGTTTATTTATTCAATCATTTGTTTTCATCAGAATGGACTCATGAACAATTATTTTAGATTTTATTGCAGTACTACTTTTTAAATTATGTTGCTCAAATTGTTTTAGCTTTGGATATTGAGATGTTTTAAAATTATCTCCTGTGCCCTTTTGACATACTCCAAACAATGTATGTGTATTTTCAGTACTTCTTTACTTTCTGGCACTAAAAGATGTGCCAGGCTCATCCCCCATATTTTCTGCCTTAATCCTAGAATCAGCTTTCTTCAAGAAGTTCTGGTTCCTTGTATTGGAGAGTGGTGTTAGAAACCAAGATCTAGGTGCGAGGTATGCTCATGGCTAGTAAGAAGTCATTTCTTTTAGGGCCTGTCTGCTGACAGAGCAAAGATAGACGTGTTTGTATACTAACACATCTATCCATGTATATGAGAGCTTATGTTTTCTCTTAGTACTATAAATAGTATTTTTAAAATGAAAACTTTAAAGTGGAACAAATATACAGAAAACTACATGATACAAAAATGTATAGCTCAATGAAACATTTCTTTTTTTTTATAGGGTAAGTATGTTTTAATTTTCTACCAGTGAACAATATATATTTTTCATGAAAGTCAAGAATAAGAATTAAAAATTTCCAATCCAATAATTTGTTTCAATGAAACATTTCAAAGCAATTCCCTGTGCACCACCATCAGGTCCAGAGATAAGAGTATTAATAGACCCACTGATAGCATGAATAACCTATTTTATCTGGTATTAACATAGATCATAGATATATATTTGTTATTTTTATTTCTTAGTCATTATTTTATATGCTCTTTTCCCGCTATATTTTTTACTGCATTTCCAAACTTCCATTTGGATAATATTTTCTTTCATTGCAGGGCTGCTGGTGATAAATTATGTTGTCTTGTTTGTCTGGAAATGTCTTATCTAACTTTCATTTTTATGGTTATTTTTGCTGGGTAGAAAAAATTCCGAGTTGAAAATTATTTCACTGTTTTGAAGATATCATTCCACTGTTTTCTGGATGCCATTGTTTCTTTTGAGAAGTTAGCTATTAATCTAGTTGTTTTTTCTTCAAAACTAATTGTCTTTCTTCCTCTAGCTTTTTGAAGACTTTTCTTTTTTTGTGTTTGTTTTCAGGACTTTCACTATAATGTGCGTAAGTGTTATTTTCCTTTTATTTATCTCCTTCTATTTCTGCTGTGCCTGTTCTACCTATGATAGATTTTCTTACTGCATTTACATCTTCATGACATAAGGACATTTCATTCTAGACATTTTCATTCTAAACCTTTTATTATTTTTTATAATTTATATATTTAGACATTTTATTAGACACTTTCTTCTGATTTGTCTTCTAGGTCAGTAATTCTCCCTTTGGTTGTGTCTAATTTTCTGTTAAACCATAGTTCCTGAGTCCTTAATTTTGACTGAATTTGTCTATTTCAGATATCCATTGATTTGTTTGTGATTTTTAGTTCTCTGTGAAGGTTTGTAATCTTATTTTTCATTTCCTTGAACATATTAAGACTAGTCATTTTAAAGCTTAAGTCTTACAATAATATTGTTTGGAGCCACTGCAGGTTTTTTTCTGTTGTCTGTTATCTCTTCCTGATTTTTGGTGTTAATGTCTTGTTTCTTCAGATGTTTGGTTATTTTTACTTCACACTGAACATTGTGTCTTAAAATCTGTAGACTTCATTTGAGGCCTATGATGATGTTTTATTATTTGGGAAATATTTTGTTTTTGGAAGATGACATGGAACACTTGGCAATCTCAACTTCCATCAATACAATATACTAGCTTCTTAGCCTCACCGTCACTTATTCTGGAATATGATAATGCCCTAGGAAAAGTAGCCCAAATACTGTGCTTACCTCTCTAGGTTATTTTCTTCTCCCAGCTTGATCCCATAACTCTTTAGGCCTCTCTCATGCCTTCGAGTGGATGTTGTTTTATTTTTCATCCAGCTTCGGAGTTGCAGACTTGGTCTGCATTACCTAATCCACTATTATCAGAAGCCAATTATTTCTTTTTTTAAAAAAATTTCTTTCTTGCTAGTATACAGGAATGCAATTGATTTTTGTATATTAACGTACAACCCATTAACTGTTCTCAAAGTGTTTGTTAGCTTAATAATTTCTGTAGATTTGCTGGAATTAACCAGGTAGACAATTATACTAGTTATAAAAAGACAGCAGTTTTGTTTATTCCTTTCCAATTCTACTGTCTTTTATTTCTTAATATTGTCTTTTTGTTGTTGTTGTTTTTGACAGTCTCACTCTGTTGCCCAGGCTGGAGTGCAGTGGCATGATCACAACTCACTGCAACCTCAACCTCCTGAGCTCAGGCAATCTTCCCACCTCAGCCTCTATGGTAGCTAGAACCACAGACATGCACTACCAGACCTGACTCATTTTTAAATTTTTTGCAGAGACAGACTCTTACTATGTTGCCGAGGCTGGTCTCAAACTCCTGGGGTCAAGTGATCTTCCCAACTTAGCCTCCCAAATTGGTTGGATTACAGGCACGAGGCACCAAGCCTGGCCAGGCTGTGAATCCTTAGATGAGCATTAATAAAAGGAAGGAGAATGGGTAGCCACATTGTATTCCTCCTTCTTGGTGGTTCTGCTCATGGTAGTCCTCTATGTAATCGTTTGCACCCCACACGTGGTGTTTATTTTTCATTATCATTCATGTTTAAATATTTTCTAATTTCGAGAAGGAAATAATGTTATGAAAGCCTGGTACAAACTGGAACTGTGGGATAGTATTGTAGTCCGTTGGGCTGCTGTAACAAAAGACGGGGTGATTTATAAACAATAGAAATTTATTGCTCACACTTCTGCTGGCCATGAAGTCTAAAATCCAGGCACCAGCAGATTCAGTGTCCAGTGAGGGCATGTTCCTCAAAGATGGTGCCTTCTGTGTATCCTCAAATGGTGGCAGAAACAAACGAGCTGCCCCAGGATCTTTATAAGGACACTCATCCCACCCATGAGGGCAGAGCCTCCATGACCTAAATCCTCCCAAAGGCCTCACCTCTCAATACCATCACCACAGGGGTTAGGTTTTAGTATCTTTATCTGCAGTCCGACACTCTACCTCTGAGCTATATCCCCTCCAAGGTTTTAATACCTGAATGTTGCAGGGCCACACAACATTCAGTCTATAGCAGAAGCTATCATTTTTTAAATTTTTATTTATGTTTTTGAGGCAGGGTCTTACTCTGTAACCCAGGATGGATGCCGTGGCACAACCATGCATGGCTCACTTGAGTCCTGACCTCCTAGGCTCCAGTGAGGCCCCCCGCACATCAGCCCCCCCAAGTAGATGGGACTACAAGCATGCACTTCCATGCTAGGCTAGTTTTAAAGTTTTTGTAGAGACTATATCTTGCTGTGTTGTCCAGGCTGATGTCAAATTCCTGGGCTCAAGTGATCCTCTTGCCTTGGCTTCCCAAAATGCTGGGATTACATGCACGAGCCACTGCATCTGTACAGGAGCCATATTTATAGAAAGACATTGCATTGCCAGAATTGTGTTGCTGAAGCAGGAAGGAAATGGAGGATGTATTCTGACCTTTCTATTTCTCCATCCTCTCACCATCTACTAGTGACTCCCCTTGGTTGATTTCAATATGGAAGCCGAGCTTAATGAAGTCTGAGAGATGCTGTCTGTGGAGTTAGCACCCCCAGGTCACAGGGCATGGAAGGAAAGGCAGACAACGAATCTGAGATTGAAGAACAGAGAAGAACAAAGCGTGCAACTTACTCATATAGCCATTGGACTAAATTTGTTATTTAAACTGCTCGATTATTTTATATCATTACTAATTTTTGAGGGAGCTTATCATTTACTAAGAGATGTAAAAATTCCTCACTATGTTTATGGATTTATTTCTATTTTGTTTTGAATTTATGCTTTTTGCATTTGAGACTATGTTATTGGATGTATACACATATAGAGTTGTTATATTTTCCACTTCCAATGGAAACTTTTATCATTAGGTGTTAACTCTCTATTCATCTCTGTACTTTTATTGTCTTGAAGTCTATTTGCTCTAATATTAAGTAGCTGACTTTATTTCAATTTCTGTTTTTCTATTATATGATTTACCATCCTATGCTTATTAATATTTCTCTATTTGTTTTAGTTTTTGAGATTTATTTATTTTTTGAGATAGAGTCTTGCTTTATCTCTCAGGCTGGAGTGCAGTGGCACAATCATGGCTCACTGCAGCCTTGACCTCTGGAGCTCTCAGGTGATCCTCCCACCTCAGCTTCCTGAGTAGCTGAGACTCTAGGCATGCATCACCATGCCTGGTTAATTTTATAAATATGTTTTTTTGTAGAGACAGGCTATGTTGCCCAGGCTGGTCTCGAACTCCTGGGCTCAAGTGATCCTCCCACCTTGGCCTCCCAAAGTGCTGAGATTACAGGTGTGAGCTACCACCCCCAGCCTTTTCTTGGTTTAGATATGTCTCTGCTTAACAGCATATAGCTATATGTTATTTCTTTATTTTTTAAAAATCCAGTGTAGCATTTTCTTTTAACTTGAGAATTTACTCCATTTATATTTGTTGTGATTTCTGATTTGTATTTATGTATGCCATCTGCTTATGTACTATTTATCCTGCCCTTTCTGTTTTTTGTTTGTTTGTTTCTTATTATATCATTTAAGTGTCCAGTCAGGAAAACAGAGAATACCATACATATTTCACATAAAGGGAAATTATTATAAAAATATTAGAAGTACTAGAGGAGCAGAAAGGCAAGTATGAGGTTACCAAAAAATTAGTAACTAAAAATGATTATTGTTACTCCTAGGGCTAAAGAGGCCAAAGAGAAAATGAAGTTGAAACCATGCTGTCTGCTACCTTGACAGTTGCCACTCTTTTTTTTCTTTAGATGGAGTCTTGCTCTGTTGCCTAGGCTGAAGTGCAGTGGCGTGATATTGGCTCACTGCAAACTCCTCCTCCTGGGTTCAAGTGATTCTCCTGCTTCAGCTTCCCACCTCAGCCTCCAAAGTAGCTGTGACTACAGGCATGCACCACCATACATGGCTAATTTTTGTGTTTTTAGTAGTGTTGGATTTCACCATGTTGGCCAGGCTGGTCTTAAACACCTGCCCTCAAGTGATCCACCTACTTGGCCCTCCAAAATGCTGGAATTACAGCTGTGAGCCACCGGCTGACAGCTGCCACTCTTATTGCCACCAAACGCCAGGGAGAAAGTGAATTCTCCTTCCTACTCTTCAGTCCCACAAGGGCTTTCCACTGGCATAATTCAACAGAAAGCCAGATGCAAGGAGCCTGGCTTCCCACTTCTATACTCAGGAGTGTAGAAGAAAAAGTCTTGTTAAATAAATATTATCCATCACTCCTACTATCTTTCAAAAAATTAAAAATATCTTATTATTCAATTTTTATTATTTAGAAGTTATGCATACTCTTTGTTTTTCTGATAGTTACTGTAGGCATTGAACTTGCAAGACCTGAAGTTAATCAAATCCTTACCCTCCCCCAGTAATATAAAGAGCAATTTATATGCATTTTTATGCAGTATTTTGATATATTTTTCTCATAGACATTGTTTATAGAGTAATTGTTTTTTCGACTTTTATTCAAATTAATATAATAATGTCTTTGCTTACCAAGCCTTCTTGCATCTCAGAATTGCTTTTATTTTTGCCTTAAGTACTGACTTTAGAATGTTCTTTAATGAAAATCTATCAGTTTACCCTTTAAGATTTGGTCTAAAATATATATATTTTACTTTCATTTTTATAAGGCCATTGCTTGGGGCAAAGATTTCCAGAGGGACATACTTTATTTCTTTCAACTTTGAGAGACTCTTCCACTGCCTTTTGACTTCTATTGCCACTGTACAGAAGTCAACAGTTCAGTCAATTGCCCTTCCTTTATGCTGATATCTTTTTTCTTTCTGCCAGCTTTTGAGAACTGGTTGCCTTTTGAATTCTGTAATTTTACTTTGATTGATCTATTTTGTTTCTAAATGTTTCTAAGGCTCCACTGAGCTTCATTGATCTGAAGATTGGAAGCTGTCAACAGTATTAGAAAATACTCACCCACTCGCCTTGGCCTCCCAACGTGCTGGGATTACAGGCGCGAGTCACTTTCCCTGGCCAATTTTAAATTTCGAATTTTTTTTTTATTTCTAAAGCTTACTTGGTTATTTTTAAGATTTCCTACTTCTTTGATCATATTGTTGAGTTTCTAATATTTTAAAATCCTATTAAACATAGTTATTCTGTAATCCTTGCCGGTTCTAATTTCTGAAGTCTTTGAGGATTTCGCATTGCTGTCTGTCTGTAGTCCCTTGTTCCCGTGTATGCTTCACAATTTTTAAAACATATTTACTTATTTCTTTTTACTGTGAGAAGCTAATATCTTTGGAATTTCACCTGTAGGGATTCTTGATGCCTCAGGTGAAGGGGAATTTCTATACTGGGGGTTTGCTTTCATTCTCCCAACTGCTTAAGGGCACCGATAACCTGGAAACAGTTAAAGCCTCAGCTTGGAGTTTTTCAGTAAGTGGTATAAATGCAGACTGTAAACACACATAAAAGCTGGCCATGCCTTAAAATTTCCCACATCACACGGCAGGTTGTGATGTGGTTGAGAAAGACAAAGTTTCCTTATTGTCCTTTTCTGCTTGGCAAATTTATTTCTCATTTTTCGTATATTGAAGTAAAGTTCTAGGTTTATGAGCATGGGCTACCATAGGCTTTCCAACTGGGGCAGGATCTGGGCCAGAATCCTGCAAGTGGTATTCCTCAGCCTTTGTGAGCCATGAGAAAGGGTGGGGCTTGACCTCTTCTCCATTCCCTTTGGCACCTGGGGCCCCACACAGCCACCCAAGAAAGACCCCAGGAGCTCCAGCATTGGCCTAAGATGAAAGATACTTTTGGTACTAACAAGGATTTCTGTTTCCATTAAAATTTCAGCCTCCTGCGGTCTCAGCAATGCATTAAAAAACATATTTTAGCATATTAAGCACTTCAGTGTGAGGGTTGTTCAGGATATCCAGAATATCTGGCTTGCTATATTGCTGGATATTGAAGTCTTTTATCAACTCCCTCCTGTACATTAAACATTGAGTTCCTAGAGACCAGGGACTGTGATTGATTCGTCTTTATACCCTAGGGCCTGACGCACATTAGTGTATACATAGGAATTATTATTTGAATAAATGACAAAACCAATAATTTCAAGTTGAAAAAATTGGTTACCGATTCTTTTTTGTCGTTGTTCTTGTTTTCCTAAGGCAGAGCTTTGCTCTTGTTGCCCGGGTTGGACTGCAGTGTTGTGATCTCTGCTCATTGCAATCTCTGCTTCCCAGGTTCAGGCGATTCTCTTGCCCCAGCCTCCTGAGTAGCTAGAATTACAGCTGTGGGCCACCACGTCCAGCTAATTTTTGCATTTTTAGTAGAGATGTGGTTTCAGCATGTTGGTCAGGCTGGTCTCAAACTCCTGACCTCAATGCTGGCATTGCAGGCAGGAGCCACCACGCCCAGCCATTGGTTTGAAATTCTAAACACAATAAAAGCAATTTCCTTTCTGAAAACTCTCAAGGCTTTAACAGCATAATGTAGATTAGAGAATTCCTTGGGAAGCTGGTTATCCTCATGAACTAAGTTTTAGTTAAATTAACTGGGAAGATGCCCAATGTGTACTTTAATTTTAATTATATGGATTCACTCCAGTAGGACAGTAGGAGAGTTTATGTTGTAGCTAAATTGCCCAATTACATGAATCAGGTTGCAAAGGTTAGGAAAGTGTTCTTCACACACACACACACACACACACACACGCACACACACACGCACACACACGTATATATATTTTACTTCTTCTACTTTCGGTGATGTCTTACATTTTGTCTTTGGTATTGACATTTGCCACGATCGCTGGGTTATCCCATTGGTCCACTACTTCATAACTCAGTGTTCACGTCTTCAATCACCTTTTGTGGAGCGTGCCTCACATGCACGGTGCTGAACACTGGGCCTGCGAAGCGTATTCACTGCCCTCAGTGTTCCCCCCCGTCAGAGACTCACGTCAATAATCGCAACACCATTAAAAGACAACAGTAAAGTGCATATCGGGCACAGCAGTGGCAGAAACGAGACAGTGGGCTACTGTGTTTAGGAGCAGCTGGGAAGGCTTCCCTGGAGAAGAGAGTCCTTTGTTGAAGGTGGAATGACGAGTGGTGTCTCTCGGCCAAGTGACTTGAAACCAGGGAGGCAGAAAGCGGTGTGTGGCCTGGTCTCCCATGAGGGGTCCCAGGTTGCCTTCCAGTGAAGGACAAGGCTGCTCAATGCTCAGGAGTGACCAGATGTTATTTTTAAAAATTTACTTGAGATGGCAGTCTCACTGTGTCACCGAGGCCGGAGCATAGGGGTATCATATCGGCTGACTGCACCCTCCGCCTCCTGGGCTCAGGCGATCCCCCATCTCAGCCTCCCAAGTAGCTGGGACCACAGGTGCATGCCACCAGGCTCAGCTAATCTTTGTGTTTTTATAGAAAGAGCCGGGGTTTTACCATGTTGCCCAGGCTAGTCTTAAACTCCTGAGCTTAAGTGATCAGCCTGCCTCGGCCTCGCAAAGTGCTGGGATTACTGCATGGGTCCTCGTGCCTGGCCAGTGCTCAGAAGTGCCTGACCACTCAAGAACTCCTAATTTTCTTGACCATTTCCTAGGACTATGTTCACTGGCACTTCTAAGGTGACAGTTGCTTAACAGATGTCCCGCCTCCTGCCTTCTCTCTTCCTGGACTGTGTGCATTTTCACAAGCCTCCCGCCTCAGTGTCCTTTCTTCCTGTACTCCTTCTTCCTCCTTCCCTTTCTCTCTTAATATCATAGAGAATTTTAATTTATTCTTTGCTGTTGCTCTCTTCCTATGAGCACTAAGTTGAAATTGAATATTTTAAATAAATGTAAATTCAAATTGCTGTCTCAATTTAGAAACATAAGTGGTGCAATTTAATACAAACCAAGAGAAAACACAATAAAAATGTCCAGGCTACATGTGTCCAACTAAACATTTCTGGTCCCTCAAGCCCACGCTTCCTGTTTTCACTTATCCATCCTCTCTTCAACTCACATTCTTATATTCTGAATTAAAATTCAGGGTGCACATATGTTTTCCATTAATTTCTATAGCATTTTAGTAGACTCTCCAAAGTTACACATGGGTGTGCAGGAAGAAATATTAGAACTCATATTTATAATGTATTTTTTAATCTTATGCTTTTAGAAGGGCTATTGCGCATGCTTTATAATATATGTTAGCGTATTTCAAGGGCATAATTTATAAGTGAATATGCTTATGCTAGCGTGCATGCTCAGACATTACTTGCTGTGGGGCGGACTGGTTTCTTTAATTCTTTTCTCCAGCAAAATGCCTATGGTTTTAGAAACTATTCTGCCAGGCAGCTCCCCTGTTTCCCAACCGTCTCAGCAGCTCTGCCTAACAAGATTTAAAGGGGTGGAAAATCTGAATCATCAACATAGCCTTATCTTGCTAATGTTTTGTTCAGCGGTAAGAGTTTTTCTATCTTTCTGAATTTGTTTTCTAACACTAAGAATTTCTGAGCTGCTTAGTAAGGATGCAGGTTCCTGGGAGGTGATGAGGGAGATACTTTGAGAAAAGCACGAATTGGCAGTTCCGCCCACGAAGCATGTCATCCGAGCATTTACTGACGTGGACTTCTTGTGGCCTTGGAGCTAAAGGGTCTCTCCTGACCACAGACCTCAGGGGTGAAGCCTTTTTCTGCCCTGACAATTCGTTCTATCTACTGAAGTGCCCCCTTTAAGACCCTCACAAATGCCCACATCATTTCATGGGCTTAGAAGTTTTAAAACCCCACCTCTACTTAAAAATAAGTTTGAACAATTTTAAAGCTTCGTTTGCTTTTCTTTGCCAATTCAGTGGGAAATGAACATTTTACAAATTTAACATCAAGTGTAATTATTTTATTACATGTATCTGATTCAGAATTCAGAAGGAGTTTTGTGGCTCCGTACACATTCCAGCATGGGTGACAGAGGCGCGCTTCCTCTGAAGAGTCACAGATCTCCTGCGTTTCTTGTGAAGCTCTTTTCATCACATTTTAAGATGGGCTCAACACTGAAACGTCTGCTGAAGCCCTTTGCACTTCTGTTCCAAGGAGAAGACATCTTGGAATCTTGGCCTTTGAATAATTATGGTTTGGAATGTGTATCAGATCAAGAAAGGTTAGTTAGGTTCAGGTGCCTTTCTAACACAAGTTTTTCCTAAATAAGGTTTTTGGTCTTTCAAATGTAGCTTGAACGTTTCCAAGGTTTATATTTTACAGGTAAGAAAATGTGGCAAAGACGTGGCAAACTCTGTGGGCCCTGTGACTGCCTGGTTTCTCCGCCCCTTGCCCCTTTGTCTTCTTGCCTGATTGCCAACCCCTTGCTAACACTGCGGGTACCAGCGGGCCCCCAGGAAGCAGTTCCCAGGCTTTCTCTGCCCGTGAGTCTCTCCGCTCTCATTTCACCATTGCTAGATCCTTCAAAGAAGCCAGAGCAGTTTTCCAGCCAACCCATGGGTGTCTATTTATGGCTCCGCCATGAGGCCTGACCTTTGGGTATGAGTGGCTGGTCCCCACAGTGGGGTGCAGGAGCCTGGAGACACTGGCCGCCAGTCACTGTGACTAGTCATGCTGCGAGTCTCCATTAGATCCACTCAGAATGCTTTTCTGAGGCAGTCGTCCTTCTGTGAAGAATTGCAGTGTGAAGTCTGAAACCGACTGACCAGGTTGAGTCTCTGCCACTTCCCAGAGGGGCTTTTTACCAAACACTTTGTGTTTTAACCTGACAATGGGTTGGTTAAATAATGCCTAAGAAGGCTGGGTGCGGTGGCTCACGCCTGTAATCCCAGCACTTTGGGAGGCCGAGGCAGGTGGATCTCGAGGTCAAGAGATCGAGACCGTCCTGGTCAACATGGTGAAACCCCGTCTCTACTAAAAATACAAAAAATTAGCTGGGCATGGTGGCGCGTGCCTGTAATCCCAGCTACTCAGGAGGCTGAGGCAGGAGAATTGCCTGAACCCGGGAGGCGGAGGTTGCGGTGAGCCGAGATCACGCCATTGCACTCCAGCCTGGGTAATAAGAGTGAAACTCCATCTAAAAATAAATAAAAAAATAATAATGACTAAGAACACCTACCCTGATTAATGTAGTGGGTTACTATGAAAAGTAAATGACAAAGATGTGAACAAACATACTTTGTAAGTTATAAAGTTTATAATCTCAATTTGCTATTTATTATACTTCAAGTTAGATGCCTTTTCCCAGCTAATTTTTTGTTAAATTCTAATCCTTGGCCCAAAATTCAGCATCATGCAAATACATTCATGTAACAAATGCACACATGTATCTAAAACAAAGTAGATTTAAATCTAAAACAGAATCGAAAACAGCCAGCTAGCATCAAAATGGCAGTATCAAATTCACACATAACAATATTAACCCTAAATGTAAATGGACTAAATGCTCCAATCAAAAGACACAGATTGGCAAATTGGATAAAAAGCCAAAACCCTTCAGTGTGCTGTATCCAGGAAACCCATCTCACATGCAAGGATACACAAAGGCTCAAAATAAAGGGATGGAGGAAGATTTACCAAGCAAATGGAGAGCAAAAAAAAAGCAGGAGTCGCAATTCTCATCTCTGATAAAATAGACTTTAAAGCAACAAAGATCAAAAGAGACAAAGAAGGACATTACATATGGTAAA
>CM052648.1:191258269-191274164 GCA_028533165.1 Leontopithecus rosalia
CTGTTTTGGGTTCCGCCCTACTGACGTAGGCTCCGCCCTGCTGATGTGGGCTCTGCCCTGTAGGTGGAGTCTCTCTGTTATTGCGGGTTGCCTTGGCAATGGCTGACTGCATCAGCAGTGGGCGGGTACCGCAGTAGGGGCCGAAGCTCTCGGCAATGGCGGACGCCCCTCCCCCACGGAGCTGCACAGTCATGTGTTCCGCTCTTCCTGCAGTGGAACTCTCAACCCCCGGCACTCCGAATCGACTTATTGCTTGTCCCTGTGGGGGTGGGACCCGTCGAGCCTGCTCACTTGGCTCCCTGTCTCCAAGCCTTTTTGCTTTTTTTTCTTTTTAAGTTGTAGGGTTGACTCTCTCCCAGGTGCCTCAGCCGCTGGCTGAAAGGGCACTGGTGTCTGTGTGATTTCCCGTGCAGCCACCCACTGTGCTGGTTCACAGTTCACCTCCCAGAAATCTCCTGGTCTAGTTCACCATCCAAAACCCGTTCAATCAGATGAACATAGCAATCTGCCGTCCCAAGTCTCAAATTGCCGGTTTAACAGGGCGCCCAGACCCGTGTGTTTTGTGCGCCATGCCGCTGCGGTGGCGCTGGCTGCCTGGCCGCGCCAGCGGAGAGCGCTGTGCTTGAGTCCTGCGTGCCTTTTACACCTGGGCTTTTCCCCCGCTCTGTGGGCTATATGGATCCGTCTGAAAATGCGGTGTTTGCTTACCCTCTGCGTCTTGACTGAGAGCTGCAGTGGTGAGTTGCTTCTAGAGCGCCATCTTCCTCCTCTCCAATCTATTGATAATTATTTTTTAAAAATTAGAAGCTAAATAATAATAGGAAAGCGATGTAAACATATATGCTTAATGGGAAATGGGAATACTATACAGATGAAAATATACACACTTTAGAGTTTTTTTAAGTGGCAAAAGGATATGTAGACATCTTAGTACCGAGGTGGAATTTTTGGTTTGCATATGTGTTTCTTTTCTCTGGAAGACCAATTTAAACAAACAAAGAAAAATCTGTAGCCTTCATATGTGAAAGTGACCTGGCCATGAAGGAGTGCTGGCCGCGTGAGATGAGCCATCAGGCGGACATTCAGGGGACAAGCAAGCCGAGGCCACAGCCTCGCCGGGAATCAATCCAGCAGAGACTCTCTGCGAGCTCAAATGAGAATTTTCAGGGACACAGAAAAGTATTGTTTAAGTGCTGCTTATTTATTTTTGAAACAGAGTCTGACTGTTGTGCAGGCTGGAGTGCAGTGGCGCAGTCTTGGCTCACTGCAGCCTCTGACTCCCAGGCTCAAGCGATCCTCCAACCTCAGCCTCCTGGGTCGCTGGGATTATAGGCACACACCACCACGCCCGGCTAATTTTTGTACGTTTGGTAGAGACGAGGTTTTGCCGTGGCACACAGGCTGGTCTTAAACTCCTGGGCTCAAGTGATCTTCCGGCCTCAGCCTCCCAAAGTGCTGGAATCACAGGTGTGAACTACCATGCCCAGACTTTTTATGCTAAATTTAACAAGAGAAGGTAGTTTTTAAAAAAAATCACCATCACAGTCTCAGATGAAATATGACCCAGCAATCTTTCTAGGAATTTATTGTATAGATACACACATTCATTATTTGCAGTGGCAAAATATTTAATGCAATATAAATATCCATACATTGAACTAATATGCAGCCACATTAACAAAAAGAATGCAGGGAATCTGTGTTTACTGACACGGAAAGATCTCGAAGATATGTCGCAAAATGGAGAAAAGCAAGTGCTGCACATTGTGTGTTATTCCAAATGCACAAAAACCGAAATGTGCTGTGTGTATGTTTGGGTGTGTGTATCATGGAAGTGCATGTGTGCAGGGAAAAGCCTGGAAGTCTGGAGATGTCAACACGTAAATACGGTATACTCCTGGCTGCAATGCAGCGCCATGCTGTTTCTTTGACTGCTCGAATGGCTCCCGTGTCGACCATCCGTTGCTCCTTGGGGCTGGCTCTCGTGCTCCTCTCACGTTCTCACTTCTGGTGTCCGGAGCACGGGAAGCCTCACTTTCTGGGCCTGCTTCCTTCTGCTTGGGAGTGATGCTTAGAAAGCAGGACCTGGGAGCCGGGTGTGCCGGTGGCAACCACCGTTCCCTCTTAGCAAACAAAGCCAGGGGATGGCGCTGTGTAGACTAACCCATGAGTCAGCACACACAGCCTGCAGCTATTTCTGTATCTGTAACGTGTATGTAGACTAAACTGAGTGTGAGTCCATCAGATACAAAGGAATGACCGAATTCGTCAATAAAGGGGCAGGGGGACAGGAGACAGATCTTGGCAGAGGAATCCGATGATGTATGTAAATGCCTGTCTAAGAGGCGTTAGCTCGGTCGTCACCTACTCCACCTTGGGAGTTGGCAGGAACTGGCGTGTGCTTCCAAAGAACGGAGGATGGAAAGGGAACGACGGCAGCTCGGCAGCTCCGAGGCAGGCAGCCCTGTTATCACCACCGCTGCCAAGTCATGCGTCCCCGAAATGACGAGCTGAGAAAGTGCCCCACCTCTCAGGTTCTTCCAAGAAACCCATAACCCTTCAGCCTAAACCCAAGGAAGCATCAGAGCAGCCCATGTTGAGAGGCATTCTACAGAATATCTGACCATCCCTTTTCCAAACTGTCCGGGTCATGAAAGATGAGGAAAGGGTGAAGCATTGCCAGAGATCAGAGGATGCAAAGGAAATTGAACGACAAAATGCAAGGTGGGCTCCTACACTGGAGCTTGGAAGAGAAAAAGGCCATCATAGAAGACCCGGCAAAATCAAAGGAAAATCTGGAGTTGAGTGCATAGAAATGTACCAATGTTAATCTCTTAATTCTGACAAATGTCCCATAGCTATGTAAGACATTTGCATGAGTTGGAAGGATATAGGGATCTTTTTTGTCTTTGCAACTTTTCTGTAAATCTAAAATTATTACAAAATAAAAAATAACAAAAATGCAAACTTTAATTTCAAACCACACTGAAGTCAGAATAGAAAAGCTAAACAAGGCAAACAAGAGAACTTCATAATTCAAACGGGAACAATATCCTATAAGGACATAACAGTCATCAATTTTTGTTTTTTGAGACGAAGTCTCGCTTTGTCACCCAGACTGGAGTGCAATGGCATGATCTTGGCTCACTGCACCCTCCACCTCCCAGGTTCAAGCGATTCTCCTGCCTCAGCCTCTCCAGTAGCTGGGATTACAGGCACCTGCCATCATGCCTGGCTAATTTTTGTATTTTTGTAGAGACAGGGTTTCACCATGTTGGCCAGGCTGGTTTTGAACTCCTGACCTCAGATGATACACCAGCCTCAGCCTCCCAAAGTGCTGAGATTACAGGCCTGAGCCACTACACCTGGCCCAATATTCATAGATGAAAAACTCATCCAGCCTGGGCTCATTCTCCTGCCTCAGCCTCCTGAGTAGCTGGGATTACAGGCATGTGCCAGTACACCCGGCTAATTTTGTATTTTTAGTAGAGATGGGGTTTCTCCATGTTGATTAGGCTGGTCTTGAGCTCCCGATCTTAGGTGATCTGCTCCCCTCGGCCTCCCAAAGGGCTGGGATTACAGGCATGCTCTACCATGCCTGGCCACAACAGGAGTCTTCAATTCATCTTTTATCCTTGTGAGAGCAAATGGTCAAAAAAAAAAAAAAGGGGTAATCCAGCCTAGCATAATTAATAAAGCAGATCTATTAATCATCATCATGTGTCCAGCTGTGTCCTAAAACAGAACACACCTTCTTTCCTAGTGCGCACTGAAGCCTTGATTATATTATTTTTTAGTCCACAAAGAAAACTTCAGTAGAATAAATCTAGTTGACAATTGTTTATTTCCGTGAGCAGGTGCAGGTGTGAACACACAGCCTTAGAGATCCGTTCTACCAGCCAGTTTGGGCAACTTGTTTCTGGGCTACAGACATTTTTTTGCCTCTGAAATAATGAAACATATTTTGTCTCTGAAATTATGCAGAGATGGGTAGTCACATGTTTATCCAAAAGTCATTTTATTTCAAGCTGCTCTCCAGATTTTTGTTAAAAAGCCTCAGATTGTTCTCGGAGAAAATGTCACATTAAGAACCATGCCACTGTGCTGGCAAATCTAACTGTCATTGGTTTTCCTTTATTTTTGAGACGGAGTTTCGCTCTTTTCACCCAGGCTGGAGGAGTGCAATGGCGCGATCTCGGCTCACCACAACCTCCACCTCCTGGGTTCAGGCAATTCTCCTGCCGCAGCCTCCTGAGTAGCTGGGATTACAGGCACGCGCTACCGTGCCTAGCTAATTATTTTTAGTAGAGACGGGGTTTCACCATGTTGACCAGGATGGTCTCGATCTCTTGACCTTGTGATCCACCCGCCTCGGCCTCCCAAAGTGCTGGGATTATGTTACTTTTATAATCAGAGAGAAACAATGTTATATTTTTAAATTATTTTAACCTTTTGTAAATCAATCAGTTACAAGGTAATTTGCAGAACGCCTCAGGGCCAGTGAGATGAAATGATTTGAACACAATCAGTTTTGTAAGCAAGATTTTCTCATAAGTAGTAGAAGCAGGAGTGATCTTCCTGAGCCTCCTTGCTCCTCCATGCTCATCGCTGCTTCCCATTTCTTAAAATGTCCTTGCAGGCTTCTCTGCAGGCAGAAACTCCTCCTCAGGATGGGGTTTGAGAGGAGCAGGACAGCCTCATGAACGTGAAACACCTTGGATCAAATTAGTACTCTATCAATATATCAAAACGGGTTAAGAATCAATTTAAAGTTACTCTAATGGGAAAAGGCTAATAGAACTTTTAAGAAAAATTGGACTTTGACAGGATTGGAATTCAGTGGCTTTGAATTTTGACACAAGGCTTTTCCCTTAAGACCATAGAGTCTTGGGTTAGTAGCAATCCAAGTTCAGAGATGGGAATGCTGCCGGGAGGCTCTCTGTGTTCCCTGGGTACCATCCAACATGCTGAGCACGACAGAGGAGAAATGAGTGGCCACGTACCCCTGAAAACCAGAGGCACCCCTGAAAACCGTGCTTAGCCATAGCCTAAGAGCTTCTGAAGGTCAGCTCAGCAGGAGGGGTCGTGACTGCTGGCCTTGGCCTGGTAACCCAGTCCCCTCTGATGCTTCTGTATGGAGCATCTTTCCTCAGGAAACACAGAGCCCCTGGGGTGGCCTAATCTCCCCACAGAGCCCTGCTCCTGCACCAGGTAGCAAGGGAAAGTGCCCCTCTGGGGTGGTCCAAGCTTGCTCCCTCCTTTGGCTGACAGTGACTTTGTTGGAATGCACATGTACCCACTGAGCCCTGACACTCAGGGAACTTGGCTGATCTCACCACCAGCTCACTGTCTCCCATGGCCTGGAGGGAAAAGCAACTGCCACGTTTCAGTCCCTTTTTTTTTATAACTCCAGTATCAATATTCTCCCACCCATCCTAAATTGCCTCTTCCCAGGGTACACGTGGAGCTAGGAGGGCTCTCTCATCCGTGCCCCGGGCCCCTCCCTCAGCAGCCAGCCCCCTGCACCCTACTTTCTGGCACTCCTGGGCCACGCTTTCTTGTGACGCCCTGCTGCTGTCATTGCCCAGGCCTCAGAGGACAGGCAAAAGCGGGAGGAAGGTGTCAGCCCTTTTCTTCCTAGACCTGTTTCCACCTGGCCCACCACAGTGGAAGGCAGGCCCGAGGGTGGACCTCTCGGAGGGCAGAGTCCTTGCGTGGAATTAAACAAAGCCTATGAGCTGGACAGAAAGCTGTGGAGGAGAAAGTGGGGGTTACAGGCATACACACGCCCCTGCCTTCTACACCTGATCCCGAGGATGTGGAGTAGGGGACTCCGCAGACTTCAAGAGAGCGAATCATGTTGAGCTTCAGGTTCAATCGATCAAGGCCAGCCTGGAGATTTGGTGATTTGGGATAGTTTAGAAGCCATGTGGGGTGCTTAGGAGCAAGTCTGCCCGGAATACACCAAGGGGGATGGGGAGTGTGTCCAGCGACAGGAGATGAGCGGCGGCAAAGCCCCCCAATCCGAAGCAAGGGGGTTTTGTCTCCTTTTTGTTTCTTGGTTTTTGTTTTTGCTTTTTGAGATGGAGTTTCACCCTTGTTTTCCTGGCTGGAGTGGAGTGGCACCATCTTGGCTCACTACAACTTCTGCCTCTCAGGTTCAAGAGATTCTCCTGCCTCAGCCTCCCGTGTAGCTGGGATTACAGGCACCTGCCACTACACCTAGCTAATTTTTCTATTTTTAGTAGACATGGGGTTTCATCAAGTTGGCCAGGTTGGTCTTGAACTCCTCAGGTGATCCATCTGCCTCAGCCTCCCAAAGTGCTGAGATTACAGGCATGAGCCATCGTGCCTGGCCTATCTCCTCTTTGCATGGTGGGGCTGCCTGGGAGACAGAACATTGAGGATGGCACAGGACAACATCATCTTAGGTTGCTGGTGTCAAGGGAAGGTGGGTTAGAGGCTGAATGACTGGAAGGGAGATGTAGGATTAAGTAGGGAGTGTTGGAGGGCCTTGTCTCAGTGTCTCGGGTGAAGCTGACCACTTCATGTCATCCGAGTCTTCTGCTGGTTTTGGAGGTAAGTTTACTTCATGTTATTCTGTGTCTGGGGGCTCTTGCAAGAACCTCGGTTCAAGGTTTTCGTCTGGGGGCAGATTTCCACTTGGAATGAGACTTGCATTTTTAAAATTGTGAAACATGAACCCAAGGTTGTGCTTGTAACTTTTCTGTGTCATTAGTGACTCAGTAGGCTGAGTAATGCCTCCCACCAATGACAGGGAAGAGCTTCTCCCATTCTGAAAATGTGCAGACTAGGATTGAAATATATTCGTTCCCAGGAGACCTTGGGAGTTCTAATCCCTTTAACCGTGGATGTTTCCCTCATGGTTGCCAGGGACTTTGCAGACGTGATTAAGTTAAGAATGTTGAGATGGGGAGGCTGTCCTGAATTATCCGGGTGGGCCCTGGTCATCAGGGTCCTCATGGGAGGGACATGAGGAGGTCAGGGGAGGAAGCAGCAGGCAGGAGAAGTGATGGCTGGACAGATGCGAGCAACTCCTCTCCCAGAACCTCCAGGAGAAACCAACACCTTGACATTCACCCAGCAAAACGGACTCAGACTTCTGCCCTCCAGAAGTGTCCAAAGATAAACTTGAGTTGTTTTAAGCCAGAGCCTCTGGGGCAGTGTGGGAGCACCAACAGGAAGCCGGTACAGGAGGACAGCACTGGGTCCCTTCCATCTGGGTTCAAGGTTCATCTTTCGGTGGTGTCTCTTCCAGAAGAGCATGTGAAGGCTGTGGGGAGAGGCAGCCTTGACGGTCAGGGGACAAGCATGAGTGTGTTGTGTGAGAACTTGGCAGTACTGAGGCTGCGACTGGCTCAGATTCGGGTCTCCTACGGTCCAGGAGGAGTCAGACCTGCACTGGCAGGTGGTGATTATTTCATAAGGAGAGTGTCAGTGTTGACTGCGGGGAGGACTGGAGGATCTTCAGGACTAGAGGCAGGACCGAGGGCTAAGGCAGCCTGAGGTCCTGGGAGTTTGGCTCATTCTATACTTCCAGAGGACTGAGAGGGTGAGGACAGTCTGCTCTTGTGAGTGGCAGCACTCAGATGACCGAATTGGAGAAGCGAGACTCTCTCCTGCTAGAGGAACAGAGAGTTCCCCGGTGGGGAAAATTCTAGCTGCAGCTCGGCCTCAGTGATGGCAGTAGCCTGCGTATGGGAAAAAGCTCCTCTCGCCTGAATACATGCAGGCTGGGATTGGAATGTGTTCATTCCCAGAGGACTTTGCTGGGTAAACAAATCCATTTGCCAGTGGAGAGGGACCAGAGAACCGGCCGTTGCCCCCCCTTGCTCTTGCTCCATCGCTGCTGTGACCAGGACTGTTTCTGGCAGTTGGGGCAAGTTGAGGCTACCTGGACCACTGGTGTTTGTGGATTTCCCTCGCTGGGATGCGTAGCCTTATGGAGGCCATGGGCTGCTGCTACAGTCTGGCCGCTGTGCCCACGCAGATCTCTTGCTGAGTTGTCATCCCCAGTGCTGGAGGTGAATCCCTCATGGCTTGTGCTGTCTCCACCAAAAGATGAGCCTTCAACCCAGATGGTGAGTTCTTGTGAGATCTCGTCATTAGGTGTGTGGGGCTTCCTGCACCTCCCAACCCTGTTTGCTCGCTCCTGTTCTGGCCATGTGACGAGCCAGCTCCCCCTAAACTTCTGCCATGATTGTACTGAGGCTTCCTCAGAAGCTTAGCAGATTCTTCCTGTAAAGCCTGTGGAACCATAGTCAATTAAACCTCTTTTCTTTTTATTTATTTATTTGAGACAGAGTCTACTCTGTCACCTAGGCTGGAGTGCAGTGGCATGATTGGTTCAGTGCAGCCTTTGCCTCCTGGGTTCAAGTGATTCTTGTGCCTCAGCCTCCCGAGGAGCTGAAACTACAGGCGTGTGCCACCATACTTGGCTGATTTTTGTATTTTTAGTAGAGACAGGGTTTTACCATGTTGGCCAGGCGGGTTTCAAACTCCTGACCGCAAGTGATCCACCTGCCCTGGCCTCCCAACGTGCTGAGATTACAGGCATAAGCCACCATACCTGGCCTAAACTTCTTGTCTTTATAAATTACAGTCCCAGGTATTTATTTATAGCAATGCAAGAATGACCTCATACCACTGTATTTCAAGGGAGGGGCCTGGGAGAGACCCAAGCAGTCATGTGGGTGTCTCCAAGCCCTAGCTGAGTGGATAAAATACCCAGTCTGGATCCCAGGAGCCCTTTCAGCCTCAGTGCCAGCAACCACTATGCCTTGAGTCCCCTAAGTCAAGTTTCCCTCCCTAGAGGAGACCGGGCAGTGGAGGCGTGCGGTGGTCGGGGAAGAGTCGTTGTAGGTATTGGCTATGTTAGCACGTCTGTCAGCCAAGGACTGTCCTTGTGCTTCAGGGTGTTAGTGTGAACTTCCATTTGAGATAGCTAATTTCTTGAGTAACAGTAAAGCCGCTTGTAAATTGGCTTCTTGGATTCTATTGTTTTTTTTAAATGGAGTCTCGCTCTGTCGCCCAGGCTGGAGTGCAGCAGCGCCATCTCGGCTCATGCACCTCCCTCTTCCGGGTTCAAGCAATTCTCCTGCCTCAGCCTCCCAAGTAGCTGGGACTACAGGCGCACACCACCAAGCCCGGGTTATTTTTTCTATTTTAGGAGAGACGCGGTTTCACCATGTTGCCTAGGCTGGTCTTGAACTCCCGAGCTCTGGCAATCTGCCCGCCTCGGCCTCCCGAAGTGGTAGGATCACAGGCGTGAGCCACCGCACCTGGCCAGGTTCTATTTTTTAAATTATTTTTTATTGTGATAAAATATATATAACACAAAGGTAATTCTTATTATTTTTTATTTTTGTAAGTTATTTTATTTCTTCCATGATGATTTACAGGACTATCTTCAAACCAGTCCAAATATTTTATAAATAATATCTGGCCGTTTTCTAACCAATTAAGTAACTTGTACAATAAACGACCTCACATCTTTCAGCAAGAAATACATTAAATTTGGATAGTAAAGACATTACATAAGAGGACACAATTACAATTTGCTTTAAATATTTCTTTTAAATAATTCGCACTTCTGCTCAATAAAGGGAGGCATTTTTACAGTCCAGAGGTCTTATTGTGCTAACACCTATTACGCCGTGAGCTCACAGGGAAGAGGTCCAGCAGCTCAGGCTCCTTCCCATTGGCTCCCACACGGTGCGCTGCTCTGGGAGGTGCAGGCTGGCACCTCAGTTGAACCCGGGTACCTTTCTCTTTGGCTTCTTTCTTTTTCTGATCATTTTCCTTCATGCGTTCAGGAAGCCATCTAGCTCTTAGAGTGCTTGATGTGCTCAATACACACGAGAATTCTCTTGGCAAGAATCTTGCCCTTAACTTGTTTGTTTGCCACAATGCCAACAGCACGCCGGGGAGCACTGTAGACTCTTCCAGTTTGCCATGGTGACACTTGTGGGGCTTCCTTTTTGAACAATCCCCATTTTCTTGCTATGTACAATATCGCCTTTCTTATAGATTCACATGCATGTGGCCACGGGAAGGACTCTGTTTTCTAGAAGGCGTAGAGAACACACATTGGGTGCCTCTCCTCTTTCCCTCTGTGTTTGTCATTTTGGCAAAGTACTGGAAGCTGGCAGTTCTAGCCAAAAAGACCAAAATTTATTATCTTAACCATTTTTCAGTGTACAGCTGAGTGGCATTAGTGCATCTGCATTGGTGTGCCACCAAAAGGCAGCGTTCATCTCTAGAAGCTTTTCATCTTTCCAAAGTGAAATTCCGTGCCCGTTAAACACTCACTTCCTGTCCCCTTCCCGTGACCCCAGCCCCTGGAGCCCCACTCTACTTTGTCTGTCTGCGAGTTTGACTACATAAGGGATATAAGTGGGATGACACAGTATCTGTTCTTTTGTGACTGGCTTATTTCACATTAGTGTAACACCCTCACACTTCAGCCAGGTAGCAGCAGGTTCCAGAATTTTCTCCCTTTTAAAGGGTGGGTGGCATTGCACTGACATCCACAGCAGGTCTCGTCAATCCGTTCATCTGTCTATGAACACCGGTTGCTTCCACCTCTTGGCCCTTGTGAACAACGCTGCTATGGACGTGGGGGTGCAGGCGTCTGCTTGAGTCCTGCTCCGGTTCCTTTTGGGTTCATGTTGAGAGCTGTCCCCAGCAGTGTCCTGAACTCTCTGTTTCCATGGCGTACCCAAACACGTTGGATCTCAGGCATCTGCCTGCCCTCTGAGTAACTGTGGCCTCTCACCTTGTGCCTGGGTGTGAGCTTGCGTCTGTGCGGCCACTTGGGCTGATGCAGCCTCAGGAATTGGCCCTCCACGGGTGTGGGAAGCTGTGGGGTGTGTCTTGCTTGAAACTTCCCCTTGGTGTGCCTGAGGTGAGAGTCTTCCGCTAAGAAGGCCACTTGTGGTGTTTGAGGTTTGGCAAGGCTGGGGTGAGGATGAGTAGAATATAGATGGTGAGGTGTGGGGAGGTGGCCCCTCAGAGGGGGCAGGAAGGGGCTGCACTGAGGCTGGGAAGATGGCGAACAGCAGCATGAGGGGGCACACTGGGATTTCACAGCAGATCAGTCTGGAAGCAGAAAAGCGTTGGGCGTTCCCAGGTCTGAACCACATGGGGAACGTGGAGGTCAGGCGGATGGCTCAGCACTTGGTCAGCAGTGGCTTGGACTGACTCGGGGCAGTGGTAACTGCCCACAGCCAAGACGCTGATGCCAGAGCCAGAGTCCAAGGCTGAAGTGACTGATTAATCAGCCTTTGGCTGCCACTGCACTCTTCGGTGAGGATCACTGAGGCAGGTCCTGCCCTTTCATGTGTAGAAAGGGAGACTGGCCATGAGTCATGGGGAGTCTAAGGAGGCAAGAAAACCTAGAGAGGGACGTGGCTTGGCTCTGTACCCCTCCGAAGCTCATCCAGTCGTGATCCCCAGTGTTGGAGGTGACGGGATCCTGGGGGTGGCTTTCTCACGAGTGGGTTAGTTCTGTTCTTGTGATAGTGAATGAGTCCCTGTGAGACCTGGTCGTGTAAAGGTGACTCCTCTCTGCCGTCTTTCTTTTCCTCGTGCTCCGGCCATGTCACGTGCGTGCTCCTCCTTCATCTTCTGCCGTGACTGTGTTTCCTGAGGCCTCCCTAGAAGCTGAGCAGATGCCAGAATCATGCTTCCTGTACAGCCTGTGAAACCAGGAGCCAATCAAACCTCTTTTCTTTATAAATTATCTAGTCTCAAGTATTTCTTTATAGCAATGCAAGAATGGACAAATACAGGGAGGCTTTGAGGTTTGAAATGCAGACGTGGAAGGAGAGCCCCAGGTACAGGATTCACTGACAGTCTCCTTAGCCGTGGCTTCTGAGGAAGATGAGACGGGGGAAAGGTGGGGAACCCTGTCTGGCAGTAGTTGATTTTAGAGCCCCCACCCCGTGTCACTGTTTGGTCTCAGGGAGAGGAGAGTGAGCCATGGTGTTGATTTCTTTAGGGAGCAAACGTTCCCCTGAAGGGAAGGTATTGTCTCCGCTCACGCACTGGAGTCTGCACAACTGCATTTTGTCTTAAATACCTTGTGGTCTTTTTCGGTGACAGCTTGGAGTCAATGCTGGGTGTCAACTGCAAGCTGCCAAAATCAGGACAGCAGAGAAGATGGTCACCTACAGATATAGTTTGGATGTTTGCCCTTCCAAATCTCATGTTAAAACGTGATCTCCGGTGTTGGAGGGAGTGCCTGAGGGGAGGGTTGGGTCCTGAAGGTGGATGCCTCTCGAGTGACTAGTGCAGTCTCCCGGTGCTGAGTGAGTGCTCCCTCCTAGTTCACATTGAAAAGAGCCTGGCCCTTTCTTCTCCCCTCTCTCTTGCTCCCTTCCCCTTGTCATGTGATGCTTGTCCCCTTTTCCTTCCACCTTGAGTGGAGGCTTCCTGAGGCCTCCCCAGAAGCAGACGCTGATGCTGCTTCTTGTGCAGTCTTCAGGACTGTGAGCCAAAGAAACCTCTTTGCTTTATCGATTACCCAGGCTCAGGTATTCCTTCACAGCAATGCAAAACAGACTAAGACGTCTGCACATGGATGGGGACAGGGCTTCAGAGAAAGGTTAAATCCCTCAGGTTTGCATTGAGGGTTCAAGAGAAATAAGTAGGGCTCAGTAAGCCCCTGAGACATGAAACCCATCTGCATTCTTGATTATTCCACGTGAAGGCAAGAAGTTTTGTAAGCTGAGGTGAAGAAGTGTACTGGTAAGTCAGAAGAGAATCCCTGAAGTGAGAGGCCGGGCGAGCTGGAGGCCAGGATGGTGCTGAAGTCAGGAGCTGGAGGAGTCCTGGGTCTGACTGTTTTGTTTGGGACGAGGTAGTTTCCTTCACCATTAGGCTGCTTTATGGGGAGGATGATGTTATTACAGAAGCTGGGCCTGGGGACCAAGAGACCCTGGTTAAGGAGGCCTTGAATTAGGCAGCCTTGTTGGGAGGGCATGGAAGGGTCTATTTCAGCCTCCCAAGTTTGGCCTATATCAGGTGAGTAAGCAGCCCGGATGGAGTCAAGTGTCATAGTGAACATAGTCTGTATTGAGAGTTTAACGGGGGTTCAGGGGCTTTGGACAGGAGCAAGAAAATGTAGGTGTTCAGTGAGAGCACACAAAGACAAAGGTGCACAGGCACGGGGCCGGGGACTTCGGGGCGGGCCCTTGGCAGTGCCAAGAATGCTGGGATTCAGGCTGGCGGGAGCTGTCCTCCCAGGGTTGCCGGGGCTGATGGAGCTGAGCAGGAAGCTGTGCTGGGCACTGAGAAGTCCCAGTGAGAGAGGAACAGGTTTAGGTGAAGGCGAGTCACAAGGAGATAACCGAGTATAGTCTGTGTGCCCTAAGGGTGGTCGGAAAGTAAGAGGCACTCATGGCGGAACATTGCCCCTAAGTGTATGAAGAAGGCAGTGTGTGGCCATCGATGGGCTGATGAATTCCCTTCATGCATCTGATTACTGTGGACACACAGGGGAGGGTCCCGTGGAGAAAATGAACTGAGGAGATGGACACTTATTCCTTAGGCAATCCCAAGTCTTTCTTTACAATATCTACATTTCTTTATAGTATCTTCGAGAATCCCTGTCTGTGGGGGTTTGGAGGGAACAGATTGCCCTGGCTTGTTTTCTCTGAAGGGTTTAAGTTGTGAAACCCCGAGTTTGCACTGAGTTTACTTGACTTTTTCTGCAATGGAGTCCTCATGCTGTTGACCTAGTGCATGCATTTCAGAGAGAAGAACGTTTTGCTAATTTACATAGTGTTTTAGGCTAACATCCTAATTACTGGTGTAAGCCATTTATGAGCCTGCTGACTAACTGAGGAGCCATCTGGATGTCCAGGACGAGACCGGAGCAGTCCCCCAGCTATTGTCTAGTTTGTGTCTGTAGTGAGAGACAGATTCATCGCTGTTGCCTCCAGTCTTTTGTTTCTTTGACTAATTAGTTTTTGAGGGATGACAATGGGAATGGATTCTAAGTCTCTCCACTATGGTTTTAGTCTGTAAGCCTCAGGGATGTTCTGATTTCTTGAAGGTTCCTGTGAAAAGACCCATCTGGCTTTTTCAAACTAAAAAGCAGCATCTCCAGGGCCCACTGACAGATGAGCACATTGCTATAAACCAGGGACTGGAGAATACGCCCTGGGGACTGTTCTACATTGATGTCTCAATTCTTCCCTGTGAGTGTGGGGTCCAGAAACAGCAGCATGTAAATGTGAGTGACAGCAAGGCGCAGAGTCTTGCTCAGATTACTGGCTTTCCATCATAAATGGAGGAGGACATGGCCCAGGCTGGGAGGAAGAGCTGGGGCAGGGCCAGCTGATGGAGGCTGGGAGGGTGGGGAGGGTGAGGTCTGGGGGCTTGCAGGGGCCAAAGGAAGAGATGAAAGCAGGAATCCAAAAACTTCCCAAGGAAAGTTCAGATGGCTCACCCTTTACTTGTATGAATATTCGAAGAGAACTAATGTGATTCTTCACATATTTTCAGAAGTAGAAGAGAAGCATGCCTTGCCACTCATTTTCTGAGGCCAGCATTACCCTGACACCAAACCCACAAAAAGTTTTACAAAAAGAAAGAATTCCAAACCAATATCTCTTATGAATAGGGACATCAAAACCCTCCACAACGTGCTAGCCTGTGGTGAGCGCCTGCTGCGCCTCCCGGACACCGGCTGTTTTCACTCAATCGTTGCGTGTTTTGATTTTGTTCTTTAGGTTCAGTCTGTTTCCCCTCAGCTTATTTCCGTAATACCCTATGGGACACTATGTTAAAGTACTTTATAGGTGATTTATTTCTCTTCACTTTACATGCCAACATTTCTTCATCTATTACATATAATTCTTTTTTAAATGCTTAGACAAAGGGGCACATTTTCTTTTTATATAAATTTCATAACATACTTCCGTTTTATTTTAACTTTCTCCTTTAATTTAATTTGATATCTTTCTCTCCTCTAAGATACTTTTTTCTCTGTTTAAAATGACCAATTCAGCTATCTATTTCTTTTTTAATTTTGTTTTTAAATGTTTTTTGTTTTTACTGACAAGGATGTGGAGCCACAGAAACTCTCATTTATTGCTGGTGAAATGCAAAATGTTACCACCACTCCAGAAGACACTTCTGCAGTTTTTTACAAACTAAACATTTCTTGGCACAGAATCCAGTAGTCCTGCTGTTTGTTATTTTCTCAAAGGAATTGACAGCATATGTCCACACAAAAACCTACACAGCATTTATGGAGCTTTACATCTAATTGACAAAACCTGGAAGCAACCAAGATGTCCTTCAGCAGGTGAATGAACCAACTGTGGCACATCTAGGCAGTGGAATGCTATTCTTTTTCAAAAATAGAAACAGGGTCTAGCTCTTTCACCCAGGCTGGAGTGCAGTGGTGTGACCATAGCTCACTGCAGCCTTGACCTCTCGCTCGAGCCTCCCAAACCACTGGGACTAAAGGCTTGAGCCGCTATACCTGGCCTACCAAATCACTTTTTCTTCTTCTGATCTTGCTTCTTTAATGTTTTCCTTGCTCTGTAGTCGACCCCGATCTTTTACACCTGTCTTTGCAAACTTCCTAAGAGTCTATCTCCCTAGGGAAAAGAAAATCTCATTCGGGGGTACCATTTGCTCACCCTTCACAATTAAAGGGGTGCCACTCCCACTCAAGGGTTAATAGAGCAGGTTAGGGAAACTGCTCAAGAGATAAGGGTCGGATTAGACAAACTTCAGGGGTAAGGAGTTGTTAGGGGAGCTGGTCAGGGGTAAGAGGTGGTTGGGGGAGCTGGTCAGGGGTAAGGAGTGGGTGGGGGAGCTCTTCAGGGATAAGAGGTGGTTAGGGGAGCTGGTCAGG
>CM052648.1:191274664-191290519 GCA_028533165.1 Leontopithecus rosalia
CCTCCTGGGTTCAGGCAATTCTCCTGCCTCAGCCTCCTGAGTAGCTGGGATTACAGGCACGCGCCACCGTGCCCAGCTAATTTTTTGTATTTTTAGTAGAGACGGGGTTTCACCATGTTGACCAGGATGGTCTCGATCTCTTGACCTCGTGATCCACCCGCCTCGGCCTCCCAAAGTGCTGGGATTACAGGCGTGAGCCCCCGCTCCCGGCCTTCTAAAGTATTTTTCTTTCTGCGGCTCTTTGATTCCAGAGGCAGGAAAGTCTGGAAGGAAAGCAAAGGTCAAAAACAAACCCTGGAGCGTTGAAGGTCAAGTTGTCGAGAGGGTCGCTCCTGTGAAGGCCACTTCGTGAGATGGTGTCCTGAGGGGGACGCGGTGAGGGGGACGCGGTGACGGGGACGCGGTGAGGGGGACGCGGTGACGGGGACGCGGTGAGGGGGACGCGGTGACGGGGACGCGGTGACGGGGACGCGGTGAGGGGGACGCGGTGACGGGGACGCGGTGAGGGGGACGCGGTGACGGGGTGCGTCCTGAGGGGCGCGTCGTCGGGCGAGTCTCTGTCCCTCCCTCTCGGGTCCCCCTCCGCAGCTCCCCCCAGCGGTCGGGGCTCTTCGTGCCCGTGCGTCGCGGCCCCTGCATCCGCCTCCCCAGCAGCGCGGTCCTCGCGGGGAGTCCGTCTCCTCCCGCTGGAGCCTGAGGCCGCCCCCGTTCCGCCGCAGCTCCCTCCGGCTTCGGGCTCTGGGGATCCGCTCTCCAGCGGGTCTGTCCGGAACCGCCCTCGCTGTGCAGGGCAGGAGGCAGCGAGCGCGCCGCGGGCAGGGGCGGTGTCTGCAGGAGGGACCCTGCCCGCGCGGAGCCGCGAGAAGGCGGCAGGGGCGGGAGGCGGGAGGCGGGGAAGGAAGACCGGCCGGCAAGTTCCAGTGCGGGACACAGTCCCGGTGGCCAGGTGGCCTCTCGGGGGCCTTTCGGAAGCCGAGGACCTGAGCTCTTCGGGAAATGGAATTGAGACGGGCACGCGGCGTGGAAGAAGCGGAGCAGGGCAGACGCGGGCACAGCGGAGCGCCAGGGCGCGCTGGGTGCTCAAGCCTTGCAGACCGCGGCGGGCCGGCCGTGGGGAGCCGGGTCCCGGCGGCCGATACCTGCGCGCGGGGCCAACGGAGGCTGCCCTCCCCGAGCCCGCTCTCACGCCTGCTGACTGGTGGCTCTTCCCAGCCCCTGCCTGGCAGAAAGCCCCAGGATGCCGGGGCCTCCGCGCAGGGCAGGTCACGTCTTGTATCAAAGGAGCAGGGCGAGGGCGCTGGGCTTCCCCGTGCTTCGCCGAAGGCCCGGCGCTCGCTCCGCGGGCTTGGCCGTGGAGGGAAGGGCTCTGAGAGTGCGGGCGCGCTCCGGGCACTGTCATGGGCGCGGTGGCCCCGGCACGCGTGAGCACGGAGCAAGTTTGCAGCTCTGGCTTCTCCAACCTGGGCGTCACTTGAGAGTTCCATCGCTTCGGAGCTGTGTGGCAGCGGCTAACGGCTCAACCTTCCCGAGTGATTGTTCTCATCTGCAACCATGGAGCAAATTATAGCAGCCACATGAAAGGACCGTTGAGGGAGTGCAGTGAGTCTGTCCAAAGCACTAAGTAAACGTTCTACCCAGTTCTCAGGCCCCCGCTAAATGGGGAAGGCTCAAGGATACGGCCGAGCTCGTAGGTGACTCTCAGTACTCAGCACTTCCGCATCCATTATTTCCTTAATTAATTAGTATCTGTGAAACAGCTGTTATAAATAATATTCCCTAACTGGATTCAAAAGGAGAGCATCCTTTAGGGAGTGTGGCCCTTGTCACCCCGGGGGCCAGGGTAAGGACCTGTTCCTTTCCTTTGAGAGCAGGACTAAATTAACGAGTCGAAGCCCCCTTATCTCGGATGTGGAACATTTTGGCAGTCTTCAACTTTGAATCAAGGACGTCTGCGTTATTATTGTCAGAGGAGAGAGGCCCCAGGCAGAGGCCGCTTCCAGAGGTGTCTGGGGAGCACTGCAGCAGGAGACCCCCATTTCCCAGCAAATCCTTCCTTCCTCGATCTTTCGGCTTCCTGGACTTTACTACCACGTCTGCAGAGCCATCAACGGCTTCTAATGATGAGCCTGAGGCACTGAGGTGCCTTCTGAATCGTCAGAGACAGATGAAATTGTGTGTTATTCCGACGTGCTGTTCCCATCTTTGCAAAGAGGCCATGGATGCATGCAATAAACGCTTTTGTTGAGCAGAATCTGCTGTTAATACGACTGTCTCCCCAGCCCTGACTTATTCCACCAGACAAACATGAGAAGTCAAGGTCGTTGAGAAAGCACCAACACCTTCAGCTAGGCAGTGAGGGGATGGACCCTCAGTCCTGAGGTGAAAACCTTCAGCCAGCCCGGCGCTTCCCAGCAGGGAGCACGGAACACCATGAAGCCCCAGGATGTTGCTTTCCTAAAACAGACCAGTGCCCTTCATGGATTTGGGGCTCTAAGTGCCCCCTATTTCCCTTCTCATAGACCTCGTCCCCAGCACCAAGATGTGCTATTCCGGCTTGGTCACCCAGCTGGGAGGTTAAACTTTCCCAACCCGGGCTCAACCTTGGTTTCACCTCTCAGTCTTAATTTTGCTCTGGCTGGTCTGTGTTGCTGGTTTATGCTGTCATCTAATACAGGGTCAACAATGAAGATGCTTAGTAAAAGCTGTTGAAAGAATAAATTTAAAATCATTTGTTTTATTATACTATTTTATTTATGTTTATCATTGCTTGAATATATAACATGCACTGGCAGGCACCTCTATTCCTCCGGCACTTATTTTTCCCATTCAGAGATGAGCACGCTTACCAGTTTCTTGGCAATGCAAGTGTTATGTAATGCACTATCTGCATGAAATATACGTCATGTATACACATACACAATATGAGTGAGAGTAACCCAAACGTACCTCACACTGCTTTTGTTGTTCCCTTTTTTTCACTTCTTCACATTAGTTTTTTTAACTTTCTATTTGAAAATTGTTTCATTTCAGCACATATAGGGTATCCTCACTCTTTGAAATGGTTTCATAGCATTTAATTATATGGCGGTACCAACATTTGTGGAAGCATCCCCACTAACAGACATTAAATCATTTCTATTCTCTTGCTTTGACAAGCATCACCGTGCTCAATCGTGCTTGTGCAGGAGTCGTGCTGCACCCGTAGGAGTAGATCCATAGGCTAAACATCTAGAGCTGCCGGGCTGAAGGCTTCATGCATATTACATTTTGTTAGCTGTAGTCAAAGGATCTTCCATTAAAATTTTACCTGTTTACAGTTCCAGCAGCAAAGATAACCTGCGAATTTCCCCCCCACCGTCTTTACAAATACAGTGTGAGAACAAACTTTATTTGTGCTAATCCTTGCCAATCTATTAAGCAAATGAAATAGTGTTGTTTTAATTTGCATTCTTCTTGTAAGGAGTTTGAACACCAAGGAACCGGTTATGTATGTGTGTAAACTCTTCATGTACTTTTCCCACGTTTCTGGTAAGTGCTTGGACACAACAGTTAACTGTGTTGGCCATTTTCCTCTAATGTGAAGTACATGTGCTTTTCCTCACTTATCATTTAATTGTGTTTGTGGTGACGTTTGCCGTCCAGGAATATCTTAGTTTGATGGGGTGGGGAGATGATCAAATTTTCAATCTTTTCTTTTCTGGCTTAAAGATTTTGTGTCAGGATTTAAAAGGTCCTTTCTGAATCAGAGATTATTTAATAATTCTTCCAGTTTTTTCTGTTACTTTTAAGGTTTCCTTTTTCATGCGTAAATTTTCCATCCAGGTGGAATTTACTTTGTAAATGTGAGTAGTTGGAATCTAACTTTCTCTTTCAGACGATCACACACTTCTCCTGCTGATTTCAAATGCCATTTTATTACATAATACTGTGGCATCTGTTTTCTGGGCTTCCTAGATATTTCCATCCCTCTATTCATGAACTAATACCACATTATAATGTGTTTTAATATATGAGAAACTTTATTGTTTTATTTTTAAGTATTTTCCTGGGGTTTCTTGATTGCTTAATATCTATGCTACTATTTTAAATAATTTTCTATTTTCGAAAATTATATACTCATAAAATTCAAAATAAAAATAAAGCAAAATGAGAGCCAATGAAATAAATCTCTGAGTCTCTCCCCGCAACTATCGTATTTCCTTCCCAGGGAGCAGCCAATAGATTCCACTTCTCCTGCATCTTTCCAGAGACAGTTTATGTAAATCTCATATGTATGTGTCTTATACGGTTTAAAATTTGTTTCTCTCATTTTAAAAAACTCTTCAGTGCTTCTCATATTTTAAATGGGATCAAGCTTAACTTAGAAGTAAACTACAGAGAAGTGCTACCTGTGTGACGAGGTGACGGCCACCCACGAACATACTGTGGTTTTCCACTCGTTTCATCTTATTTATCCTGTAATGTTCTGAATCGCAGTAATAGCTGTTGTTATTGTAAACGTTGTCTTTTATTTCATCAGATCTTGTTTGTAGTTTGCATAAATGGTTATTAATTTTTGTATATTAATTACACATATATGAGGTCCTAGCCTCCTTATTAAATTCTCTCAATTGCATGAAGTCCTAATTAAAACCAGCTGCCCTTCTAGGGCTCTGATGCCTCCTGTGTAAGGTGGCAGGAACAAATAAACAAGGAATGATTACATTTTGGACAATGCAGCACGTTACTGACAGTCATATTCTAAGAACAACACACCACACGAACCAGGAGCCCCCCCAGACTCAGGGACCCCCCGAGATCAAGCCCTCTCTGGCACACATTGCCCGTTGCCCACTGTACCGTAGGATTTGGTTTTTGCACTTTGACCGCGGTGTGTCTAGATCTCTTTGTATTGAGGCTGCTTGGGTTTTGTTGAGTTTCTTAACAGACCTGCAGTGATTACAGCAAGGTTTGAGATGAAACAAAAACAGACACTCTGAGTCATTTTGGAAAAGCTTACCAGGATCCTCAAGTTCTTTCCCTGGAAAGGTCTTGAAAAATCAGCAGATTCTTGACCACATTTTTGGGTTACTTCCAACTGGAAAAACAGGTACTTTTGCTGGGCTTTACCAACGCTTTGCTTATTTCACGGCATTTTTTTTTTGTCTTTCCCTCTGAGCCTATGCCAAGCCACCAGGCACCACTGCTCTCCAATGTCCACTTAACAAACCCCCCCAACGTGGACAATCTCCCACAACTATTTCTTGGAAAGCACATCGTTATTTCTGCCTAAAAGTAACCTTTTTTTTTTTTTTGAGATGGAGTCTTGCTCTGTCGCCAGACTGGAGTGCAGTGGCACAATCTTGGCTCACTGCAACCTCTGTCTCCTGGATTCGTGAAAACTCAAGCATATGGCTTGTCATTGGCACAGCTTTCCTTGGTCATGGTCAAACGCAGACCAAACTGGAAATAACCAAAATTAGTGAATTCTATTTGGTCAGCAAATGCTCAAGTGAGTGAGGTCTTTTAGTGACAGCGCTGGAGGTAGCAGCTGCTCACACATCCTGGATCAACACAGGCTCCTCTGTCCCTAGCACCGTCATCCTCACTGTCTGGTTCTCAGCTTCAGGAGAGACTTCAGTAGCAGAAGAGGAGGGGGATTCATCAAGCCAGGGGCAGGGCATGGGTTGGCAAATGGAGTTGAACAACTTGGGCTGTCTGTGTGTGGACACAGGCCTCTCCAAGCCACATGTTTACAGCTGGTGGTTCAACACCCCCAGCTGCCTGAGCCTAAGTCCCAGGTTCCCCTTCAGGCCCTGGTGCAGCCACTGTCCAGCACCACATGGGGCAGCCTCCCCAGGGTCCACAGGCACTTGGGAGTCACACACACTCTGTCTTCCTGGGCAGCATGGGGCTTGTGTGCAAAAGTGCTGAGGCAGGTATGCCTGTGCTGGTATTAGAGTTTCAAAGCAGTCTCAAGCATATCCCCTGAGCTGCTCGGAATGATAGGCATTCATTTATTTATTTTTGTTTATTTTAAACTAGGACAGCTGCAGAAAAAAATATAGTCTCATTGCTAAATATACTCTTTCTGTTAAATATGGGTTAAGTTACAGGAAGCAAACTAAAGTCCTCCTTCATCAGAAAGAAGGGAGAAGAAGAAATGAAAGAATTGAATGGGAATGCGCCCATGTGCTTTAAATACACATGATCTCATTAACTTTCTGGATGGCCAAATGAAACAGTCATTTTACTCCATCTTACAAAGAAAGAAACAAAGGTCCTGAGAAGTTTAGTAACTTGCCCAAGAAAGTACGAGAACAAGGTATGAGCTCAGGTATATCCAATCACAAGAACTTCCCAAGACTCCATGACAGCTTTTTAATAAGTGCTTTTGCATATGGGCAGAGAGATAAAGAACAAATGCTTCCAGAGCAGAGGCAGTCCCAAGTCACCACTGAGAGTTTGGAAAGGGACCTCCATCCACTTCCCCAGGGAAGTTTGGGGCCTGGGGAGTTCAGAGGGAGGGTCTGAACCCTGGCTGTGCACCTTGGACGGGAGGCTCCGAGCATTCCGCTGTGTTGTTTGTCACTGAACCCTAGTACAGCTCCACATTCTAGGCTTAAATGCTCAGAAGCACGAGGTCAAGCCGTTCTGCATGAACGTCCGGCTGGCCTTTGGGAAGCTGGGCAGGTGCAAGGCAATTCTTCCTGTGTGGGGTGCCTAGCACTTTCTAAAACTTCCGTCATTTGTAGCCCTGCCCCACCAATCACCAAGATGGCCAGAGTGTCCCCACAGACACCAAACAGCTCCAAGGAGGCAGAACCACCCCTAGTAAGAGCCACCCAAGTGCAGTGTTAGCAACAGAAACGAAAAAGTAGAATGGCGGCTGGGCCCAGTAGCTCATGCCTGTAATCCCAGCACTTTTGGAGGCTGAGTATGGAGGATCACTGGAGCCTAGGAGTTTGAGACCAGCCTGGGCAACACAGTGAGACCCTGTCTCCACACACACAAAGAAATACAGAAATTAGCTGGGCGTGGTGGCACATGCCTGTGGTCCCAGGTACCCAGGAGGCTGAGGTGGGAGGATACCCTGAGCCCAGGAGGTCGAGGCTGCAATGCGCTGTGATTGCACCACTGCTCTTTAGCCTGAGTGACAGAGTGAGACCCTGCCTCCGAAAGAGAAAAAGAAAAAAAAAGCAGACTCGATGTTCTGGAGGGACCTCTTAAGAGTTGTACGACCTTGAGAAAGTCATATTAGGTTCCCTTCTGAGCCTCAGCTAATTTATCTGTGATTAGGTTGGTATCAATGCCAAGAGTGACTTTTGAACTTTCAACCCTGCTGTACCCTCCAAAGCCCTGCGGTGCCTCTGAGCCCTGGCCCACTTTCCCTCTCTGTCCACAAGATCATAGGCATGGCTCCTGTCCCGTTTTCTTTGGCACAAAATTTTATTCATTTGACAGTTTGGAAAGCAACCTAATAGGTTAAATAATACTTAGGCATAAATGGATAATAGCCGCCATCTCTTCCAAAGTGTATTTGCATTCTAAGAGATGGCTCCCAGAGGCAAATCTGCTACACCCAGAAGGAGATTCTCTGAAGTGCTGTGCGGACTCACAGAAGTAACTGGGTTTCTGCTGAGCCCTGGGTCAGGAGATACATCGTCCTGTGGGCAGAGCTGGGATCAGGCACAGAGAGCTCTGGGCTTGGCCCAGTTCAGCAGCAGTCAGCTTCTCTGTGCCTGGGTCTCCTCTTCTGTAAAAACGAGAGGAAGCAACATTCCATCTAAGAGTTCTTGTGTTGAGATGAGCCAGCCATGTGAGGGTACTCTATAAATGTGAAGCAGTAATTAGGGTTCATAATGTTCTCCTGCATGAGGAATGGACTACTTCCCATGCCAGGAAGAACAGCCTTGCTTCTCTAGGGAACGGCTCAGAGGAGGATTGCATGCTGTTTATTTGTTGATGTAAATTTACAAATCCAGCTTCTCTCTATTGGACACCCAGCATGTGAAGGCACATTGGTAACTGTCCCTGTAAGGGTTACTGCTGGTTTTACGATTTCGGGTTGCATGTTGAGTGGAAAGTCCATCTTAGAACACACTGTGAAGCCTTGAGGACGGTTTCCCATCCGTGTCAGAAGCATGGAAAGAGCCACAAGCTATGGTTTCCAGTACTGGCGAATCCCTCACGACTTTGAAACCACAAATGCATTTCTTAACTTCTCTCCATTTCAGGTTTCCTGAACTAAAAACCAGACACAACTATTGCCTGAAAATTAGTACCTGCACCTCATTGTTGTGAGAATTAAATGAGATAATGCATGTAAAAACTCACTCTGCAGTACCGTCAGCTAGTACTTGGTTTATCACCTTTAGTGCAGTGGTTTATGACTTTTTTTTTTATCTTTCACCCCATCCATGAAAATGTTTGAGCAAACCCTTCCAATGCATACATATGTATCTATAAACCATATGTGCCAGCATGCTGGCATATTCTGTATATTATAAAACATATACAACAATAAATGTCTAAAGTATGATTTAAAGATTAAACTAATAGTACTCTAAAATAATTTTGTATTATTTGTCATATTAAAAACCTTTTATGCTCACTAAAATAGTACTGTTCTTCACGATATTTTTAGTGGAGTGCAGTGTGATTGAGCACGCCTCACGATTTTTGAGAATCTTACTTTAACATTTTCTGATATAGCATCTAAAGGTCTGATTCTCAGCTCAAGTAATTTAAGTACTTGATTTGAATGGCTGTCAAACTGATCAAAAGTGCTCTCAGGGAAGCACAGATCCAGATAGTAACGAATAACTGACTTATTGAATCGTGTTACTCATGTTTCAATTTCATCTTCCAATTATGTAAGCATTTTTTTCTTGAAACTCAGCTAGTAAATTTCCATCTTCCCTGATACCAATTAGCTGTTCTGGCAAATTAATCAGAAGGTTTACATTTTAATACGGTCACGTACCACCTAATGACGTTCTGGTCAACAGCAGACCCATACGCCACAGTGGTCCCGTAAGATTATTGTACCGAATT
Organism: Leontopithecus rosalia; assembly: GCA_028533165.1. Classification (NCBI taxonomy): domain Eukaryota; kingdom Metazoa; phylum Chordata; class Mammalia; order Primates; family Cebidae; genus Leontopithecus; species Leontopithecus rosalia. The sequence goes on from CM052648.1 coordinate 191,283,701, forward strand.
TTTCCTGATCCTTTTTCTGTGGTTAGGTATGTCCAGACCCACACTTACCACTGAGTTACACCTGCCTGCAGCATTCAAGACTGTGTGTGGTACATACATAGTGTATGTACACAGCCTGCCTCACACCTGTCCAGGTTCACAGCCTAGGAGTTAGAGGCACACTAGGTGTGCAGTGGGCTGTATCACTAGGTTTGTAACCGCACTCTGCCATTTGCACAACGACAAAATCACCTAAGGACACATTTCCCAGAATGTATTTCCATCATTAAGCAATACATGGTTGTGTTTTCTAACAAGTGGACTTATCACTCACCATTGTTGGAAGGATTGTTAAATAAGATAGAAAATGATATATCTATTTTTTCAAGTATGCAGAAGGAACATTTTCACAGGTGACATCCATTATTTTTGGCAACAATAAAAATTTTAGCCCATGTGCTTTCAAATGGTTCTCTCAAGGTTTTTTCCAAAAAATGTTCCTGTCTTACTCATTTTTTAAATCACTCATTTTAAAGGAACAAATTAACAGTGCTTATTGTAATTTTTTGGCATTTGCAAAGAAACATACCTTTAACAACCATTTGTTTTCCCAGTGATAGGTCACAAATTTTGAACAACTGAGTTTTTTTGTAAAAGAAAACTGTGCAATTCATCTTTAAGTTCAACACCCTTCTAACCACCTTGCTACAGTTTAACCGGAATAATTCTATGTGGCACACACAGGTACAATGAATGACCCCAGATTCATTTTTCTGTTAACCTCAGTTCATGAGGCTGATAGTTTTTTCACCCAACATTTTTTATTATAATAAATACTGGTAAGAACATACGTTATATGGTACATCTTTCTTTAGATACACAGGAAGAAATATATCTTTTTTAAATTTTGTTTTTGAAACAGAATACAGCAACTATGAGTCAAGACACGTTGGAGACACACATATACGTGTGTGTGTGTGTGTGTGTGTGTGTATGCCTTGATTAGAAACATAGTATTTGCAGTCTCAAAGTGTTTCCCCACAAGATACTTAGGAAAAATATTAACTTTATAGGAGAAATCTGGCAGACAGGCCCTTACCCCAGAGATCAAGTTCAACATCACTGGCAGATCGTATCAACTTCATGTACCTGCCCCTCCAAGAGAGGAGCTGAGAATGACCCAACATCTCCCCGAGGTGTTCCTGTACAACCTGTCTATTCCTGAGAAAGAAATCAGACAAACTCAAAGGGAGAGACATCCTAAAAACACCTGCTCAGTGCCCGTTAGAAGTGCCAAGGTCATGAAGGACCAGGAGAATCTGAAGAACTCTCCAAGTTGGAGAAGTCAAGGAAGCCCCACAACCAAACACCACGTGGGATCTGGGATGGGATCCGGATGGAAAAGGACTTTAATAGGAACCTGTTGAAAATCAGATAAAACCAGAAAATTTGTTCATAGTGTGGTGTCAATGTCAATTTCCTGGTTTCAATGGCCGTACTGTGGTTATGTAAGTGTTAACCTTAGGGGGACTGGCTGAAGGGTATGTGGGAACTCCCTGTACTCGTTCTGCAATTTTCCTGTAAATCTGAAATTATTTTTAAAATAAGAAGTTAAAAAGGGAACATCTATACTTTGCTCCAAGCGTGTGGCAAATCTCCCACACGATGTAGCCTGTTCTACCCAATTTCCTTCGGTCTTCAGCGATGTTTCCCACATGCGTTCCAACAATATTTCATGACAAAGAAATGCATTTTGGTTTGCCACTCTGTTATTTTCTTTGTATTTCAGCAATTTGAACCACAGCTGGAAGTGTTTCCTCAATGTTATTTGACTAAAATTGCTACTAAGTCAGAAAACTCAAAAGAGCCTTCTGGAAATGTATCACACGTTTCCTCAATTTTTACAATGTACTGAAGTGAGGATCTTACAAATGGTAAGAGTTTGTCTGCATCTCCAAGTGTCTAGTCTTTGACTGTCTTTTTATCTTTGAGACTGTTAGTTAATATTTCAAGACCCAGCCTATAATTAGGGTCACCGCTGGTGACAGGGCTTGTAAATCCAGAACGCAACTAGACTTGGTCACTTTGACCTGTGCGGCCTTCTTGTCAGACATGGTGAGGTGGTCACTGTTGAAACCCGGAGGGTGGGCAGCACCGGCTTGTAGGAGGGTAGAAAGGCCATCTTTGTCGTCCAATGCTGTTTGCTTACATTTGCATCTTCACAAACACTGTCAGACTGTGATTGCATGTAGGTTTCTGTTCAGGTCAATGCTTCCCTTAGCAAGGATTAGTTTTCCTCAAAACCAGATAATTTGCCAATCCAGTAAAACAAGCACACCTCAGCTATTTATAAGATCCAGAAAAAAGCCTTTAAGGCACCACTGCACGTCTCTGGCTGGGGACTTCTCCCCAGGACACCTGCGCATTCACATAGCAGTGACCACAAGACGCAAATGCAGCAAGGGTCGCAGTGTCGCTCTGAACATCACATATTGGCAAAGTCAATTTCTCTATTTCTTAGATAAAAGCAAACATAAATAGTTCAGGTTACTATCTTCCTATTCTCCAAAGCTCTACTGTCTAATAAAGTAGCCATCAGACACGTGGCTATTTAAATGTGACTGTAAGTTAATTGAAAATAAATACTATTAGCATTCAGTTCTGCGTCTGCACAGGCCACATCTTGAGTGCCCAACAGCAGTCCCAACCCGAGGGTCACCATGCTGCACAGAGCAGACGCGGAGCCTCTGCACCACTGCGGAAGATCCTGCCGGACACCGGAGCTCCAAGGCTTGTCCCACGCACTGCCCTCTGTGGCTGGTGACTTGAGAGTAGCATCCCCTCAGCCGAACCCTGGAGTGAGCTGGTGACCGCCAAGCACTAATGCACAGACTATCTCCCAAAGCCCCAGACCTGCAGTCTGCCATGACGGAGGCACTCCTGTCAGCCTCCCTGGGCAGGCTTTTCACGGCTTCTCCCAGCTGCTGGAGCACCCAGGCAGACCCGAGGATGCCCTTGTCACCCTCTGCTGTGCTTAGCAACATCTGAGAAAACCATTACCTCAGGTCTAATTCCCCATAAATCAAGGCCAGTAATAGCTCAAACTGCCAAAACAGAGAGAGTATTTTTATTTGCCCTGTGGTGTCTTCTGGGGCAGCGTTTTAGGATGTCAAATAAATACAATTCTGGGTGAAAATCCTTTCGAAGGTGTAACTATGTCCACAAAATGGGAGAGAGAGAGAGTGCCTGAACACCTTGAAGGATGGGAGGGGAACCCTGGCAGGTGGGAGGAGAGCTGCTATTGCAGAGGAGGGGAGGCAAGGAGTGAGGGAAGCACTGGAGACAGACTACCCACCGCACAGGGAGCCACCCGGGTGCCTGAAAGCATCGCCCTGGCCTGTGCACATCTGTATTTCCAGCAGCAGCTCTTGTTTGCCGGGGCAGAGAAGCAAATGGCACTTTCCAGCGCTGGACACATTAGATGGGTGGGAGCTGAGATACAATCAGTCAATCAGCCCCTCACACCTAATGCAAAAGAAATTCCTTCTCTGAACGTACAGAGGAGGGAGTCTTGGAGGGCATTGGCATTACATTTCCAGCTGCAGTGGTGAAGGGAAGGGAAACAATGATGAAATATAGTCCAGTAGGAAAAACATCTTTTCTGCCCACTTCTCATAAGGCGAATGACAGAGAAGACGAAGTTGGAATCTTTTCCATTTGCTTTTGCCTCATGGATCGGATCCTGGAGGGAGAAGGAAATGCGTGGGCTGCCAGTGTGTGTGTCGGAAGAGCTACAGCTCATTTCTGTAACAGGAAACAACATCTGTTTCTACTCAGGGACCGAATAATATTTTTCAAAGTCTGGCTGAGCAACTGGGTCTCCTTTTACTGGCAGACCCAGTGCGGCACCTCATGCACTGGCAGCTCGCCCCTTTTCCTCACTCGCCCTTTCCGCTGACCTTCCAGGGAACAGGAAGGCTTCTACCCATCCATCCACATGTGGTGCCGCTGTTGTGTCAGCGTGGGAGGGAGGACCAGGCGCTACCCCAGCCTGTCCCCGCTCTTGTGCTGAACGTGACAGAGGAGTCCACTCTCTGTTCTGATGCTACACTGCCCTTCCTCGGTGCCCAAGCTGAAAGAGGTCTTTGTCCATCCAACAGGGGAGAAAAGCGCGCTGCGTTAGTTTCTGAACGGAGGACCAGCACACACACCAGCCAGTACGGGAAGTGCACGAGGCTGAAGTGCACTCCTCTGTGACCCTTCCATGTGCTCCAGGTCAGACCCGGGACACGCCCAGCGCCAGAGCTTCCTCTCAAGCATCTCCCCAGCCCATGACCCATCCCCGCAGAGGCAACCGCAGCGACGACTCCCAGGAGAATCCATTCTTCCTATGCAGCATGTGTTTTGCATCTGGCCTCCCCATTGACCTCCCAGGCAGCCCGTGGTGTGGGGGACTTGTGAGGTTGGGGGACCTGCCCAAAGGACTTCCAGGTGACCCCTGCCAGAGCTGCCTAGAAAAATGCTACCAGCTGTCACTTACCGCGTGTCTCTGTGCACTGGAAACCGCACTGAGGGCTCTAATCTTTCTAACAGCCCCCTGGGTGGACACTGGTTATTCCTCGTTGCCAGCCTGCGTATCTAGTGCATAATGGATTCTGACTTTACCCAGGTCTGTGGCTCTTTACTCTGCCCACGGGCGCCTGCACTTGCTTTCTTCTTTCCGCCTTTCCCCCATGCCAGGGCTGACCTGTCCACTGCACTTCAGTGGGTGCAGAGTGTTCCCAGGGAAGTGAGAGGTGAACTCGGTGCTACCCACAGGCCTGAGAGCCCAGACCCTGCCAGGGCATGCCAGCCACAGCTCCCAGGATGACCGGAGCTGTTAGCCCTGGCTCCCTACTCCAAGTTCAGTGCCATCAGCTTGGCAGCTCGAAATCGACAGTGTCCATCAGCGTTGGCTTTTGTTTATCTCAAGACAAAGGCGAACCTGAGGCTGCAGGATCCTGGTGGCCACGAGGGAATGCCCAAGCCTTCTCTGAGGACTTGGAGTGGATGCCTGCTCGGCAGGACTGCCCAACTGCAGGTTCCTATTTCTTCCATTTTAAACCTCTGTTTTATGCTGGGCCATAGCCATACACATGCTTCTCTTCCCTCCACAGTTAACATACTAGTGTTTGTTCCAGTGCAATCTGATCTCAAGACACCGCCCAGCACTGCATCTTTCTCCAGTCTCCTGGGCTGGCTCTGACGACTCTACCCAAGCCCCAGCCTCAAGGCTCCTGGTGTGGCGCTGGGACCATCGAATCTACTTTGGGCCCCTTTGCTTTGCAGCCACTCTGGACTCACTTTCAAATGTTTTTCCATCCCACCTTACTCGTCTCATCCAAGAGGTTCCCTGGTCCTTAGAAGAGGATTTGGCAGCAGCTCTAGGGCCCCTCAAGGGGGACCCCCAAGCCAGTCTCTGAATAACCACCATGGCAAGAGGTGATAGGGCTTGGAACAGCAGAACAGAAAGTGAGTTTGGGAGGCTGGCATGTGAAGAGAACAGGCTTTGGAGGCAAGTGGAGGTGGGCTGGGATCCTGGTTCTGCCCGATTAGCTGCGAGGCTGTTAGCAACTTATTTAACCTTTCTGAGCTCCAGGGATTTTTTTTAATTTGTTAAAAAAATAATTTCTATTGCATCATTGAGGTGATTAAGATCCTCAGTGGGATATGGTGAACATATTGAATATTTTTAGTAAAAGATAGCTATTTTTTTCTACCATTGACTTCTCTAAATATATGTATTTCCTTTTCTATAAGACGGAATAATACTCTAGAGAAGAATCCCAGGGAAGGAGCAAATACCTGTGCAGTGGGTGGACTGGGTTCTGTGGTATGAAAAGGCGTTCTTCCCGCCATGTATGGCTTTCGCCAGCATGAGTTCAAACACTTGATCACAGCAGCTGACTAGGCGCCAGCTAGTCTCTCAGGACGAGCAGGCGCTAACTACGTTCACGAGGCAGGCGTATGAAACCGTGAGGCCAGTCTATTCACTTACATTACAGATGCGGTTTTCACGGGAACATGCTCCCTGCTGGCAGAGCCTCTTTCTTGCCTAGAGGACAAATACTCAAAGCCAATTTCCGGAGCCGATTCCCCTGAGCAAGGTCAAGGTGAGCAGCACTCACATTTCTTCAGTGATCTCCTTGTTGTAAGCTTCTCTGCCCCAACAACTCTACAAGTGCAAAAAACCCTAAACTGACATGAAAAAGACGGACAGTGCCAAGTGCTGGTGAGGAAGTGAATCAGCTGCAGCTGGCACACGCTGCTGGGGGAGTGCAGATTGCCAAAGGACTTTGAGAAACTGCGTGGCAGTATCCACTATGCTGAACACGATCTGTGACTAGCAACCCAGTTCCTACATTTCTGTATAACAAAAATGTCACATGTTCACCAGAGAACATGGACTAGAATGCTCACAGCAGCTTCATTTGTGATAGCCAAATGCCGAAAATGGCAAAAGGTCCATCAGCGGGACAATGGATAAATATAATTAAATACTATTTGTGCTTTGCACCGAGACGATAGTGACACAGCTAGTGAGTGGCAGAGCCAGGGTTTGAACCCAGGCACAGTGGTGCCAGAACCTTACTCTTACCTGTGAGATGACCCCGCCTCTGGTGCAATGTGCCAGTCACAGTACTTAGCAACAGAAATTTAAGCTGACTCCGATCCAAGTAGAATTTATTTTGAAGATAAAATGATATTAAAAAAAGAGAAAAGACAGAAGATAATTAAGAAGAAGAAACAGAAAAGAAAGGGAAAGGAAAGGAAGAAGGGAAAGGAAGGGAAGGAGGGGGA
>CM052648.1:191290619-191313608 GCA_028533165.1 Leontopithecus rosalia
TTGCCTCTCTGTGGATTCTGTCCCTCCCTGGTCATATTTCCTGCTCCCTGTGATACCTGCTCACAGGCTCCCAACAATGGTGGTCCTGGCTCTGAACCTCCATTCATACAACTATTTGCAATGCTTAGGACTGACTGGTTCTCAGTTATAGTTATTTGTAAATATTAATTTACCCACCTAAATAGTTCATCCATGCACATGATTTTCTTAGAATCAGAAAGTGATACATTAAAAAGTTTCCTGTCTGAGACCAGGACCAGCTCCCTCATCCAAGGTCACCCTTAAGTTAATGTTTATTGTACCTTTCTACAGCCATTCTGTGTATAAAGAGTATTTTTTTAAAACATTTAGGTTGGTGGAAAGAAAAATTCCAGAATAGTCAATGAAAATCTAAAAACGTGCCCAATCTCACTAGTAATCAGGGGATGATAACTTAAATATTTAAGAAACCAGGCTGGGCATGATGGCTTATGCTTATAATTCCACCGCTTTGGGAGGCCAAGGTAGGAGGATCACTTGAATCCCAGAGTTCAAGACCAACATAACACAACCTCATCTCTATAAAGCATTTAAAAATCAGTTGATTGTGGTGGTACGCACACTCCTGGCTTGAGTGATCCTCTTACCTTAAGCCAGTGATCATACCACTGCACTCCAGCCTGAGTTACAGAGATATAAATACATATTCTTATACACACACATGTACATATTCAGATACATATTCATATACATACATATACATACATATACATGCATATTCATATACATACATATACATATACATACACATACATACATACATATATTCATAGACATGCATATTCATATACATATTCATATACATAACATACATATTCATATACATGCATATTCATATACATAACATGCATATTCATATACATGCATGTCATATTCATATTCGTATTCATATACATGCATATTCATATACATATTCATATAATATACATATACATATACATACATATACATGCATATTCATATACATACATATACATATTCATATACATACACATACATATACATATTCATATAATATATATACATATACACATACGCATACATACATATACATATACATATTCATATACATATACATACATATACATATACATATTCATATTCATATACATATACATATACATACATATACATGCACATTCATATACATACACATACATATTCATATACATGCATATTCATATACATACACATACATATACATATTCATATACATACACACACATATTCATATTCATATACATATACTGTCATGCATGAGATTTTTAATGCATTTGTCATAAAAACCTACCCGTTTGTCCACTAAGAATCCGACCAACATTCACAGTTTACACAAGAAGCGTGTGCAAGCACAGTTGTAATAGGAAAAGGGGATAAACTATCACATAATTATAAGAGAGAACACCATGCAGCCATTTAAAAAAATAGGTCTACACATATCTATTCAAAATATAAACAGGTTTATTGCTTAGTCTATGGGGTCACCCAAAAGCATGAACATTTCAAAATCCTAATGCCATCTCAGTTTCTACTTGTGGATGGTGAAAGCTGGAAAGAATATTGCTTTTACCCTGAAGAAAGGCAAACTTCAAATTTATGACTTTTCTCAAACCCATAAGAACACTGAAGTCAAAGGACATGGCTTCACTAGGAACTGGAGGAGAAACAGGGGCCCAAGGCAGAGACAAGAGACAAGGTGCAGGCACCTGCTTACCTGGGGCAGATGCAGCCAGACCCCATAAGGACAAGCAGGTGGGAGAGCAGGAAGCCCTTGGGGGCCACAGATGTAGGCTGTTCCTACCATTTTGTAGTTTTCCTACATCAGACCAGTCGGGCACTCAGGGAGAACAGGGAAAGTCTTGAGCAAGCTTCCCTCATGGCATAAGCCTAGAAAACTAACAGTGCAGCATAATCAGAATGCCAGTGAACACACGCTCTTAGCCAGTGAGCACAGGCTAAAAAATGCTAAGCAAAGGCAACACTGGAGTACCGCTGGGCAGCAGGGGAGCAGCCTCTGCAGGAGGAATGCAGAATTCCACCCAGACCCTTCCTCTCTCCTTTGAAACAAAAGCCTTAATCTGGGGAGGGGAGCACCAAAATAGTTATATTTTAAAGCATTTGTCAAAACCCACTGCACCTGGGGTTAGAGGGAGGGAAGAGAAAAAAATCTGTATTTGGGAGAACAAGTATGCATTCTGGGTCCAGAACAACACCTGCAGAAGGGAAGCAGCATATCTGAAAGCCACACCCATGAGACCCAGGGATGCAGGGTCTAGATTTGGCCCAGCCTAAGACTGAGGCATGATGAGCACACTGTGACGCACATTCTTTTCCCTCTCACCAGCTATCAGGCATCAAGTCAAAGTCACAGTGGGATGCATCCAAGAGAGCTGCAAAGACAGATTCTCACTGAGACCCACAGCCAAGAAGACCCTCGATTGACGGTTGAACAGACACAGAGAAAAACCCTCGGGAAAACCAGCCCCACCCTAAAGACAAGCTAATGTCATGAGATCTTTAGGGTGTTACTTTGCCAGCCAGAAACCTCTGTGGCCAGCGGCGCCTCTGCTTGGGTTTTGCCTACACCAGCTGGGTTTGTTGCACCCACTCAGCCCAGGCAGGTGGAATCATGCTACCAGCCCAGATTCCACACCTGCCAAGGGTGAGAGAGGTATAGAATGGCAAGAGGTGTGTGGGTGAGCAAGTGTGGGGTCCATCCACTGTACACAGCCAGGCACACTGGCTGCTGTGGCAGGGCAGGCAGTCCCAGGTGCTGGCACAGGTGCCAGCTCTGTGAGAGGCCAAAGCCAGACTGAATGTACCCCAAGCAGCTTCCATTGTGGGCACCAACATCTGGACAAGGTGAATGTGATGGCACCTGAGCAGGGACACCAGGAACTGCAGAGCCCCAAAGAGGGTGCTACAGCATGTCACAGCCCTGTGCCAGTTCGTTGCACCCAGGGCACCAACTGCCAAGTCTGACAGGTAGACTCTGTCTGAGTGATGGATGACAGAATTGCGCAGGCACAGATGTTTTGCCTGTGCAAATGCGGCTAGGGGATGCCGCAGCTCACAGACCCCAAAGAGACTGGAGTCTGACCATGGAGCCCCCATATGCTGGAGAGGCTCATATTTATTTTAGAACAGATTTAATGACAAAGGTCTCAAGTAAATACCATTTGTGGGTAATTAACATTGCCGACCCCCCCAAGTAAAGAGCAGTCATGTGCCCAGATGATCAAAGGTTGGTTTATGGGGAGATAGGTAAACAAGCTCTTTAGATAAACTCTACATTCCCTTGCTGTCTGCTCTTTGCTATTAGCTCAAGGTAAGAAGATTAGGCTGCCTTCAGCCATAATTCTCTCTGAGGCTTTTGCAAAACCTTCCAGCCTTCCAAGAAAGTTTGCGTCTTCCTTATAATTTTTCCCACCACTTGACCAATATCCTACATCTCCCCCTTTCTGTTTTTTGCATCAGGTTTTGTTGATGGCGGAGTACAGATGTGTGCAGCAGCAGTTTTATCAGGCACAGCAGGTATAAGTCATATTCCGGCTTTGCCTCCTGAAATTAGAAAGTAACATGAGACAAACATGAGTAAAATTAGTAACATTCTTTTCAAATCAAGGAGTGACACATAGTGTTACTTTCCACCTCAGTCCAAAATGTGCCATTAACGAGGGACCCCACCCGGGGTAGGTTCATTCTTTCTAGCTGAGAAGCTGCATCATTAGAGGCTGGGAAGGGAGTGTCTGCCTAATGGGAAAAAAAGCAGATTCAGAAAATGGGCTAAATAGAGTGTAGCAGGTACAAGTATCAGGCAAAATGAGAGAATAAAAAACGAACAAATTATCTGGAGTGAATAGTGTTTGTGTTTGGAGCAGAATTCGCTCAGCCTTCTGAGTAGTTTTCTTCAGCACTATGTCCAGGACCAGTGTCACCTGAGGAAGCTGCCTTGTCCCCGGCAGCAGGTCCTGCAGGGTCATTTTCTCCATCTCTGGTGTCAGGTTGGGCCCTAGCCATGCTCTGGTATGGTTTGACGTGTGGTGCTGAAATCCAAAGAGGACCTGAGAGGGTGTGAATACAAGCATATCCTCTTCCCCATGTTAGCAAATCGTTTGGACCAAACCATACGTTACTATTTACATCCTTCCGTAAAACTGTGGGCTTTATGTCTTGAGAGATTTTAGCAAAGTGCTTATTCTATATGGCCTGCACAATCAGAGAGTGCTATCTGAAGATTTAGAGATGGGGCAATACTGCTTCGAATTGCTTTTTACTCAAAGGAGTTCTTATGACATCAGGGTCATAACCTAGCAACTGATTGCATCATCTGTGGCCCATATAGATGACTACTAAATAGCTGGATATAGAGAGATAGTGTTTTAGTCCCAGTATGTGAGCAAAAAACCCATTCTAGGAAGCACAGTCCTGGGGCCATTTGTCCTATTAATCCTGTTGGGGAGTGGTTGGTGGGAAAAATAAACAATTGAACTGAGTATCTTGGGTCTATGGATTTAGATGCCTCTGAGAGATAGTTAGCTCTATTTCTTCAATTTCCTTTTTTGCTGCAGGGGTTAAATACCTGGAAGAATCCAGGGCAGCATTGCCTTTTAAGATAGGAAACAAGTTTTGTGACTTGTCAGTAGTTATGCCCAAGGGGGAGCAAAGCCAGTCAATATTGCCTAGTAATTTTTGATAATCATTTAAGGTATGTAAGTTGCTAGTATTTAACCTTTTGAGGGCTTTCTGACCAGGAAGTTAGTATGTATCAAAGATATTTCCAAGAAGAGGACAACTGTACTTTTTCATATGCTATGATTAAACCTCTTCACTGTGTATTCCTTTGGACAGAAGCATATAAACTTAAAAGCACTGGCTCCACTGGAGCTGCCAGCAAAATATCATCCATAAAATGAATAATCTTACAATTCAGAAATTTTGTTCTACTGGGGAGAAAAGCCAGTACATGATACTGACACTTGATAAGCCTGTTCAGCATTCCTTGAGGACGCACTTTCCAATGAAATCAGCAAGTTGGCCTTTCCTTGTTGATAGGTGGTATTGTAAATGCAAATCTTTCTCTGTCCTGTTCTGCAAGGGGAAGAGTATAAGAGCAGTCTTTTAAGTCAATAATGACTATAGGCCAATCTTAAGGAATCCCCATAGGGGAAGAGACCCCCTGCTGAAGAGGTCCCCATAGGTTGCAGATTAGCACTAATACCCTATAAGTCATGCAAAACCTTTTTTGCATGACCTTTTGGGAATGACAAAAATGGACACATTCAAAGGGCTATTAGATGGTGCTATATGGCCGGCTTTTAATTCCTCCTTAACTAATTCATGGGCTCACTGCAATTTCTCTCCTTTTAAAGGTCCCTGTTCTACCCAAATAGGATTTTGAGAGAGCCACATCAGGGGGTAGGGGAGGAATAACAGTGGGCATTGTTAGAAAACGGTTTTCTGTTCACATAATTCATCTGATTCTGCCCTCCAGCAGAGGTATAGACTGGCATCTAAAGTTGTTTTAGCTAGCACTGACCAGTCCCATGGGCTCATATGGGATTCAGCTGCTACGGCCTCAATTAATCCTTCCATAAATGGGCTAGCAGCTCCGTTTTCTCTTATCTCTTTGTAAGCATACACCTGATTGCCTTGTTGACCTTGCATCACCAGGCAGACCAAGAGCTCCCCTTCTAATGCCACTTGCCTAAGACAGGGTTCTATAGCTATAGCGTATCCCTTGCCTTTTTTCCAATTTACTGGGGGAGGCGACTTAGGCAAAATCTTCATTTCCTCTCTGGTATTTTTACCTGGTAATTGCTGTGCTGAGGGAGAGGGAGGAGGTGATGAGGTAGGTGATAGTTCCTCCTCCCTTCCCTTTTTAGGGTCTTCTGTGTATAGCGGGGCCAGAGCAGCCCTAACTAAGACCCATAACATTAGAGCTATTACTGGGACCTATTGCCCTTGTGCATGATGCTGTTTAAGATTTCTCCCCACTTGTTCCTGGAGCTCTACATCTAGCATGCCTTCTAGAGCACATGGATGCCAGGGTCTGGAGCCATGGCTTGGCAGGTGCAGGTGCACCCAGGAATGCAGGCTTCCCACCCTGCCAACTTGGTAGGGGTTAGGGTTTCTACCTGTTCCTGCTGAGAACCATGGATTATAGGAAAAACAGTTTGCATTAGGTCCCTTAACTGAGCCTGCGAAACTGAGGCTCCACTAGCTTTAAGCAGCTGTTTCAATCTTTCATATACTGTTTCTGCTGTGCTGAGCATGGTTGTCCCATGATGAAACCCTAGCCAAAAATTCCCTCGAACTTGGAAATCCTGAGCAGGCACCAGTGATTTACTGACTTACTGACTTATTGACTGCACAGTCTCTTCACTACCCTTTTCGAGGGTTCCATCGTGACCCATGATCCACTGCAGGGTCCTCACACGGGGCACCAACTGACCAGCAGACTCTGTCTGAGCAACGGATGACAGAATTATGCAGACACCAATGTTTTGCCTGTGCGAGAGCAGCCCAGGGACTCTCACAACTCACAGACCCTGAAGAGACTGGGGTACAGCCTTGAAGCCCTCATATGCCGAAGAGGCTTGTATTTATTTTACAACAGATTTAATTACAAAGGTCTTGCGTAAACACCATTTGTGGGTAATTAACATCACCAACCCCCGAGTAAAGGGCAGTCATGTGCCCCGATGATCAAAGGTTGGTTTCTGGGGAGGTAGGTAAACTATTTAGATAAACTCCTCTACATTTCCTTGTTATCTGCTCTTTGCTATTAGCTCAAGGTAAGATAATTAGGCTGCCTTCAGCCATAATTCTCCTCCAAGGCTTTTGCAAAACCTTCCAGCCTTCCAAGAAGATTTGCATCTTATAATTTTTTCCACCATCCTGACAATCTCCTACAGCCCTGGGTTGGGGAACCCCGCGGTCTGGGCTCCCAGAAGTGCCACAGCTCTTCTTGCCTTCTCATTGCCCACAACATGGCAAGTGTGGGGCATGTTTCAGTCCTGCTTGTGTTACAGCTCATTTGGTCCTGCCATTTGGTTGGTATTGAGTTCTTTTCTTACATCCAGGAAGAATGAAGTGGGAGAGGAGCTTCACTGAGTGATGGGACAGCTCTTAGGAGACCTGGAGTGGGTGGCTCCTATCTGCAGGCAGCTCATCTTGATTAAGTGTTCAGCTCTCAGTGGAGAGGAGACCTGGAGTGGACAGCTCCTTTCTGCAGGTGGGTCATCGCAAGGAGTGTGCAGCCCTCAGCAGAGAGGAGATGCACAGAGGGTAACTCCTTTCCACAGGCCAGTTGTCCTGACTCATCGAGGAAACCTCAAGTGGGTGGCTCCTTCCCATAGCTGGTAGTCCAATGTCTCTGAGTCTAGCTGAGTCCAGGGTTTTTATGGGCTTAAGAAGTGAGGAAGTGCATACTGATTGGTCTATGGGTGGCCATGGGCAGGCCATACAAAGCACCATAAGTTCTCACTCTGGGCTGTGGACTCCACTTAGAACTGACAGCCAGCCCCCAGGCTTCAGCCCATCCCTGGCTTGAAGGTGGAGCTTCACCAGGGACCCACCTCTTTCTGCCGAGGAGCCTGTCTGCCTCCTGCCACCACCAGCAACATGTTGTCCACATGCCCAGGCTGTTTGTGCCAAAGGGATGCCCACAGGCCCATACGAAGCTGCCCTCAGCACCCCCTCAGCCTCCCTCCCATGCTCGTTAGCACCCAAAGATTGGAGGAGGCCAAGGTGGTAGGGGGCTGGCATGTCAGCACAGTCCTGAGTGTGCTCGCACCCAGCCAGGTTGTGACAGCACCCGGGTTCAACCACAACTATGCCTCAGCCCCAAGTGGGTATTGGGAGCAGGAAGAGGCCAGGTGGTAGGAGCAAGCACTTTGAAGCCTGTGGAGGAAAGGGGTTCTCTGGGCCCCTGAGAGTTCAGGGAAGCCCAGGTCTTGAGCCATGGCTGGGCAGGTGCAGCTGCACCCAGGAATATAGGCTTCCTACTCTGCCAACTTGGTAGGGGGCAGGGCTCCCACCTGTTCCCAGCTCCCATCAGCTTCACATAGCCTGAACCCTGGCCATGCCTCCCCTGCTACAGGTGGCATCTTTGCAGCAGCCACTTCAAATGGGCCGCACTGCCGTTACTAACACTAAACCAATTTGAAGCATGCAGTACACCATGGAGAGCCATAGCAACGACAAACCTCAACCCCAGCCCAGCTACTGACTAGACTAACCGAAACTGTCACCCTAAATACCTAACCAAAGTAAAGACATTGTCATTTTCTAATTTAAAGTACTTTTCTTAGTTTCTGCCTTGCCATTCAAGATATCTGGCATTCAACATAAAATTATGAGGCATACAAAAAGGCAAGAAAAACAATATACACCTAAAAGACAAAGCAGTGAGCAAAATCAAGTAATTCAGATTTGACACACGTGTTAAAGGCCCCAATGAAATAGGAAGACAATGCAAGTTCAGAGGGATAACGTTTTGGGCTGGGTATTTTCATTTCTCCCAAATTCATATATTGAAGCCCTAACCCTCAACATGATGACATCTGAGGAGAATCCTTTGGCAGATAATTAGGGCTAGATTAGGTGATGAGGGTGGAACCCTTGTGAGGGTTACTGTGCTTATATGAAGAGAACAAGATCCCTCCCTCATTTCCTCCCTCTCTTTCCATGAGCATGCACCAAGGAAGGCCATGTGAGGGATGCAGTGAGAAGACAGTCACAGGCAAGCCAGGAAGAGAGCCCTCACCAGGAACAGAATCAGCTGGCATCTTAATCCTTGACTTCCTAGCCTCCTGAACTGTGAGAAATAAATTTCTGTTGCTCAAGCCATCTAGTCTATGATATCTTGTTATGGCACCCTGAGATGACTAAGACAGCTAATTTTAGCAGAAATAAAGAGTGTTGAAAATTGAATAAGTGAAGATAAAATAAAATGCATTTTTTCTTGTTTTTGAATGCTCTAAAAGATAACTGGTTATCTAAACCAAAAATACTAGTAGTGTATTATGTGCTTATTTATAAAATATAATAGCACCAATGATGGGAAAGAGGAATTAGGAACAAACAATTATAAGATTCTTACATTACAGATGAAGTTGTGAACACTATCTACACTATCTACTTATAAGAAAGGGCCAATTGAAAATGCTAGATATAAAATTGTCACAGTAGAGATGAAGAATGTCTTTGAGGACCTCAGTAGTAGAACCAACACAGCCGAGGAAACAATCAGTGAGCTTAAAGACACATAGAATTATACAAACTGAAACACAAGAGAAAAATGAGTAAAAGAAAAAATGGAATAGACAATCTAAGAGCTGTAGGAAAATGTTTAACAAATGTATTACTGAAATAGCAGATGGAGAAGAGAAAAAGAAAATGGAACAGAAGGAAATTCAAACAAATAATGCTGAATATTCTAAAATTACTGACTGACAGCAAAGCATAGTTCCAAGAAGCTCAGAGATCACCAAAAAAGTTTTAAAACAACAATAACTAGGGATATGATATCCAAACTGCTGAAAATAAAAGGCAAAGAGAAATTGCAAAAGCAGTCAGAGAAAAAAGAGATCTAACATACATAAGAACAAGCAAAAACTACAGCATTCTTGTCAACAACCATGTAAGTCAGAAGACAATGGTTAATATTTTTAAGTGCTAAAAGAAAGAAAACTGTAAACTTGGAATTCTATACCCAGCAAAAAAATCTTTCAAAATACAGAAGAAATAAAAACTGAGATAATTCATTGACAATGACATACACTACAAGAAATGTTAAAGGAAATTCTTGAAACAGAAGGACTATGATATCTGTGATTGACAGAATGTCCCCCCACCACCCAAGATGTCCAGGTCTTAATTCCTGAATCTGTGAATAGGGTATGTTATATGTTACATGGCAAAAGGGAGTTTGCAGATATGGTTAAGATTATGAATTTTAAAATAGGAAGATTACACTGCATTATCAAGATGACCCAAATCTAATTGCAAAAATCTTAAAAAACAGAGAACTTGGCCAAGCACAGTGGCTCACACCTGTAATCCCAGCACTTTGGGAGGTTGAAGTGGCCGATCACTTGAGTCCAGGAGTTCCAAACCAGCCTTGTCAACATGGTGAAACTCTGTCTCTTTAAAAATATAAAATGTCAGCCAGACATGGTGGTGCATGCCTGTAGTCCCAACTACTGGGAGGGCTGAGATGAGCGAATTGCTTGAGCCCAGAAGCTGGAGGTTGCACTGAGCTGAGATTGTGCCATTGCACTCCAACCTGGGTGGGTAACAGAGCAAGACTCTGTCTTGAAAGAAAAGAATAACCCAGAGAACTCTCTTTAGCTGAGGGCAAAGAGATATGGCAAAAAGGGAAGTCAGAAATTCAAAGCATGGGAGGAGCTTGATCTTTCATTGCTGGATGGACAGCTCATGGCAAGCAGGAGAGAGAATGCAGGCAGCCTCCAGAAACAAGGTCCAGCCCCTGCCTGACAGCCTGCCAGGACCTGGAACCTCAGCCCTACAACCACAAGAACTACATTTGGCCAGCTACCTGAATGAGCTCAGAAGTGGACTCATGCAAAAACAGGCTTCTGAACCTGCGCGGAAAGCTGTGAAATACTACATGAAGCCACACTCTGCATAAACAGGGATGTGTATTGTAAGCCCTAGGGCAACCAACCGCTAAAGATTTTTCTTGAAAGTTTATAAATAATAAGTCAACGGTGAAGATATATTGAAACTATAAAAGAGTTAACTCAAGACAAAAAGGGAAAAGAAGCAAAGACAGATGGAATGAGTAGAAAATAGCTAACAAAATGGCAGATTTTAATTCAAACATATCAATAATGATATTCAACGTGCATGGTCTAAGCACACCAATTAAAAGACAGAGACTGCCAGGTTGGCTAAGAAGCAAGCCACAACTATATGCTGTTTACAAGGCCCATTTCAATATACGAATGTAATGTTGAGGAGGAGAAAGCTCTTGGCAGAGATGAGATACACTTGTTGTAAATTTTTGTGAAGACAAAAAGAAAATATATTGTGTGTAATGTTATACGGGCCTATGTGTATTTATGCAGTAAAATTATAGCATTGACTGGACGGAGATACACATGAGGCTCGTGATAGTGATTCCCTCTGTGGTGAGAAGGAGAATGAGCTTGGGAAAAGTCACTAAGGAGATTTCAACTACATAATTACCAGTAACGTTTTGTGTTTAATTTTGTGTTTAATTTTATGTTTAATCTAAAGTAAATATTATTAATTGTTAGTTTTTTAATATTCAGGCTAGTGAGCACAAGAATATTTATTATATTTGTTATAGGCTAAGTTGTGTTCGTATCTTTTATTCATACACATTTTAGTGCATATTTCAAAAAAGTAAGAACTCCTTAAAATAAAAATACGATCATCAACCTTAAAGTTACAATTATTCCTTAGTCTTATCAAATATCGAATCAGTGTTTGAATTTCCATTGCATCATGAGTGTTATAACTTGTTGTCTGCTCATACTGGGATCTTAATCAATTCCAGATATTCTGAATGGTTCTTAGTTTTTCAATATATAAATCTTCAAATCTTACCATTAAGTTTTTCCAGGAAACTAAGTTATGAGTTATAATTTCGATGTATCTTTACTGCTGACTTATCATTTATAAACCTTCAAAAAAAGTTTTTTAGTGGTTGCCCTAGGGCTTAAAAAACACATGCAAGGTTCTAATTCTTGGTACCTCGGAATATGTCCTTATTTGGAAACAGGTCATTGCGGATAAAATTAGTTAAGTAAAAATAAGGTCATACTGGAGTAGGGCTGTACCCGACCAAATATGACCAGTGCCCTTATGAGAAGAAATATGGAGACAGGCAGCACAGAGGGAGGGTGACAGAAGGAGGCAAGGGAGGAAGCCAAGTAACAGCAGAGGCAGAGATTGGAGCGATGCATGTAAGGCCAAGGAATGCTGAGGGCCAGAGCCACAGAAGGTAAAAGAGGTAAGGACGGGGCCTCCCTAGATCCTTCAGAGGGAGCACAGCCCTGCAACGCCTTGACTTCAGATTCACGGCTTCCGGAGCTGGGAGTCAACCCACGTCTGCTGTTTAAATGTTTTTCTCCAAAACAAGAAAACAAAGAAAAAGGAATGGTTCTTACGATATATGCTCTTTAGCACTTTTTAACATTTAAGAATATATCTTGGCAATATTTCCAAGTAAGTGTGGCTAGAGCTGCGTCAGGTGCTATTGTGTGGAAGCACCATGATGATTCAGTCAGTTCCCTATTGATGGACACGTTATTGTTCCCTAGCTGCTGCCATGGGAAGCATTTTTGTACCTCTGGATGGAAGAATGGCCTACCCTTATGTAGCCTTGTCAAAACACAAAAAGCTGCATCTGAATCCAACCATCAATTTACAGAAAATCCCAGGCACAACAGAATCCATCAAACAGAAAATGAGAATGCAGCAAGCAGAATCCAAACTGTGGGAAACTCCGAAGGGCCAATAACTTAGTTTCCTGAGGAAAGTAAAGATTTACGGATTGAAAGACAAAGAATCAATCAAAATATCTGGAATCAATTAGGATCCTGACACCAACAAAAAACTGTCAAAACAAGTTACAACATGTGTGATGCAAATTCAGAATCTGACTAGATAGGTGTTGACACTATGGAATAACTGTTACTGTGTTTAAGTTTGATGATTATATTGTTGCTTTTAGGAATTCTTACTTTTTGAAATATATGCAAAAATGTATACAGATAAAAGATACGAAGTCTGTGATTTGTTTCAAAATACTATGATGGAGCAGAAGTGGCAAGGAAATCAACAAGCCGAGGTTGCCTGCAAGTCGGTAACTGCTGAAGCTGGGGTGCAGACACTCACAAATGCATTATTAGTTTTTCTACTTTTGTATAAGCTTAGCATTTTCCATAGTACACAGGTTTTAATGTTTCAGTGAACATTCTTGGATTCACACATCTTTTGCCGTTTGTGTGATTAAATCTCTAAGATAAATTTCTGAAAGTGAAAATGACAGGTCACATTAATTTCAGCGTTTATAGATTTTGTCAAATTGCCCTCCGCAAGAATATGCAAATACGTATTCCCACGAGGCAGGAGCATGGCTGAGAATGGTAGGGCATGCAGGAAATCTTTATATATTAGAGACATTAAGCGTTTGTCTGTGACACTGCCTTTGTTGTGTAAGGGTAAATGCAAAACAAAAAAAAATTAAAAATTAATTTTTTCTGGTACAAAAAGGGATAAGGGATTCCTCTCCCTTTTCTTAAAGCATTTCCTTTAGGTTGTTATTTTAAATTATCTCTCTGTCTCTTTCAGAAGTTTGTGACTATTTTTTAAACCCGTGCTAGTCACTTTGCATTGCTGTGAAGGAATACCTGTGGCTGGTAATTTATGAGGAGGTTTATTTGGCTCACCATCCTTCAGGCTGTACAGGAAGCATGGCGCTAGCATCTGCTTCTGGGGAGACCTCAGGCAGCTTGCAATCATGGTGGGAGGCAAAAGGGAAGCAGGCTCATCACCTGGTGAGAGCGAGGGCAAGAGAGAGATGCCAGGTTATTTTAAACAACCAACTCTCGTGAGCCGTCAGAGTGAGAACTCATTCATTACCATGGGGAGGGCACCAAACCATTCATCTGCCCCTAAGATCCAAACAGCTCCCATTAGACCCCACCTCCAACATGGGAGATCATATTTCAACATGAGATTTGGAGGACAGACACCCAAACTGTATCAAATCTAAACAAGCTTCCTGCCAGCATTACAACCCAGGAACATCTTTCCCAGGAACCTGGAAGCCATCTCTTTGAAATGCATCAAGGAAGACAGCAGCCCCTCTCCCAGTTTCCATGGAAGAGCAGAAGCTGACTGGTGGGTGCCTGGCTCCCAACTGCAAGCCTCTCTCCTGTTGTGAAGACAGAAGAAGTTTTCTTTTTCCCTTGGATAAATGCAATTAGCAAACGCAGCTGGCCACCCAGTTACCGGGTGAGCTGAGGATGAGCTAAGTGTGACAAGAGCTGCTGTCAAGTCCTCCTGAGAACATGAACGTGCAGGTTATACCGTTTGGAAGGAAAACCAAAGATGGGTTTCCTTCCATCTCTGCCACCCCTCGGCGAACGCCCGCGATGCACATCATATTCTGGTTTTGCGCTTATTCGATTGAAAACACGGTTCTTCTGCTCTTCTACTTTTGCGGCACAGTCTTCTGGGTTAGCAGCACATCTTGTTCCTTATTACATTTTCCCATAAGTTGATGATATTTTTCCATGAAGATCTTTTTGATTTTTTATGAAGTTGACTTATCAATATTTCACAGCTCCTGCTATCGAATCTTACTTTAAAACAGAAATTTTTTCTTCCTCCCCTCAACAATCTTTTTCTAGTTTCAAAAGTAATACATACTCATGGAAAGTGCAATCAACACAAGACATGATAAATAATACACCGTGTGAGGATAGAGGGCGTCTGCCTCATGCCCCCACCCTACAACCACAATGAGCAGCGTGGGGAAAGGCTTCCCATCCTCCGTCTAAACTTACATACTGTCCTCTCTATTGTTTAATAATAGATTTATTGCGATAGTGCGCACATACCATAATATTCATTTTAAAGTTTGAAATTCAGTCGTTTTTAGTATATTCAGAAAGTTGCACAGCATCCCACTATCTAGCTTCAGCACATTTTCACCCCACAAAGAATCCCCTTGCCCCGTAGCAGGTATACCCACTCTCCCTCACCCCCATCCCAAGTGCTGTCAGCCCCTAATCTGCTTTCTGTGTCTATGGATTTGCTCACTCTGGACATTTCATACAAGTGGAGTCATACAACACGTGGGCTTTTGCCACTGGTACCCCTCCCCGAACACAGTGTTTTCCAGGCTCCTCCCTGGCATGGGTCAGTGCTCCATCTCTCTTTACAGCAGGTAATGTTCACCAGATGGCAGACCACACTTCAATTGTCCACTCACCAGTTGATACAGTTTGGCTCCGTGTCCCCACCCAAATCTCACCTTGAATTGTAATCCCCATATGTCAAGGGAGGGAGGTGATAGGATCATGGGGTGGTTCCCCCCATGCTGCTCTCATGATAATGAGTGAATTCTCACAAGATGTGATGGTTTTATAAATGGCAGTTATTCCTGCACTGACACCCACTCACTTTCTCACCTGCCACCATGTAAGATGTGCCTGCTTCTCCTTCCACCATAATTATAAGTTCCCTGAGGCCTCCCCAGCCATGGAGAACTGGGAGTGAATTAAACCTCTTTCCTTTATAAATTACCCAGTCTCAGGAAGTACTTTAGAGCAGTGTGAGAATGGGCTAAGACACCAGTTAACAGGCACTTGTGTTGTTTCCACTGTTATTAATTGGGTTATATTCTGCTGTTACGAATAAGGTGCTATAAGAACTCAGGTGCAGGCTTTTGTGGGGACATATGTTTTTGATATTTGTGGGTATGCACCTAGATTGGAAATGCTGGACCATATACACTGTGTGTAGCTGTCAGAGAGCTGCCAGCCTGCTTCCACGGTGGCTGCACACATATTCATCTGCAGCTTTTTCTTTTTTCACAACTGTTTATGTCAAGGCAGTAGATTCTCTTCACTCTTTTTGACAGCTGAGCTGTGTGCCACAGCGTGAATGTGCTGCACATTCTGTCAACAGTCCTTGAGTCATAGATAGATTGTTTTTAAATTGCTTACCGCTATAGACGATGCCTCAGTGATTTGAACACACTTTCTCAGACAGTGGTGCAATGGTTTCAGCAGGATAGACACCTAGAGTGACTGAGTTAAGGGTGCATCTACAATTGTGATAGTTACAGATCGTTTTCAAGTTCTTTATGACTTAAGGCTTCAGATGGCTTAAAAATTCTCTCACTATGAAGCCCAGGCTTTAATCCTTTACAGAAAAGAGGACTGTCAGACACCTCCTTAACTGTGTGGCACTGGGAAGCATGTGTTCCTGCCATTACTCTGAAAAGGACATCATCTCACATCTGTGGTTCTCCTGCCAGAAATTCACAGCCTCACTTTAATCAGGAAGAAACATGAGACAACCCCTAACTGAGGAAATGCTACAAAATTGTGGTCAAAATGTCAAGTTCTCAAAAGAGAAAGACAGGCTAAAGAATGCCCTGGATTAAAGAACACTGAGGAGACGTGAGAAGTAAGTACAACACGTGATCCTGGACTGGATCCGGAGCAGTGTTTTTGCATAAAAAGATGTCATCGGAACAATTGATTGGCAACACAATAAATAAAGTCTGTGGACTAGAAAACAGTGTTGTACATGTATCGTTTTTCTGATCGTGATAATTATGCCTGTGGTTACTAAGAGGATGTCTTTATTTGTAGTGCATACTTACTGAAATCTTTAGGGATTAAGGGGCATCATGACTGTGACTTATTCTGAGATCGTCAGAAAAATAACGTGTATACTGCACACATATGGAGGGAGAGAGGCCATAAAGCATGTCACCAGCTGCTGAATCTAGGTGAACCAGCTACAGAAATTATTTGTACTATACTTGCAAATTTTCTGTAAGATTGAAATTGTTTCAAAGTAAAAAAATTACCAAAAAATTGGGCCGGGTGCGGTGGCTCACGCCTGTAATCCCAGCACTTTGGGAGGCCGAGGCGGGTGGATCACGAGGTCAAGAGATCGAGACCATCCTGGTCAACATGGTGAAACCCCGTCTCTACTGAAGATACAAAATATAAGCTGGGCGTGGTGGCGCACGCCTGTAATCTCAGCTACTCAGGAGGCTGAGGCAGGAGAATTGTCTGAACCCAGGAGGCGGAGGTTGCGTTGAACCGAGATCGCGCCATTGCACTCCAGCCTGGGTAACAAGAGCAAAACTCCGTCTCAAAAAAAAAAAAAAATTACCAAAAAATGTTTAAAAGTAAGTAATACAAAAATGCAAAGGCCTGGAAGAGTCTTCTTGTAAAGATCCAGGCAGGAGCTTGCTGTGCCGGGCAGTCACACTGCTCGGAGCTGAGGGTCAGAGACACTGCGGTGGTGGTGGCAAGCCGTCTCAGCGTGTTCCAGCTGTTAGAGCACAACACCACAAACTGGGTGGCTTCCAACAAAGAAACGTCTTTCTCACAGTTCTGGGTACTGGGAAGTGAAGATCAAGGTGCTAGCAGATTTGGTGCTGGTGAAGGCTGCTTCCTGGCTCATAGAAGCCATCTCTTTGCTGTGACCTCACATGGCAAAAGGGATGTGGGAGCTCTCCGGGGCCTCATTTACAAGGGCACTCATTCCATTCCTGACGGATCTGCCCCCATGAGCTCCTCCCTCCCAAAGGCCTGAGCTCCTAATACTAACATTGGGGATTTGATTTCAACACATGAAATTTGGGAGGACACAGACGTTCAGCCCATAGTGCAAACAAATCCAACCCAGAACAGAAAAGGCTCCAGAAACACACTGCATGGATGGCCCCCCCGGGTTGTGACATAGGTGGCCCTGCAGAGTGCAGGAAAGGGAGGATTTCTAACACGTGTGATGGGACAATTAAGTATGTATATGAGGTGAAAGAAAGGAGAAAGAAGGGAGAAAAGAAAAGAGAGAGAGAAGAAGGAAGGAAAGAAAGAGAGAAAGAGAAAAAGAAGAAAGAGGAAGGAAGGAGGGAAGGAGCGAAGGAGGGAGGGAGGGAGAAAGGGAAGGAGAGAAGGGAGGGAAGGGAGGAAGAAGGAAAAGAAGAGGAAGGGAGAAAGAAAGATTTAATCTCCACTTATCACCATACACAAAAATCAACACCAGCTGTACCAAAATGTGAAAAGTGAAACAATCCTTGCTTTGGTAAGGAAACACAGCAAAATACCTTCACAACCTCAGAGGAGGGAAAAATACTTTAAGCAGAAACAAAAAAAACTCTACCATAAATTTAAAAGTGCATGTTTTGGATGACATTTTAATGAAGATCTCTGTCCATTATAAGAAGCATTAAATGAGCAAAAACCCAAGCCATAGAGTGGGAGAACATTTTAACTGACAAAGAGATTGTATTTCGATGATGCAAAGAACTCCTACAGAGAAGAAAATAACAGACGCAGCACAGAAAACCAGCAAAGGCCTCAACAGGTGTTTCCCAAAGAGAGTGTCAAAGTTGCCAATAGCACATAGAAACGTTCTCACCCTCATTAAGATGAAAATGATTCCTTTGAGATACCACAACACACACAGAATGGACAGCATTAAAAAGAATGACAGTAATACACTGCTGTGGTCTGAATGTGTGTTTCCCACCAAATTCATATGTTGAAATCCTAACCACCAATTTGATGGCATCTGGAGGTAGAGCCTTTGGAAGGTGGCTAGGTCATGAGGGTGGAGCCCTCGTGAATGAGACTAGTGTCCTTATAAAAGGGCTTGAGGGCTGGGCACAGTGGCTCACGCCTGCAATCCTAGCACTTTGGGAGGCTGAGGCAGGCGGACTGCCTGAGCTCAGAAGTTCAAGGCCAGCCTGGGCAACATGGTGAAACCCATCTCCACTAAAAATACAAAAATCATCCAGGTATGGTGGCATGTGCCTATAATCCCTGCTACTCAGGAGGTTGAGGAAAAGGATCACTTGAACCCAGGAGATGGAAGGTGCAGTGAGCCAAGATCATGCCACTGTACTCCAGCCTGGGCAACAGAGCAAGACCCTGTCTCAATAAATAAAAGGAATGGAGCTTGAGGGCACCTGTTTGGCCCTTTACTCTTCATGCCATGTGAGGACACAGTGGCGAGGCACCATCAATGGGGCAGAAAGCAGCCCTCACCAAATGGCCTGCTGGTGCCTGGATCTTAGACTTCCCAACCTCTAGAGCAGTGAGTAATGCTTCCATTGTTTGTGTATTTCCCAGTCTAAGATATGTTGTTACAGCAGCTTGAATGAACTATGACACATCTATGGGGAGGCTGTGGGAAAACAGAAGCTCTCAGACACTGCTGGTGGGCTGCAAATGGACTCTCACCTTGGAAACCATTGAACTCTACCTACAGAAGTTAAAGATACACACACCCACTTTCAAAGCAATTTCCCTGCTAGGCAAATGCACAGCCAAGATTCATGAATATGTGCACCAGGGAAGGGCACTTCACCTCTACTGTGTTATTTCCAAGAGTCCAGAACCCCATTGTAATTCTGAGAAAACACAAATCCAAATTGAGGGGAATCCTACAAAATACTGACCTGTTCTCCTCAAAACTGTCAAGGTCACTCAAAAGCAAAGAACATCTAGGAAACTGTCACAGACCAGAGGAGGCCAGGGAGACATGGCGACTCTACATGAGGTTTCCAAATGGGACTGACACAGAAAAAGGACATTGTTGAGAAGCTGACAAAACCCACATAACATGCGGAGCGCAGAGTCCACAGCAGGGTACCATCACTGGCTTCTCGATGCACGATGACAACATAAAATGTTGCCAACAGGGGAAATGGGATGTGGACCCTCTATGCAGGAGCTCTCTGTACTATCTTTGCCTCCTCCTTGTAATCTAGATTCATTCAAAGCTTAAAAATTTATTTTAAAAAACAGGTTAGTGAGCATCCACCTATGTACAATTGGCTGTTCTCTTTAGGTCTAAATTAAGGAGATATTTTCTTTCCTCTCTCTTACCTCCACCAATGTTGTGGGTTATCTATTCAATTGGATTTCATGGAAATGTATTCCTCATCTCACATTTGGGATCTCTCCTAAATCTATGAATCTATAGAAGAGATTTCTTACAGGCTTACATCGTGATGCCATTTCTGTTTCTCTCACCCTGGCAAACCTTCATAACAAGAAAGAAAGAGAGAGAAATGAAAGAAAGAAAGAAATGAAAGAAAGAAAAGAATGAATGAAAGAAAGAAAGAAACAAAGAAAGAAAGAGGAAGTAAGGAAGGAGGGGAGGGGAGGGAAGGGGAGAGAAGGGAAGGGAAGGGAAGGAAGGAAGAAAGGAAGGAAGGAAGGAAGAAGGAAGGGAGGGAGGGAGGAAGGGAGGGAGGGAGGAAGGAAGGAAGGAAGGAGAGAAGGAAGGAAGGAAGGAAGGAGAGAAGGAAGGAAGGAAAGAGCAGAAACATTCATGGTAAAACCAGTGGAGCATGTGGTGATTAGAGAAAGAGTTTCCCAAATGAAAACGGTCTAAGAATTCTGATCAGTAAGAAAACAGTAGAATTAAGGGCACAGACTAAAAAGAAAGCAATAGCAAACTGAAGGTTTAAGCCATATAAATAATTATCATTATTTCCCAAAGCAAACATACAATAAACAGTCCCATCCATCTGAATCGACTTTTATATAAAACCCAGGGAAACATTTCTGGTCTGTTTGTTCTGTGTGAAATCTCATCCACAGATGCTCAAATAATTGCAGTTCCCAATATTGTCATTCCACAGGGGCCCATTGGGGAAGTCCCTTCCAGCCACCAAAATGACAAATCAGGCTTTATACTGAATCCAGTTTCCTTTAATGTGTGGTCATCTCCAGTGGGATCAATCAGGTTCAGAAACAGCCACAGCCGACTGGGCCATGCTGAAGTCTGACCGGTCATCAGCACGAGAATGGCTTCCTGGGCTCCATCCCAGACCTTGAGTCCCAATCCTCCTGTCTTGTCCAGCAGTCCCGTGGGAGTTTAATGATGAAATCCAACAGATACCCCACACCACCGCACATGAGCACACTGGGCAAAGGCGCCATCCCCAGCTCACTTCAGAATGAGGAAACCAAGCTCAATTTTCAGTTTGGGGCTGGACAGGGCAAAGCACGGCCAAGAGGGTCAGAATCTTCTTACCACTGTTACTTGGCCTTTTTCACCCAAGAAGGAAGATCTGACAAATTAATTCACATCATGTGCCCTTCCAGGGGTGCAGAGGTGAAGGATTTTCCTTGATTTCTGTTGCTACTGAAATACCTTTCATTAAGTGCTGTTTACAGATTCACAAATCTTTTATAGTCACACAGCAGTGGGTGAGGAGCCTTCTGTGGCTGATGTGACACCTGTACATTGCCCCAGAGGGCAGCTGCATTTCTTTAATGTTGATTTATGTGTGTTATTTTTGTAAATTGAACCTACTTGTGAGGACATGGATATTTATTAAGTTGTCTGAGCATTACTATTTAGTAAACAAAACTCTTAGGATTTTTTTCTTTTTTTTTTTTTTGAGACAGTTTCACTCCCAGGCTGGAGTGCAATGGCGCGATCTCGGCTCACTGCAACCTCTGCCTTCTGGGTTTAAGCAATGCTCCTGCCTCAGCCTACGAAGTAGCTGGGATTACCGGCACGCGCCACCACGCCCAGCTAATTTTTTGTATTTTTAGTAGAGATGGGGTTTCACCATGTTGACCAGGATGGTCTCGATCTCTTGACCTTGTGATCCACCCGCCTCGGCCTCCCAAAGTGCTGGGATTATAAGCGTGAGCCACCGCGCCCGGCCAGGATTTCTTTTGTTCAAGGACTGCCACAAAATAAAGCCGCCATGCAGTAAAAGGGTGCCCTGCAATAAGTAAGCTTGGGAACCTCTGGAGCAAGCAGTGTTGTCCCCAAACAAAGGAGGTGAAATCACTGCTTATTTCCTTTTGAAATTCTTCCGATTATTTTCTACAAGTTGAATGGCTCATTGAGCTTTAACCAACTGTATGGAAACCCCAAAAACATACTTCAAAATGTTATTAAAGAAAAACATCTTTTTAAAATGGAGAACATTTCCCGTGACTAAAGAACGACATTCGGTACCAGATTTGCAATTTCAATTTCCCAGCCCTATTAATGGACGGGTGTCTTGGAAGTCCCTTTTCCCACAGCTCAGCACATCCTTCCTTGCCACAGTACACTCCCTTAGACGTCAGGCACAGCAGGAAACTCCCCTGTATGCACAAGGTTACAAATGAAAAGCAAGCAGCCCAATGGCCAGGCACAGTGGCTCATGCCTGTAATCCCAGCACTTTGGGAGGCCACGATGGGTGGATCACCTAAGGCCAGGAGTTCAAGACCAGCCTGGGCAATATGGCAAAACCCCATCTCTACCAAAAATACAAAAATTAGCCAGGTGTGGTAGCACGTGCCTGTGGTCCCAGCTGCTCAGTAGGCTGAGGCAGGAGGATGGCTTGGGACCAGCAGTTTGGGGCCTCAGTGAGCCAAGATGGCTCCACTACACTCCAGCCTGGGTCACAGAGTGAGGCACTGTCAAAAGCCAAAAGACAAAACAGCCAGAAACCATTTAGTGACCACTCGATGAATGAATTGTTTGGAGACAAAAATCTGGAGAAAATCTAGATGAAGGGGTAATGGAGGCAGCAAATCTCCTGGTTACGTATGTACCTATGCAACAACCCTGCATGATCAGCACATGCACCCCAGAACCTGAAGTACAATAAAATATATATGTATTTTTAAAATGTTTTAAAAGAAAATACTGTTTCTGATTAAACAGAAAGAACTAGAGAGGGCAGCAGACACCCCGTGAACCACATCCACAGTCCTGCAGGTCATGATAGTTGGGGTGCAGCAGAGGCCTGACAGCTCCTCTCACCTCCTCCAGCCTCCACGCACCCCAAATAAGAATGCCAGGAAGACTGTCGCCTTACCTGCCCAGCCCGTCCCCGTCACACTCACACACACACCTGCCCAATATAATTTCCAGAACATTCTACTCTACACTGCTACTGCTAACTAAAAACACTGAATGCCATCTGAATTCCTTCACACAGGCTGATAGATTCTCTCCGATTTTCTAGGTGCTCTTCATGTCCCTGATAAGAAAAACACAAATCTCTCAACACCTGAGCAGCTCCTCAAACCATCCCTTACCCCTGACCAGCTCCCCCACCCCTTACCCCTGACCAGCTCCCCCAACCACCCCTTACCCCTGACCAGCTCCCCCAACCACCCCTTACCCCTGACCAGCTCCCCTAACCACCTCTTACCCCTGACCAGCTCCCC
>CM052648.1:191314108-191338328 GCA_028533165.1 Leontopithecus rosalia
TTGACCTCGTGATCCACCCGCCTCGGCCTCCCAAAGTGCTGGGATTACAGGCATGAGCCACCACGCCCGGCCATGATGCTTAATTTTATATGTCAACGTGGCTGGGCCCGGATGTGTAGTCAGACCTCATTCTGGATGTCCTTGTGAGGATGTTTTGGGTGAGATGAGCATTTAAACCAGTGCACTTTGAGTAAAGCAGATTGCCCTTGCCAGTAGGTGGGCCCACGGGTCAGCTGAAGGCCTGAATGGAACAGTGACTGACCTGCCTGAGCAACCAGGAGCTGCAGACTTGGTCTTCCCTGGGTCTCCAGCCTACCGGCCCACCCTGCAGATTTCAAATTAGCAGCCTCCACAGTCACCTGAGCCAATTCCTTAAAAGCAGTCTCTCTCCGTATATACACATACACATATCCTATTGGTTCTGACTTTTTGTTTGCCTTTGTTTCTGGAGAACCTGTTATTACAGTGGTGTATATGCATTCAATTCACTGATGGGTAATATAGTAAGAGGCAGCCTTCCTTAGTTTCCTTCCAAATATTCAGTGTGCTGATATGCTTTAAACCCTTAATTCAGTTCTCCAAATCCTGCTAATTGTGGATGGGGTAAGGTTTGCAGAAGAAAGCCGGGCTAGAGCATTGTTTTGAGTAGGACTTTGTGTCGAAAAGCGGCTTCCATGCAGCAGCATCTGCCCTGCTGCTGCTCATGTCTGAAACTTTCTTTTCTATCAGCTTCCTAGGTCTCTGACCTTTCTGGCCTCTGTGTTTTTTGAAATTTCTCCCTCTTCTTTCTCCTAGTCTCAAACCTTTCATCACCATCTCTCCTTCTTTAACCACTGGGCCAGCTGCTCTAAGGCTTTGGGCTCCTTGGTACGATTCACCCCTGCTCTGGGGCTGGGGGCCTTGGAGAATTTCCAAAGGGAGAAGTCTCCTGGTAACCAGCTAATTCTTTCAGAAGTAAGCGTGTTTTTGTAACATTAGTCAATCTCTCACATCCTGCAAGGGACTTTCCATCAATTCCTTTTGAGAGGCCTGTAGGGTAGGTTATGGATAAGAAGGCTTTTCAGCACAGGGTGAAGGAAGGGAGGGTGAGTGCTGTTTTTTCATGGACTTGTGACCCTTCTGTGTCCTTGTTGGTGAAAAGAGAGGGCAGAGCTTTATTCCTGAACATCAGGTGACTTTCCCTGTGGTCACAAATGTGTAAGTGGAACAAATATTGCTTTGGGAAATGTCTAAACACTATTGCAGAAGCAGCAGTCGTGGGGCCTTTGGACCAGCTGGGCATCTTCTAATCAAGGCAGGAGGGGGAATGATGTAAAAACAACATCGGTCTACCCTGGAACATTTCCACTGTCAAATTTACCAAAAATGTGTGGCAGGCTCACTCCCCAAGCTGCATAGCTCTGATTCACAGACAGCCATAGTGCACGACCAGCAGGAGCCGCATCCTGCACCGTTCACTTGATGTTGACTGTGTGGCCATTTCCAGCTCCAAAGACCGTGATCAACTTACCCAACCTCCCTGCCACCTTGGTTCTCTCATCTGCCAAATGAGGATGTTGCAGCAACCCATGCCAGCAACCCCTTGCAAAGCCAGCTGTCACCTGAGACAGACCTGTGTGGGACCACACAGGCCCCCACCATGTGACATTTGCCTTGACAGGATGCTATTGTCACACTTCAGTGTCTGGCCTTAATTTTGTAGGCCCAGAAAGTCAGTCGTTAATACAGAATAATTGATCAAGCACCTAAGAACGGATGCTAAAAGAACTCACAAGAATCTGCGGTGAAGATTCACTTACAGCAAGAACTGTAAGCAAGTGGACAGGACAGACGTGGCCGGGGCTCCCAGGCTCCCTCCCTAAAGGCAGAGCTACATGCAGGGCTGAGTGATCAATGCCCTGGGATTGGAGTGTGCTTGCTGGGTGTGAGCTGGGTGTGAGCTAGGTGGAGGCGGGGCTGAGGCTGGACAAGCCTCCCTCTACAAGAGCTGAGGCTTCTGTGGCACTGTGAGGCGCCCTTATATGCTTGGCAGTTCTCGCGAGATTTCCTGCCAGTGGCCTGGCTGGCAGCTCCCGTCCTGTTGCTTCCCACAGCTGTGTGCCCTGATGTCCACAGCAATTACTAAGGTGCAGCAAGGCAAACAAAGACCATAGGCTTGGAAAAGAGAAAAATAGCAACCAGCAACACCAAACCCAAAAGCCCTCGAGGATACCAATTAATCACCTTAAAAATAATCTTCATCTTTGGGAGGCCGAGGCGGGTGGATCACGAGGTCAAGAGATCGAGACCATCCTTGTCAACATGGTGAAACCCCGTCTCTACTAAAAATACAAAACATTAGCTGGGCACGGTGGCACGTGCCTGTAATCCCAGCGACTCCGGAGGCTGAGGCAGGAGAACTGCCTGAACCCAGGAGGTGGAGGTTGCAGTGAGCCAAGATCGCGGCATTGCACTCCAGCCTGGGTGACAAGAGGGAAACTCCGTCTCAAACAAACAAAATAATAACAATAATAACAATCTTCATCAGCTTCTTCTTCCTCTTCTTGTAAATCAAATGTTTCTTCAAGAATTGACACCGAAGAAAAATAATACAAATTTCTTATCAAATGTTTTATTATTGTTCCCCTTATGTTGCGAAATAGATTATACATATAAAAGAGTACGTGAAATTTGCCTATCTGTTTAAGGAAAAAGAATAAGGACAAACACCTGCATATTCACCCCGGGTGACATGCTCCTACCTGTGGGCACCCCGACCTGCCCCTGCACAGGAGGCACCACCTGCAGGGTAGACAGCCATTCCCGGGCTCTACCTTAGAGTCCTCCACTATTTATGTCTCAGTGTAGAAACGTCCTGCTGGGTTTTGTTGTCTGTGAACTTTACACAAATGGAATCTATTATGTATTCTTCTCTGACTTCTTGCTCAAGATACATCACGTGAATTCACTTGGCTTTATTTCATTCTGTATCACTGGTGTAGACTGTTCTAACACAGAACAGAGCGCAGTCTATTTGTCCAGCTTATGACTGATGAAGATCTTTGTGTTGCTTATATGTTTTTACTATTTCAAACAATGCTGACGTGAACATTCTTTTGAACATTCCTGCTACATAAGGGCCAGAATTTTTCCAGGTATGCAGCAACGAAGGACTGTGATGGGCCATGGGATGGACATGCTCACATACCAGGCAACGCCCAGTTCTTTCCAAAGTGGTCACCCGAGTTTCCACCCACCCCAGAATTGAGCATGAATCCCTTTCTTCTACATCCAAATTTCTGCCAGCATTCGCTGTCACCTGATTTTGAAGTATAAAATAAAATGGTAGCTTATTGTTACCTCTTCTGTGAGTGGTCTGGTGGGGAGTTTTGAGCACTTTCTATTAGGTTGTTTGTCTTTTACCTTGTTGACTGGTGTGAATTCTCCACGTCTACTGGATCTGAATCTTCTGTCAGGTACATGCCCAGGCATCCTTTTCTCCTTCCTGGCTCGTCTTTTTAATCTCCTGTTGGGATGGTTTCTATGATGAGTAGAAGTTCTCAATTTTAACATAGTTCAGCTTCTTAGTTATTTTCATGGTTGTGTGTGTGTGTGTGTGTGTGTGTGTGTGTGTGTGTGTGCGCGCGCGCCTGTGCGTGTGTGTGTATTAGGAGCCTTTCCTGCTCTGAGGTTTTGGAGGTAACCTCTACCTCATTGTGTAAGAGTTTCATATTGTTTTTTTTTTCCATGCTTAGGTCTTTAATCCATGTGAAATTGATTTGTTAAAGTACAACGTGAGGTAGGGACCGAATCTCATTTGCCTTGGTTTAGTGTCTTGCCTCAGTACTGCTTATTGAGTAGTGCTTATCTGCTGTTTTCATACAAATGCATGTGCGATTATTAAACAGGGCAGGCCTTCTTTAATGGAGGTCTGTTTTGTGAGTCAGAGTGGCCCTGGTCTGCTCTGTGGCTCTGCCCATGTGTTCACGGTCTTGCCCAGCTGCCTGTTCTAAAGACTTAGCTTTGGGAGTTGTCTTGAGCTTTGAGAGGACACATCCCCAGCCATCTCCTTGCTGAAGAACAAGGGTTCTGGCCGTACCTGGTTCTTCATTTATTTCCATATACATTTGAGAATCAGCTTTTTGAGGTCCACAAGAGAAGAAATCTCACTGCGATTTAGATGAAATTGTCGTGACTCTACAGGAGGTGTTTTAACTTTATTGTTGTTTCCTTAAAGTATAAATATCAATAAATACATGTATACATAGTGTACGTTTGCATAAACATGCATTTATAGATGCCACACAGCATGTGTTACCAGCTCTAAGAGGCCCATTTGTCCCCATTTTACTGCCTCTGGATTCAGGACATGCTGGCTCCATTGTTTCCTCATCTGCACAGAAGCTTGCGGGACAGAAGTGCTGGTAGGTGGTGGTAGGGACCCTCACAACGCCCCCAGTGGAGACGCCTGAGGCCACAGGAGAGGCTGTAGCACAAGGAGACCAACCGTGTGGTCTGCACTCAGAGTAGTGACTGGGAAGACAGACGTACCCTTAAGAAGCACAGGGGAATCGAGAACAATTATTTTTGCCTTATTTTCCTAGTTAAGTATACAAAGGAGTGATATTAATAAAAATATATGTCTGAATAAGCAAAAAACTGCTCTTTCGACAGACTTTTGAAAACTCTGTGTTGAGAGAAGTTTTCTAGTTTGGGGGACAATCTTGATCTCTCTTGGCTGAATGGGAGTCTTTGATTCTATGAAGGGCAGATGCATTGCTGGTGGGTGGGTTGGCACAGTCCACTACGAGCCTCCGCCAGTGGCACGGAGGGCTGCTCCGCAGATTGACCTGTTGGAAGCAGGTGCAGGTCCCAGAGACCCCCAAGCTCTCCAATGCTTGGGAGGAGCTGCGGTGTTACTTGAATGCTTCTGTGGAGTTATTGGTGGCTCCCCCAAGCATTGTTCCCAGATGAATTGAGGTTTGAGGTTGTTTTAAGTACCATACGTGTTATTTTCTCAAATACATGTCCTGGAACGCCCCGAACGCCCCTGCCTCCGATGCCTTTCTTTGGGGACTTGAGTTCCCTGGGACTGCATAGGGAGGCAATGTGGGTGCAACATTGCCCCCTGCTGGTGGCGGCAGCATCATCAGGCGCCTGGGCAAAGGCTCCAGCCTCAGGCCCTGGGGTAGGTTACAGCCAGTAGGACCCAGAACTTGAGATTTTCCTACATTTAAGATTGGAACTGAATACCATCCAGAGGTGTGATTCTAAGCAGTGGTGACATTGCTGCTA
This sequence comes from Leontopithecus rosalia, assembly GCA_028533165.1. Lineage (NCBI taxonomy): Eukaryota > Metazoa > Chordata > Mammalia > Primates > Cebidae > Leontopithecus > Leontopithecus rosalia. The sequence continues at coordinate 191,319,383 of CM052648.1, forward strand.
GGTTCAAGCAGAACTTACCTTTCCCCTGCAGCTCACCAGGTGTTAAATATTTAGTGAAATGTCTGGTACCTGGCATCGTAATGATTTCAAGTGAATTCTTGTGTTTTATATTGTTTCATTTTTATTGGACTATGTTTCTGTTTATGTGTACTGTGGATATCTTTGTAAAGAATCATTCAAGTTTATTTTTTTCAATATTTTGTACAAAATTTTAGTAACACCTTTGCCTTGTCAGTATGAATCTTATATAAATTTATTCTAATTCATTTCATGTTGTGGCTTGCTTTCTATTTACCAGCTTTATTGAAATACAGTTGTCCATATTTGCTTTCATATGATATGTGAAGTATTTGTAAATTTACCAGTAAATTTATTGTGTTTACTTGCAGCCCATATACTTGTATCTACAAATACAACATATTTCTGTTAGCTACGTGGCTTTCCATTTTTCTTTTTTGGGTTTAGTAGAAAATTCCCATATATCTAAAACTTATTATCTTAACCAGATTCAAATATACAATATAACTTTATTTATGCCCTTGTTTTCCTATAATATCTCTCAAAAATAGTTTTCAGTGCATAAATGCTTAAGGTTTTGTTTTTCAAAAAGTGTCCTGTGGGTCGGGAGGCTCTGGCATGTCTCCAGTGCCAGCAGGTGTGTTGGCTGTTGGTGACAGGCTACTAATCCAGCTGCTGCCGCTGGTTGTTACCGTGGGGATGACTTCCAGGTGTCTGATGGCGTTGACAGCAGACTCTGTGGACACAGGGACCTTAAGGACTGCCTCCCTCTGAAGCGGTTATCTCTGCGGTTAATATTTCCACCGAGGGCTCTGCTTCCTACCTATCCCTCCTGCCCACCTAAGAAAACCCTTAGAAATAAGGGATGATTCCTTCAAGGATTTAACTGTTTAGCTGTGAAATGGGCACGGAGTGTCCAGGGAATGCAGGCAGCAGTGGGGCTGGACAGAGACGGCTCTGTGGGAGCTGAGTGTCCTCTGAGTGCGGTGGCTCCTGCAGGGGACAGCTTCCTGGCTCAGGGTCCCATATCTGGGGAAGACCAACCCCATGCCCCATGTGCTCTCTGGAGCCCACTTACCATCCATGGTGGACTGCTTCAGGTTAGACCCTCTGCAGAAGGGTTTGCCTTCTGCCTGGGTGGAGCCTTTTCATGTAGCCTGGAGCACAGGCAAACAGTGAAAGCCATCTACTGAGAAGGAGTCAAGCAATTTCAGAGGTGGAGGCTAAATGCAGAGAACAAGAGCGCTGGGGTCTTTGCAGTTTGGGTTGGAGCCACTTCCTGAGGCTCTGGGTCCCGAGACAGTCCTTGTAAGAAACGTCACTGTGTCCTCTTCTCACTCCAGCCTGAGCTTGCTTCCGTCTTTTTCAACCCAAGCACGTGAATGGACATGGCAGGTGGTGCTTGTCTGACGTTATGAGAAATATGCTGTGTAAGAAGTCAGGAAGTTCAAACATCTTTAATCCTTATTTTTTTTCGTCTTTTGAGACAAGGTCTTGCTCTGTCACCCACGCAGGAGTGCAGTGGCACAATCTCAGCTCACTGCAACTTCCGCCTCCTGGGTTCAAAGATTCTCCTACCTCAGCCTCACGAGTAGCTGGGATTACAGGTGTGCCACTACCATGCCCTGCAAATTTTTGTATTTTTAGTAGAGACGGGATTTCACCATGTTGGCCAGTTGGTCTCGAACTCCTGACCTCAAGTGATCCGCCCACCTCGGCCTCCCAGAGTGCTGGGATTAAAGGTGTGAGCCACCACACCTGGACTAACTCTTAGTATTGGATTTCAAGGGTTAATTTTATGATGAATGATTACTTCTTATCATTTTATTTCTTGCTCTGTTGCCCAGGCTGAACTGCAGTGGTGTGCAATCTTAGCTCACTGCAGCCGTGACCTCCTGGCCTCAAGCGATCCTCCTGCTTCAGCCTCCTGAGTAGCTGAGACTGGAGGCATGCTCCACTGTGCCTGGCTCATTTCTTATAATTTGAAAAGTTAAATAAGCTGTAGTGAACTGAATGTGGTATTAATGGAGTGGTGTCACTTGGGGTGGTTATGTTTTATTTTGACACAAGAGAACTGGCATTAAAATAGTCTAAGTCTAAGGAATATGGTTTCATTCTGAAGAAGGGCTGGTCAGCAGGGGAAGCTTAGAAAATGGAGATTCACGCTGAATGTGGTGGCTCACGCCTGTAATATCAACACTTTGGGAGGCAGAGGAAGGTTGATCATCTGAGGTCAGGAGTTCGAGACCAGCCTGGCCAACATGGTGGAACCCGATCTCTACTAAAAATAGAAAAAAGCCAGGCATGGTGGTGGGTGCCTGCAATCCCAGCTACTCGGGAGGCTGAGACAGGAGAATCACTTTAACCTGGAGGCAAGGTTGCAGTGAGCTGAGATGGCGCCACTGCACTCCAGCCTGGGTAACAGAGCAAGACTCCACCAAATAAATAAATAAATAAATAAATAAATAAATAAATAAATAAAATGGAGATTCAGTTACTCCTGGCAACATGCAGCCCAGATTCCTTCCATGTGGTTCTCCCTTCTCTGGGAAATCTTCTTTGACCTCCTTTCCCCACCCGCCAGGGGTGAACTGATCTCCTGCATACTGTGTGCCTCTCTCGTAGCACTGAGCTGTAGGTCCTGGTTTGCTTATGCATCCCAACAAGAAGGGGGTGCCAGGAGGGTAAGAAACAAGTCTTCCCTAGGTGCCCTGTGGTCCGGGACCTAGCCCAGTACCTGGCACACACCAGGTGCTAAAAATACATCAGTGGGTGCCTTGGTGCATGCTTCAGTGCTTTTTCAGCTTTATTAGCATAAGTCGACATATTCAATTCTGCCCCCTCTGGGTCACTTGAGCAGATTCTGCAGCTTGGCTGTGGATGGCCACCAGCCAGGGTCTGGGGTGGGCGCGTGGACCCTGGTAAACGCCTCTCCGGGTGCTGGGTCCCAAGCCTCGTCTAGACCTTACCATGTGCTTTCATTCAAACTTCTGCCAAATTATACAGGATTTGCTAAGAGCAACTCAGGTTTCTGACAATGTTTTAAAAATGTGAATGAAAAATTATCATGCTATTGTATATTTTATTCCTTGAAAAGAGAAAACTCAAAACAAGCTGAACCATTCAAGGTCACAGAGCAGGTCAGTGGAGTTCAGAAGCCTTGGGGTTGGCATCCGTCCCCCGAATCCTGAAAACAGATGCCCAGCCCGTGTCTTGCTACATCCCCACGGCCCTGTGTTTTGTAAAATCCTACCTGACAAACTACATGTATTAAATAATATTTTATATTACATATGATTTTATTATGAGCAAAGATACAAAACTGCCAAGACAAACATCTGATCAGCACAAAAGAGTCTGTGTCACCAAATCAAATAAATAAAAATTTGGAATAAAGTTCCAAGGAGTAACAAAATTGCCACTTGACTGAGTCTGACCTCAGAAAAATGTATAATTTCTCTTGATTTCAAAATATCTTTAAAAACTCTAGGGATCAGGGGATGCCGGTCAAGACCATCAGAACACCATTTGGGTGTATCGGTTAGTTGCTGCTGTGTGACAAAAACTTTCAAGTTTATTACTCAAAACAACAGCCCCTTCTTGTTTGTGACAAGCCCAGGGTCGGTGGGTCTCAGCCAGGCTCACTCCTGTGCTTGCTCAGGGGTCTGTGGTCTGCAGGCAGATCCACCAAGGGCTGGCTTGTCCTGGAGGACTGGCCTCTGTTCTCCATGTTGTCTCGCCCTCCAACAGGGCAGCTGGGCTTATGCATGGCACTGAGGGGGTTCAAGGATGAGCAAGCACAGCTGGGCAGCCAGGTGAGCAGATGTGCAATGTGGCCAAGCCTCTGTTCAGATCGTGCCTGCTAATATCTCACTGGCCAAGGCAAGTCCTGGAACTAAGCCCAGGGAGCAGGGTGCAAAGTGACAGGGCATGGAATGGGAAAAGGGGAGCCATTCATCCTAGGCAATTAATGCAGTCTCTCCACCTTGATTGGTTACTTAAATGGCAACTGCTTCAGTGGACATTGCCCTTCTGAATGTTAACATGTGACACCATTTACGTTAGACAATGTACACACACACACACGCACACACACACACACACAGAGAGAGAGAGAGAGAGAGAGAGAGAGAGAGAGAGAGAGAGAGAGAGAGTTTAAGAAATTGGCTGACGTGACTATGGGGGCCAGCCAGTCTGAAATCCCTAGGTCCCTAGGGCAGCCCAGAGGCTGGAGGCTCAGTATGAAGCAGAATTCCTTCTTACAGAAAGCTGGGTCTTTCCTGATTAGATGAGGCCTGCCCCCATCTCGGAGGGTCATCTGCTCTCTGTAGTCACTGATGATAAATGTTAATCACGTCGGCAAAATTCCTTCACAGCCACGTCACCACGAGGGTTTGAGCAAACAACTGGGCAGCACAGCCTAGTCAAGATGAAGCCAAAAATTAGTCACCACACGTAGGCTCAAGCTTCGGGACACACAGAGCTACCGGCACGTAGTGATGTCAGGAAAGCTGCAGGCTGGGCACACAAACGCACTAAGGCTTCGTGGAATCTGATGGAGGTGGCTTCCGGCTGCAGGTGAGTCGTCGCTTGTTCCATGCAGGTAGCAACTTCTTAGAAACAGTCTCTGTGTTCGAATTGAGCAAATATACCCTGGTGACAGAACCCCCATCCCGGCAGTTTAACCCTTTCTTATTTGCACTGAGAATACTCACTGGTGGCGCTTGCGGCTGCAGGGTTCACCCCGAGATAACTTTGCCACGCAATATCTTGCTTTCATTATTATTTCCATAGTGCGCGAGTATATTGACTTTGGAAACAAAAGACATCATTCTATTTACAGCATTCTGTTTTCAGTAGTGGTATTTCCATTTACAAAATATAGTCATTCTAAATTGCTGAAAATGTCAAATCCTAGAAAACGGAGCATTCCTACACGTGATGTTAACGTCATTCTCAAACAGCTTTTGGCCGAAGACTCATTTGATGAATCTGATTTTTCAAAAATAGACGGTTCTGATGATTCAGACAGTTCTGATGCTAGTTTCATTTAGAAATAACTCCAAGAGCAGTTTTTATATTTTATTTCCACATTGAAAAATCTGATTTGCTTCAGTCTCAAAGAGCGTGTTTATGCAAAATTAAATGAGCGCTGGCAGTGAGCTGCCTTTATTTCCCTCCCAAACAGGAGAAGGCCAATCCAATGCAGGCTGATTTCTGGCTTATCTCACAGTCCAGTCAGGTTTTCTGCAAATTACCTTCTACAAGGTGATTCGGGGACCTCAGTGTACCACCTCCCAGTGCACTATGGGTGCAGTGAGTGGAGATAATTTTGTGAGAGTTTTTAGGCCAATCTTGGAAGTGATTCTGTCACTTCTGGCTGCACTCCGTTGACCTGAATGGAATCGCACAGCTCCACTCAAGTGCAGGAGGCTGCGAGGGTTCCGTGCCTTTGGAGAAGGGCAGGTGGCTGGAGGCCCTGCGGTAGGCATGGCCACGCCCTGGTGAAGGCGCTCTACAAATGTGAGCCTCTCCTGAGCCCCCCTGGGCGCCACCACGGAGTCAGTCTTTGTGGAGGTTTAATTTTGGGAATCCATTTGCTGATAGTGAATTTGACAATAATATATATATATTTTTTCGAGACGGAGTTTCACTCTTGTTACCCAGACTGGAGTGCATTGGCACGATCTCGGCTCACCACAACCTCCGCCTCCTGGGTTCAGGCAATTCTCCTGCCTCAGCCTCCCGAGTAGCTGGGACTACAGGCGCGCGCCACCACGCCCAGCTAATTTTGTATTTTTAGTAGAGACGGGGTTTCACCTTGTTGACCTGGATGGTCTCGATCTCTTGACCTTGTGATCCACCCGCTTTGGCCTCCCAAAGCGCTGGGATTATAGGTGTGAGCCACCAAGCCCAGCCCTTGACAATAATATTATTGATGAATTCATTTAAAGGGAGGGGAATCAGAAATATTGAGGCTAGTACTGAATGACCTCTTCCAACAGGCCACTGTGACTGTTGTGGCTGGAGATGGACACCTGGTAAGTGATTTAATCCACCAACAGTCGTGGAGCACGGGCAGTGTCTTCCCCAGGCCAGGACTCAGAGGCTGAGCCCAGGGTGCTGAGAGGCTGAGCCCACAGCCCCGGGGTGAAGGAGTGGCGCTCCCTGAGTGTGGCTTATCTTTCAGGGGAGCCCACACTCTTTTGCAACCACTCAAGGTGAGGACCCCTTCAGACTCTCCCAACTCCACCCATGGCCACAGCCTCCAGGCTCCAGTCCTGTTCCTACTCCCCGCTCAAGCTCCTTCTCGCCCACACGCCCAGGCTCACTTTAGCCACACTGGTAGCGAGGAACTGACCCTGAGAGCAGACCAGCGCCCTTGCCCTGCCTGCCTGCGTGAACTCTTGTATCAGCGAGAACTGTCCCCAGGTACTTGCTCTGTCAGACCACAGTCAAGTGCAGGTCCAGTGTTTTGGGTCAGATGTCAGCGGGCAGGCTCAGCATTCATCTGGAGAATTAATGTCTTTGTAACTGGTCATTTGTAGGAGTAATCAGTTATCTGCATAAATTAACTGATTCCTCCTCATAGTATGTCCGCTATAGACGGTGAGGGTCAATTTGCTGTAGGTGAATTTGCTAATGTGAGCCTATTGATTAATCCATTTAAAATGGGGTGGTTCCCAGCACTTGAGGCCAGCTGAGCCCATGGAGAGGGTGGAAAGTGACCCACAAAGCCATCAGCTGCTGGGGAACACGGGGCAGCCCAGTGAGGCATTGCTCTGGCCACACTGCCTACTACCTGCTCTTCACCCCACCAAGCATGGCTCCCTCAGAGTCTCGTGGCTGCTCTGTTGCCCAAGGAACCTGTTCCTCTGGGTGTTCTCAAAGTCCTGAATGGATGAGTGCCATGTTCAGTGCCGTGGGTCTCCTGATGATGGATGGGTACCATGTCCGATGTCCAATGGTGGGGACTGTGCCATGCCCAATGTCCAATGATGGTGGATGGGTGCCATGCCCAGTGTCCAGTGATTATGGGCAGGCCCCATGCCAAGAGTGCTATGATGGTGGATGGGCACCATTTCTAGTGTCTAATGATGGTGGACAGGTATGTTCAGCATCAGTTGATGGTGGATGAGTGCCATGTCCAGGGTCCCACAATGGTGTGCCATGGCCAGTGTCTGATTCAAGTGTACAAGTGCCTTGCTCAGTGTCCAGTAATGGTGGACAGGCACCATGCCATTTCCCAGTGATTATGGACAGGTGTCATGTCGAGTGTTCAATGATGGTGGACCATGCCCAGTGTCTGATGAGGATGTATGGATGCCATGCCCAGTGACGGTGGGCAGGCATCATCGTCATTGTTCAGCAATTATGAACAGGTGCTATGCCACGTGTCTGATGATAGTGGATGGGCACCATGCTCAGTGTCCATTGGTGATAGATGAGTACCATGCCCACTGTCTAATGAGGGTGAGTGGGCACCATGACCAGTGTCCAGCCCATTGTCCAGTGATGATGAGTGATGATGGATAGGCATGATGCCCGGTGTCCAATGATTATGGACAGGCTCCATGCCCAGTGTCTAATGATGGGGAATGATAGAGTTTGGATGCTGTCCCCACCCAAATCTCATGTTGAATTGTGATCCCCAGTATTGGAGGTGTGGTCTGGTGAGAGGTGACTGGATCACAGCAGTGGATCCCTCATGGCTGGGTGCTGTCTTCTAAATAGTGAGTTCTTGTGAAATCTGGCCATTTAAAAGTATGTGGCACCTTCCCCCTTGTCTTACTTCTGCTTTCACTGTGCGATGTGCCTGGTTCCCCTTTCCCTTCAGCCATGATTGGAAGCTTCCTGATGCCTCCCCAGAAGCAGAAGCTACAATGCTTCCTGTACAGCCCATGGAACTGTGAGCCAACTTAAACCGTTTCCTGATAAGTTACCCAGTCTCAGGTACTTATTAATAGCAACGCAAGAAAGGTCTAACACAGTGGACAAGTACCATGCCCAGTGTCTGCTGAGGGTGTGGAGCACCCAACCCAATGTCCTCTGATGGTGGGGCGTTTTGTCTAGGGGTCTGTGAAGAGCTGGGAACACCTCAGCCATGTTGGGGACAAGCTCCCTGGCCTGTGGAGACCCCTTGTCCTTCTTTCTGTACCATGACTGCTCCTCCAATCAGAGAGTACTTTCCTCCTCACCACGTCTTACCTGTCATCATAGGTGTTTGTCCTTTTGGCCTCCCTGATAAATTTCAGGCTGCTCAGGGGCTGGGCCCATGGAAGCCCCGAGACTCTGGATTTCCTAGCACTGGATCTCAGCAGTGTTAATGGATGGGTGGTTGCCAGGGTACAGAAATGGCCCAACTTTTCTTCATATATTTATCACAAGTTAGAGGGAGGATTCCCTTCCACCTCTCAAAAAGCCCAAACTGCTCACCACTTAGACCTGGAAGCCTTTACAGGAAACAGAAACTCCTGGAGAGGAAGACAGAGCTTCTAGAGAAAGAAAGAAAAAGGATTAGCAACTTCGTATGGAACCCTGTATTAGGCCATTCTTGTGCTGCTATAAAGAAATACCTGAGACTGGGTAATCCACAAGAAAAGAGGTTCAATTGGCTGGCGGTTGTGCAGCCTGCATCGGAAGCGTGGCACCGGCCTCTGCTCAGCTTCTGGTGAGGCCTCAGGGAGCTGTTACTTATGGCGGAAGGCAATGCGGAAGCAGGCACACCTCAGGGCGAGATTGGGAGCAAGAGACAGAGGATAGGAGGCGCCACATGCTTTTAAACCAGATCCCACTCATCACCAAGGGGATGGTGCCAAGCCATTCGTGAGGGACCTGCCCCCATGATCCAACCACCTCCCATCAGGCCACACCTCCAACACCAAGGGTCACATTTCAACGTGAGATCTGGGTGGGGACACACATCCAAAGTCTATCAGACCTTTGCCTTCACGATTTCACCAGGTGTCACTGTGAGCACACACCACAGGCCATCTGCTGTCTGCCTTCGGCATCTGCTGTGATGGCGGTGCCTCATTTCGGCTGCCTGGTGCCATGCCTTTCAGTTGCCCCCTTTCTATGGCCATGCCTGGGAAGCCACAGCAGCAGTTGCTCAGTGTCAGGACCAAGACTCCTGGTCCCAACCCAGACCCACGTCTTAAGTGACCTTGGGCAGGTCACTAAGCTCTTTTCTGTCTCTGAAATGACTGTAATCATGGAAACCACCTCGACAGTCTGTAACAATGGAAAACACTTACAGGGACTAAGTGAGTGAATGCAGGGATGCTTTAGAGCATTGCCGCACATCACTGCCCAATTTGTCAATAAATAGTAGCCGCTGATGTCTGCATTTCCCCAATGAGGAAACTGAGGCTCTGAGAGGTTCAGAGGTTCATCCAAGGCTGCACTGCTAGTGTGTGGCAGAGAGAGGACTCAGAGTTAACTCTGTCTTCACCTATCTATTTATCATAGGCTTGGTCAGACCCCAAGGTCTCCCGCACACTCCCCAGTGACGTCTATGCTGATGTGGCTCTGCTGGCAGCAGCCCCAGACCTGGTGTGTATTGAGCCGGTGGTGGTGGCGTGGCCGGGGGCAGCAGGGAAGGGCAGGTGCTTTCACTGGAGTCTCTAGCACACAAGGCAATGGGTCCAGCTGGGTCTTCTGATGCTTAGACGTGGAGTTGGGCTGAAATGCCTGGACCAGACATCATTTAAGGATGAGTCTATTGCTCTCGTCTGTTCTCATGGGGTCACAGAGACACAAAACAGAGACAAAGGTTTTCTCTTTCTCTTTTTCCGTTTCTCCACCTTGACGGCATCACTCATTGTAGTGTGTTTGAATAGAGTCCCTGCCAAAGCCGTGTCTACCCAGAGCCTCGGGATCCAGCCTTATTTGAAAATATGGTTTTCTGGCTGGGTGCGGTGGCTCACATCTGTAATCCTAGCACTTTGGGAGGCCGAGGCAGACGGATCACCTGAGTCAGGAGTTCAAGACCAGTCTGGCCAACATGGTAGAACCCCACCTCGACTAAAAATACAAAAATTAGCTGGACATGGTGGCGTGTGTCTGTAGTCCCACCTACTTGGGAGACTGAGGCAGGAGAATGGCAGTGAGCAGAGATTGTGCCACTGCACTCCGGCCTGGGTGGCAGAGGAAGACTCCATCTCAAAAAAAAAATAAGAAAATAAAATGAGAAAGTAGAGTTTTTGCAGATGTCATGAGTGAAGATGAGGTCATCCTGGAGTGGGGTGGGCCCCGAATCACATGACTAGCATCTCCATAAGCAGAGGAGAGGACACGCAGAGGGACACGGGGCAAGAGGGTGGCGTGACAGCGGAAGCAGAGGCTGCATCGAGGCACGGCCATGTACAAGCTGAGACACAGCCACCGCGGGAGCTGAAGGGACAAGAAAGGAGCTCCTGGTGCCTGCAGAGGAAGCAGCACACCTTGATCTCGGACTTCTGCCTCCAGAGCTGGGAGAGAAGAGATTCCATTGTGCAAACACTTGGTCTATGGTGCTTCGTCGTGGCGGACGCAGCAAGCAGGCCCACCACGAGTAAATATGAGGTGGGCAGCAGTGGAGTCACTCCTCACTGAGGTGGGATGGCCAGAGGAAATGAGGTGGGCGCAGAAGCCCAGCTCCTCATGGGGTCTTCTCTTTCCTGTCCGTGGGTGGCTCCTGCATGGCTCCTTCTCCGGCCCGTCTGCCTGTCCTGACGTGATCTTATTTGCCCTGGTAGAGCTGCCTTCCCCCTCCTCTCACCTCTGCCCTTTCCCGGTGGGGCCCTTGTCCTCTGCCCCCAATGACACCCCAGCCCTTGGGCCTCTAGGCTCTGCTGTCCAGAATGCACGGCTCACTCCTGTTCTGTGTGGGCTGTCACCGGCCAGGGGTGGACGCGGAGGCTGTTCGGCTTTGGACCAGTTTCCCTCTCTGGGACTGTGCAGCTCTGTCATTCATCAACCCTGCAATGCCAGGCAGTTTCCTGTCTTTCAAAGGTTGAGCAAATCAAGTTTTCACGGACTACAGCTGATCTACTGACAGGCACAAATTGCTTAAGAATTCATCTCACTCTGGGCAAATCCGTGAACCTAGGGTTGGTCATTGAGCATCTCCTTCCAGAGCAAGGGCCAAGAAGTGAAAGGAGGCAGCGAGCACAAAACACTCAGGCCCTGCCCGCTGTCAAGGACAGGTCCCGGGCCAGGGCTGTAAGAAACCAGGGTGTTTCCTGTCCTCCTCGTGACCCAGGCTCTCACTCCACATGCCTAACGCCAGGTTGAACACTGCATGAAGCACCCAGAGGTACTGTGCGCGGCACGCCCCTGAGAGTAGCCTCCCTGCTCTCCTCATTCAAGCGGGACCGCTGGTGTAGCCCCATCTACGTCACTGCAGCCCCACACAGGTTCTCTCCATCCTGCGGCCCAGCCCCTGCCCCTGCCATGCAGCCAGCTACCAGCCCCCCATGGAGGTGTCTGCCCAGCTCTCAGCCCTGGGGCGAGCTCACTTCCCAGGCCTAGCCAGAGAAAGCGAGGCCCTGCTCACACCCTGATCTCACCTCCCCACCTCCAGACCTCGAGGGAGCATTTCGCTGTGTGAACACCTGGGCCACAGTGCCTTGTCCTGGCAGACACAGCAAGACCACCCAGAGGTGCATGTGAGCGGGAGGGTGGCAGCCAGGATGCTTTTCTCACCCAAGGGATGAGGGCGAGGGAAAATGACCAAGAGGGAAACCAGGCCACAAGGGGCACCTGTGCCTCTGCCCTCCTGTCCATGTGATGACTGTGGTGGGCACCAGCTAGCCCCAGAAAAGGTGGCGGGAGGCAGAGGGCAGGCTGGGCCGTCCAGGGAGAGAGCTGGGAGGCCAAGTGGGCAGTGATGGGCTTCAGCCTCCCTGAGGGGCTGTCCTTCCTCGTTATCAAATAACCAGGTTTGTCTCTGTGGCTTGGGTGGCAGGGACAAAAATCAGTGCCCGAGAGTGACAGCTCCCTCCTCGCTGCCCACGTGGGAGATCAGGCTCCTTCCCCACTTCACAGCAGCCACAGGTGGGGGCCCGGGAGCTGGAAGAGGAGAGATTCATATAACCCAGGGGACTCTGCAGGAGGAGGTAGAGGGGTCCTGAGGGAGGGAGGGCGACGAGGATCGAGGATGGTGGCAGGCTTGGGGAGGAGTGGGGAAGAGGAGTGTCCTCCCAGGGCTGAGGGAAGGCAGGGGAGCAAGGGAACGTGAGAGGCAGGCCCGCCCTGACGTTTGCTGGAGAGACCCTCACAGGGGCCTGCTCCGTTGGTTGCTGTGAAGAGGGTCCCTTTTGGTTGACATGCGGAGGGCACTGCATGAGCTTGGAGCCAAGGCAGTGGGGTTTTCACAGCTTGGCAAAGCCCAGACTTGCTATTTGTTATGGGTTGAGGTGTGTCCCCCAAAAACCAGGGTTCTGGAGCCCGAAACCGTGGCACCTGTGAATGCGACTTATTTGGAATAGGGTCTTGCAGACATGGTGAAGTCGTGATGGGGCCGTCAGGGGGGCCCTAGTCCAACATGATGCCGTCCTTGGGGAGGGGAGAACACTGTGTGGAGACTCCCATGGGAGAAGGCCTGGGATGGAGGCAGAGATGGACGCGGTGCATCTAGAGCCAAGGACCCCCGAGACTCACGGCGCCCCCAGGAGTTGTGGAGGGGCCGTGGAGGACTCTCCAAGTCTCAGGGAGACAGTCCTGCTGACATCCTGACCTCAGACTTCCCAGCCTCCAGAACCGGGGCGTGATGCATTCCTGTTGTTTTCAGCCCCCCAGTCTGTGGTTTGTTGTGACAGCAGCTCCAGGGAGCGACTTCAGCGCTACAAGTTGCATTGCAAGCAGAACCCTTCAGGAGAAGTGCCAGGAACTGTGTGGTCCAGCTTGGGCCGTGGGTGGTGAGAAGCACCCTGCCAGGAAAGGAGATGGTGGCTCGCCAGGCCAGGCAGCACTGTCTCCTCTCTGGCCCCAACTGCCACAGTAAACTGAGGCTCCAGACAGGAGGCTGAGCACAAGCTGTCTCTGCCCTGTGCCCGCGCCTGCCTGTAAGCTGAGGACATTTTGTTGGCACAGACTTCCAAAGCATTAAGAAGCACCCCACACGGTAATGTTACATACAAGCAAGGTAATTCTGTGTGTCTGGACAATGGATCTAGCATAAACTGGGTCTTTTGGCCAAAATGAGAAATAACAGATGCAAAGATACAGCAATGTAACAAATCTACAGTTTTGCTCCACTTTTGGTTAAGACTCTTATATGCTATTGATGAAGAAATCAGGGACTGAAATGATGTAAGAAAGTTAAGAATATTTATTTAAACCAAAATTTTAATCTAAGGTCCAAGCACAAATAAAATAGCTCCCGCGACGTTCCAGCGCCACGCACTGTTCGATCGCTGTGCCTCAAGCTTACTTCCATTTCAAGTTTAAGCATTTTTCCAGAAACATCCGTAACCTGAGTTAGAACCAGGATGGCTCAGTCATGTTGTTAGTCTCACGATGAAGAACATGGAATAGTTTGGAGAAAAAGACAGATAAATCTAATGGCTCCAAATGACAGATCCTCCATGTGGACCAAACGCTTACCAGGATATTTTCCTTTAAAGGGGTGGTAATTCGAGATACTGGTGGTGCCATTTCAACAAATTATTGCCAGAAATGTGGGTTGTGGGAGGCCACGAGGCTGGCGGGCATGGGCTGTTCCACCAGGCTAGAATACAGCTGCTTCTGTGTGTCATGTGTGTGTCTTATGTATGTTTCTGTGTTGTGGTGTGTGTTGTGTGCACAGTCTCAATGCAGGTAAGTTATCCAGCACACGGGACACCCCCTGGAGTACCTTTAGGAACTGAGCCAATAATTGCTTTTAGAAGCCATGTCACAATTTTCACCGAACACCTGTCCTTCTTCCTTACGAAGACCTTGTTTAATTTACTCACTGTTGGACAAGAAGGCAGATGCTTAAGGTTTTTCATCACCATAAAAGAAGGCCGGGTGTGGTGGCTCATGCCTGTAATCCCAGCACTTTGGGAGGCCGAGGCGGGTGGATCACGAGGTCAAGAGATCGAGACCATCCTGGTCAACAAGGTGAAACCCCGTCTCTACTAAAAATACAAAAAATTAGCTGGGCACGGTGGCGCGTGCCTGTAATCCCAACTACTCAGGAGGCTGAGGCAGGAGAATTGCCGGAACCCAGGAGGCGGAGGTTGCCGTGAGCCGAGATCCTGCCATTGCACTCCAGCCTGGGTAACAGGAGCGAAACTCTGTCTCAAAAAAAAAAAAAAAAGAAGTGCTGTCAATGGCAAATGAGTCGGTAAACACATCCTAACAGCAACATGCTGGCAACATGCTGCAAGATACGTCAGTTTGAGACCAAACATATTCCTACATTAGAATCGATGTCCTCCGTCTTGAAGCTCCTGTTTCAGCCTCATTGGGTGGAGGGAGGAATTCGGGGAGCAAGCATTTCAGCAGAAACTGTTGACGTGTCGTCTCCCCTCACCAAAGGTCAACATCTGATGGAAAGTTACACATGATAAAATAATCCCCAAAGTTGGTTTGGGAGACAGCGAGGTTCTTCACCTGGCTGCCCCTTGGTCTCAGTAGGGAACCATTGCAACGTTCTGACGTGCAGGCTGCACCCCAACCACCTACGTCAGAATCACTGCGTGTTGAGATCAGTGCAAGTATTCTTTTAGGCTTCCAGATATTTCCAGTGTGCGGCCAAACCTGAGACCCGGTGCTCTACTTTGCCGCATGAACCGTGGTTCTTGGACGAGTGCCATCAGTGCCACCTGGGAGCTCCTTAGCACCGCAGACTCTCCGGGGCGCTCCAAACCTGCTGAATTCGAGCCTGCATTTTGACAAGATTCCTCGGGACTGCTGTGCATGTTAAAGGCTGAGAAGCTCAAGCATGGAGACGTTGCTCTACCCTTGTGTGGCACTTGGGAGGCCAGATGTGTGGAATCCATCCCCACGGCCAGGACAGTCTCAAAAGGCGGGGAAGAAAGCCTCTGTGTCATGGGCCCTGGTTCCTGGCAACTCTCTTGCTAATTTGTGGGTCCTTAGACTGAGTACGAACATAATACAGCCAGAAACATAATGTTTTCATGGGCCTCACAGGCATGGAGAGCTTTAGGGGAACCCTGCACACATGTGTATTCTTTCTTAAAATTGGTCTGTCTGAGAACACGTCTCTTCTGCCACATCTCCTTTCCTTTCACTTTTGAGCCCCTGTGACCATTCACAAGGCAGCCGCCACCCACACCATCCCACCTCTCTCTACGGTGCTTTGTGCTTTGCTCTGGAGTTTGAAATACCTGCTATTTTTTGCAGAAAGCAACATAGGGAGGATAACCCAAAAGGAAAGAACTGATTTTGTGTAAAGGTGGATGGGAATGGGGCGAAAGGGATGGGGAAATATCTTGTCATGCAGTTTTGAATTTTGGAATTGTGGTTAACGGTTCATATGCTTACGGAAATAAAATGAAATAATTAGATAGGGAAAAATACTCTAAACTGAGTACAGCCAGACATAAATAAGCCTTACTGTAGTTCAGGTGAATACGATAACCACAGTGAAGGGAAAAAATGCAGCAACTTCTGAACACAGTACTTTACTGAATATCCTCAATTCGATGGGGGAGGAAAAAAGAAAACTGCAAGCAAACCTTGAAACCTCTTAGCAGGTTCATGTTTTGCCATTCGGTGTAGTGGTTCTGAAACTCTTCTGGGTGTGTTGCAGAATTGAGAAAAATGAGCAGCCACACTGATTGTATCGGAAGCCAGAATTCGCAGTGTTGACGAGAGAGCTACAGGATGGGAAAAGGCAAGGAAGGACCCGTGGGTGTCACGATGAACCTTCAGAATAAGCGTCAGAAGTGGCATTTTCCAGTGAAAGGGCCTAGAAACACTGCAGTCCTGCAGCAGTGAGCACATCTTGTATGCAGATTTCATTTCTAGATCACCGTTCCATAGTGAAAGAAACTGTGGCATTTTGAAGGAATGGCTGATTTTAGAGAAAAAATGGGCCAAGCACAAGATAAGCCTGGAATGTCTTGATCTATAAGGTAGGAAATGCTCAAAAATGAAAGAGATACGTCAGAATGGCATAGAAGTCAGCTTGGAGAAGTCAGCCAAAGCCGGAGCGATTAACCACACAAAAAGTAAATGCTAACCGTAATAGAGTATGAGCCATTAAACAAAATAAGAATTCATGATCCACCTTAGAAAGAAAGAAGGGAGGAAGGAAGGAAAGACGGGAGGAAGGCAGGGAGGAGAGAAGAAGGCAGGAAAAGGAGGAGGGAAAGAGGGAACATTACTTACAGTAGAATGCCAATTAATAAATTTGGAAGGACTGATGGAGTTAGCAAATCAACATTTTGCAAACACGAAGTGAATATTTAACTTGGGCAAGAATCATGAATACACACGAAAACTACTCTGCAGAGAGTAATGAGAAGCGACGTATTTACATGGTGTTAACTTAAAAGTCACACACTTTACACATTGAGAAAGGAGAGCTGTATTTCTTAAGAAGGGAATTACAACCCGCAGGCAGGAAGCGCAGTCTCAGGCTAAAAGAATGAAAGCAAGCTCTTTGAGAGAGGGTGGGGTGAGGTAGGCTGGCCCGGTGTACACAGTCAACAAGATATAGGAGGGGCTGTGAATACTCATGAAGGGGAGTTCTGTGCATGTATGATGAGCAAACATGTATGTTCCATGTATCACGTTTGCCTGTATGTCAAAAGCTGAGGCGGGGACTTCACGGCACTGAGTGTGCAGCCTGTGCAAACCGGGCGATGGCCAGTGGTCTCTGATCAGGAGAAAGTTACCAAACCCATCCCTTGTCCAATCAAAGCTGCAGCTACGGCTGGTGGAGCCGGGGGTCAGTCAGTCAGAGTCTGGGGTGGGTGGGCTGCAGCTGCTTCAACATGGCTTAGCTCAAGGCCATGCCTGATTAGCTGCTAGACAAAAAGAAATGATCAAAGAACCCTTTTGGCAAGTAGAACACAGATTTGTCCTTAAATGTCTGAATCATTAAAGGAAAATACAGTAAGTGCTTGAAAGGTGAAGGACCAAAGCGCCATAAAACAGTGAAATATGATTATCATCTCTGGGGACTTCTCAGCCTGGTTTTGTGTGTTCCGTTATTCAAACAATAAAATGCTGGAACTTACTCTTTCTTTTAAGATAAGTTGTAGGCTTGGACGTTTCATGCCCACATACTTCAAATAATGCATGTTTTATAGTTAGTCCTTCATCTCACTTGAAGTGACTTACGTATGAGAATTATGCAGAGTCAACATGGATCATTTCACAGTGAAATGCTTTTTGGATTGAAGGATATGGTAAAATATTTATACTTTACTTTGAAAGTAAAATACACTATGTCTTGGTTTTGAGGATATTGGATAAAACTCTTACCTTTAGGGCTTCCGAGTCTTAATTCCTGATCATCAGAAATTTCGCCAGAAACAACTTGCTTCCAATATACCCAGCTCTATATGAGAAATTTGTGAAGAGTGTTACTGGCACTGGAAGACTTGGGAGTTGCTTGTGTGCTTGAAAATAAAACACGTACTGTTTTGAATGTGAAAAAAAAAAAAGAGTAGGGGCGGGTGACTCAACCCTTGCCAGGCACGGCCTGAGGTCTAGTTTGTAATTTGATATCTTTTTTTTTTTTTTTTTTTTTTTTGAGACGGAGTTTCGCTCCTGTTACCCAGGCTGAAGTGCAATGGCGCGATCTCGGCTCACCGCAACCTCCGCCTCCTGGGTTCAGGCAATTCTCCTGCCTCAGCCTCCTGAGTGGCTGGGATTACAGGCACGCACCACCATGCCCAGCTAATTTTTTGTATCTTTAGTAGAGACGGGGTTTCACTATGTTGACCAGGATGGTCTCGATCTGTTGACCTTGTGATCCACCCGCCTCGGCCTCCCAAAGTGCTGGGATTACAGGCTTGAGCCACCGCGCCCGGCCTGTAATTTGATATCTTATTGTCACAAAGAGTTGGCTCTATCAGTCTTACCGTCTCTATTCTAACATTAATGCTGGTCAGTTGTTGTGTCTAAACTGAAAAAGGAATGTAATGGGGCGTGTCCGGCCTCCCGACTGACCATGGCTGGGAACTCAGTTTTTGAGGTTTCTCTGGGGTCCTATTGGCCAAAAAGGGGTCCATTCAGTCAGCTGGGGGTTTAGAATGTTATTTTTAGTTTACGACAGTTTCAAAGTAACCCCTTCCACAGACACAGAAAGTTCATTAGTTACAAAGGGAACAACAGTAAGTTTACAGTGGAAAAAGTTGGCAGACATCATTTTAGCCACGTGATCAAAGTTCACATCAACAGTAAGGAGCAAACCAGTACCAGGTGTCTCCTGACAGCACCACGTGTCTCCTGTCAGCGAGGCACTGAGGGAAGCCCGACATCACCTGCGCTAGAGACCAAATGTTTATCCATCGGCTAGTCCAGCCAGAAACAGATAACCCGATCCAGTCATGAGGGAAATTCACACAAACCCAAACTGAAGGACATTCTACAAAATAACTGGTCTATACTCATAACAAAGAATCAGTGTCATGAGGCGCCGTGAAAGGCTGAGGACTTCCCACAGGTTGCAAGTAACCAAAACAAAGAAAAAACAACCAGCAACCAACTGCAATACACAAGCTCGCACTGGAGCCTTCTCAGAATCGCTGTGAATAACATGATCGGAACAAGTGGTAAGATTTGAATATGGACTACATATTAGGTATTCATTTTATGTCGATATTAAATTTTCCAACATGGATGTTTATACCAGGGTTACGTAAAAGAAGGCTTACATTTAGAGATAAATTATGTCTGCCACTTCCTCTCCAGTGATTCAGAAGATAGTACAGACAGCTGAACAGATGACAGACAGATGGTATACAGAGAATAGGTGGAT
>CM052648.1:191338428-191363103 GCA_028533165.1 Leontopithecus rosalia
CTCCCCTCCCCTCCCTTCCCCTCCCCTCCTCTCTCCTCCTCTTCATTCCCCTCCCCTCCCCTCCCTTCCCCTCCCCTCCTCTCTCCTCCTCTTCATTCCCCTCCCCTCCCCTCCCTTCCCCTCCCCTCCTCTCTCCTCCTCTTCATTCCCCTCCCCTCCTCTCCTCTCCCCTCCTCCCCTCGCCTTCCCTCCTCTCTCTTCTCTTCATCTTGTAATTAGAAATCAGAAGTAAAAAGGTTGCCACAGAAATAAATAATAGCAATGTGTTTATTTAAATCAGAAAAACAAGGTTAGACTTTTTCTAATTAGCATCTGGGTTTTAGCATCCTGACTTGACAGTGGGGGCCGGTCTTGCCAGTTAGGTCATGTGGCAGATATTCTGCATGAACTAAGTGAGTCAAATCTGAATTCCAAGATTCTGACCAAAATACAACCTAAAGCATATACAGAATGTATAGTATACTAAAATTAAATCCATCGGATTGTGTAAAAATACGTATAACTTAAAATTGTGTACAGGGAACTAGTTTTCAAAATTCTTTCAGAGACACATGAGCAAAGTGGCTGGCACACAGGTTGAAGAAGGATAAGGGAAACAATATCGTTTCTTGTTTCACTTTTTACTTTTGGTAAAATTTGAGACTGAAAGAATAATTGCAGCTATAGTACCAAGTATTTCTTCCCCTATTCTTCACCCAGACTCCTCCCAGGTTGAGGTTGTACCATATTCTCTGTTTCCAGCACATGGTTTTGTACATCTTCTGGGTGGTGGCCATCTCAGTGTGCGACATTGCCTCCCATGGGAGCTTTGATTTGCACTTCCCTCATGGCTAATGACGTAGCTCTTCTTTTCTTGTGTGTGCTGACAACTTGTGTATATCGTTTGCACAAACAAAAAAAATGGATTAAAATCCTTTGCCCAATTTTTAATTGTGCTATTTATCATTTTGTTGTTGGGTTGTAAGAATTCAGAATAAATTCTGCACACCATTGTCAGGTATCCGGTTTGGAATACTTTCCCCCTTTATGTGTGTTATATTTTCACTTTCCTGCCAGTATACTTTGAAGCACAAAAGCTTTTAACTTTGATGAGGTCCAACGTGTGTATTTTTTTGTTGCTGTTGGTTGTGGGTGCTTGTGGTGTCATAATGAAGAAACCATTGGTTAACTCAAGATTGCAGAGACTTACGCCTATGTCTTTTTTCTAAGAATTTACTGTTTGGCCCTTTAATCTATTTCAAGTTAGTGTTTCCATGTGGGGTGAGTCGTGCTCATGTTCTTTATTTTGCATATAAATATCGAGTTGTCTCAGCACCATTTGTTGAAAGGACGATTCCTTCCTCCATTGAATTATCTTGAAATCCTGGTCAAAAATCAGTTGCCCATAAATGTGTTGGTTTATTTCTGGACTCTCCATTCTCTTCCACTGATCTGCATTTCAATCCCTCTGCCAGCACAAAACAGTCTTGGAAAAGGTAGCTCTGTGGTAAGTTTTGAAATCAGAAAGTGTGTGTTCAGCTTTGTTCTTCTAGTTCAAATAATTTCGACTATTCTGAGTCCGCTGCATTTCCACATGAATTTTAGGTTCAGCTTATCAATTTCTGTAATAAAAGGCAGTTGGATTCCGGTAGAGGATGTGCTGCACCTGTAGATTAACTTGGGAGACATTGCCTGTTCATATTACAAAGCTGTCTACTCTGTGCGTCTGGGATGTCCTTCCATTTATATTTAGGCCTTTAATTTCTTTCAATGATGCTCTGTAGTTTTCAGTATGGGAGTCTTGCACCTCTGTGGTTAAATGTATTCCTTTTTTTTTTTTTTTTGAGACAGAGTTTCGCTCTTGTTGCTCAGGCTGGAGTGCAATGGCGCAATCTCAGCTCACCACAACCTCCGCCTCCTGGGTTCAGGCAATTCTCCTGCCTCAGCCTCCTGAGTAGCTGGGATTACAGGCACGCGCCACCATGTCCAGCTAATTTTTTTTTATCTTTAGTAGAGACAGGGTTTCATCATTTTGACCAGGATGATCTCGATCTCTTGACCTCGTGATCCACCCGCCTCGGCCTCCCAAAGTGCTGGGATTACAGGCTTGAGAAATGTATTCTTAAACAACTGATGCTTTTTGATAATATTGTGAGTGAAAGTGTTTTCTTAATTTAATTTTCTAGTGTATAAAACATAATTTATTTTATTCTTCTTGTATTTGGCAATCTCTCCAAACTTGTTTATTATTTCTCACAAGATATTTGAAGATTCATTAGGATTTTTTATATACAAAATCTTGTCATCTGCATATAGAGATAGCTTTACTCTTTCCTTCTAATTTGAATACGGCTTATTTCTTTTTCTTGCCTAATTGCCTTAGCTAGAAACTTCAGCCAATTGCTGATTAGAAGTGGCAAAAGGGAACATCCTTTTCTTGTTTCTGATCTTAGGGGAAAACTTTTCAGTCTTTCACTACTTTCAAAATACAATGTTAGCCATCAGTTGTCTTGTTTTGTTTTTGCTGATGCCTTTCAGGTTGAGGAACTTCCCTTCTGAATCAGGGTTGCCATAACAACGTGTCACTAAATGGATAACTTAAAACAACTGAAATTTATTCTCTCATAGTTCTAGAGGCTCAAAATTCACAATCAAGGTGTCTGCAAGGCCACACTCCCTCTGCAGCTTCGAAGAGGGTATCCTTCCTGCCTCTTCCAGCTTCTGGTAGCCCCAGGAGTCCCTTGGCTTGTGGCAGCATCACCACAGTCTCTGCCTCTGTCTTCCCTGTCTGCCTTGGTGTTCACATGGGATTCTCTTCTTCTTACAAGCGTATCATTCCTATTACGCCCCCTCCATACTAGTGTGACCCCATCTTAACTAATTACATCTGCAATGACCTACTTCAAGTTAGGTCACATTCTGAATTATTAAGAGTTAGGGCTCCAGCATGTCTTTTTGGGAGACGCAATCCAACCTGTAACACGTCACCCTCTGCCTCCCCGATATTCACGTCTTTGCCACAAGCAAAATACATTCCCCATCTCAACATTGCCCAAAGTTTAACCATTCCCACAGCAACTCTTAGACCAAAATCTGGTCTAAGTATCACAACTCAAAGTCCCAAGTCCCAAGTCCCATCATCCAAATCACATAACCAGAGACTTGGGGCATGGTCTATCCTGAGGCAAAATGCCTCTCTATCTGTGAATCTGCAAAACCACCCAAGCTATCTGCTTCCAAATGACAACACCATGACTGGCATATGATTGGCATTCCTATTCCAAAAGGGAGAAACTGGAAGGAAAGGAGGGATCATAGGTCCTAACAAATCCAAAATCTAGCAGGAAAATTGTCTTCAATTTCAATAATTCTCTGTGGCTCGATGCTCCATCTGAGCTTTGCAGAGCACCGTTGGATATCGAATTCCTCAGCTTTTCCTCTTACACTTGTTGGTGAGTTTACTGTCTGCCCAGCTGGCTGACAGCTGCAAAGTTAAACAATTATCTCTAATTTTGTCAGCAAATTCTAAGACTGGCCAAATAAAGACCATGTTGCAAGTGAGGACTTCCAGGCAGCCACTCAACAGGTCAGATAATGACAGTTCTGTGGGAATGAGGCTTTGTATGAGCACCGGTCCCATCCTGTCTCTTTGCTGATGGCCAGGCTGCTGGGGGCTGCTGGGTTTCAATGCTGCAGGAGAACTGGGGAGCAGGAGGTGGGAACAGGAAATGTTAGAACACATCAGGATCACTGCTGTTCCTGAGACTCGGCTGTTTTTCTTGATAACCCCCTCAATTGCTGCAATCATTTAGTTAACTTCCGGAGTTCTGAAAAAGTTGATTCTAATCACTTTTGCCATTTATTTCTTTTTGTGAAGGAGAATTTTCAGATGTTCTTACTCCACTATTTTTGCTGATGTCATCCCTCACCTTTATTCCTTATAAAAGCTACGGTAAAAAAAATACAAAACACGAAATTTACCATTTAAACGGTAAAGTTCTGTGGCGTTAAGAACATGACACTGTTGTGCAACCATCACCGCCATCTATCTCCAGAACTGTCTCATCTTCCCCAGCTTAGATCTGTCGCCATTAGACGCTCACCCTCAATCCCTCCACAGCCGCTGTGACCTGTTCTACTTCCTGTCTCCATGTTCCAGTGGTCAGCTCTGGACCTGGCCTGAAAGGTGCTGAGAGAGCTGATGTGGACCATATGGGATCCCAGAACATTTGATAAAGGGCCTATGGCACATAGATGTCCCTATTGGCTTCTCTTGGATGCACCTTGATGAATGCATCCAACGGGCATGGTGGGGCAGGCTGGGAGGCTGGGCCCAGTGCCACGAGCAAGGTGCATGTGGGCCTGCCAGTTCCACCCCAGGCTCCACCTCAGGGAAGCCTTAAGAGCTCATGGCTCCCTCTACTATGTGATTAGTAAATATATTTCCCAGAAACCGTTTATGCCTTTACTGAAGAAAGAGTATCTCTTCCACAAACAGCATTCCATTCTCTCCTGTGGAAAGAGTAGGGCCCAATGTGTCACCCTACTCTTGAGTTGACCATCGCAGGTCAACTAAATCAAACCTGTGGGTGTGGAGCCTTTTCTGGTGGAGGGTGAGGGGTTGCTGTGATCTTAATGTTCCGCCAGGGCTGAGAACCCCTTGTTGCTTGAAGGAACGAATCCAAGGTGACAGAACAAGTGGTTCTTATTGAGGTAGCTCTAGGAGAAAAAGGAGGTGAGAACTAAAAATGTAAATAGATAGTATAGACTTTGAAGGACATAAGAGGGCTTAGAGAATTTCTAGAGTTGAATACACAAAGAGAGGATGTAAACATTAAAATGGGCATTTTCGAAAGCAAATTGAGTCATCTAGAAAATGAAAGGAAGGAATCATCTCACAACACAGATTAAAAATGTAGGCGAGTAGGAATCATAAATAAGGCTAGACCAAGAGACCTAGTGCCTGAGTGACAGGTATTCTAGAAGAATGGAGCAGAGCAGATGCAGAGAGCCAGGGGCACGGAAGTGGGGAGACAAACCTTCCCAAAACAGAACAAAGGTGAGTTTCAGAACAATCTTGCTGAATGGTAGGAACGCCCTGAGATACATCCTGATGAATGAACTGCAGGAGAAACCACCACAGGCTCCCACATAAATTTATGTTATTCACAGTGGAGTGAGTGTCAGGTTGGCACTGACGTTCTTATCTACAGAAGGCAGTGGATAATTCTGACAGATTTTTGGATGAAAAGCACTGTAATCATAGGATCAATCCAGTATTATTTATATGTAAGAGACAAACAAAGGCATTCCTGAACACACAAAGAAATGATTCAATGAAGTGCTCCAGGAAAATCAAAGACTGAGGACGCTGCAATGTGTAGGAGACAGTGGGGAAGAACAAATCCAGCTGAATGTGAGCCGAACCTAATGGCTACTTACAGTGTGATCATGAATTACAATAGAGTTTCACAAAGAATTCCTGAAACAGAAGAATTGTACTGTAAGAAAAATAATAAGGAAGGTGAAATTGAAATTCAAAATTATTTCAAACAAACCTGGGAGTTTGGTGCTGAAGGAACAACAGCAATCAAAGCTGGCTACAGAGCTTATCTCCAGCAGAAGGCAGGAGGCAGAAGTATTTTGTATTTTGGTGCGTTGACGTTGAGGTAGAGGTATGATATGACTCTCAGAAATAGCAAGGTAATCACTCTTGGTCCAGAGACATTCTATTAATAAAACATCAACTCCCAATATCAAAACCTAAGTTAAAATTCTTTTGAATAATT
Source organism: Leontopithecus rosalia (assembly GCA_028533165.1). Taxonomy (NCBI): domain Eukaryota; kingdom Metazoa; phylum Chordata; class Mammalia; order Primates; family Cebidae; genus Leontopithecus; species Leontopithecus rosalia. Next base: position 191,344,197 of record CM052648.1, read on the forward strand.
TGATAAAGATCAGGAAAGAGAAAAAAAGACTAAAATTGAAGTATATAATGAGTTGGTAACAGTAAATCAGAAGTGGATAAATTCCTTTATAAGAAGACAAAAACTCAGATTATTGAAAACAAAAGCTGAGCTATATTATTTTTATGAGGCAGCCTAAAAATATTATAGAAATAAAAAGAGGAGCATGCAGATGTGAAATAATGGAACAGCAGCAAGGTGGAACTGAAGGCCAAGGGAACGCTCGCAGGAGCAGACAGCATCCTCAAATTCAGATGGTCTGAGGGGGTTTTCAAGGGTGGGGGCAGTGTCGAGGCTCCCACAGGTGACGCTCTGGAACTGACCTCCCCCAAGGCTTGACAGGGTGGGTAAGAGAGTAGCTACTGGGACCAAAGGTAAGAGTCAGTGGGAAGGACTCTGAAGCAGTTGGGGAAACGTTGGCACCAACCTGAGCTGAGGACTTGGGAACGGAGCTGCCCCTCTGCAATATGTGGGCCGAGGTGCAAAAACCCCAGGGTGCAGGTCAGCCTCTTCAGGCAGACAGCTGGGTCGGGGATCCGGAGGGACCAATGTGACATCCACAGGCATCACTAGGCAAAGGGACGTTTCTCAAAGTTAAAAAGAATAATCGGCCTAAAAAGGTAAACCGCCAAGAACCTTTATGCACCAAATCACACACACAATGCAAGAACACGAAAAATGCGGAGAGCTTGTTAAAATACAGATCCCAGTGGGAAGCTTTAAGATCCCTGCCTCAGAATCTGAATAGCCAGGAGAGAAATGCACCAGACTCAGGGTTTAAACAGGATTGTATGTCTGTGGGGGTGCGGGGGTGACAGCATATGGGGAGAGGTACTTTCTTTTCGTATAATAGAGACATTTTCCAAAATTTCGTATTTCTGATACCAAAGAAGTTTTTCATAAATTGTGAAAAGTAGAGTTCTTCCAAATCATACTTATCTGACCTGGAAATTAGTAATCAAAAGAAACTAAAACAGTTATCCACTTGGAAATTTGAAAAATATCTGAAAAATATGATTCCCAGCTCAAAGGGCCATCAATTTATAAGTGACTAGTTACAATAAAACTAGTGTACTTCACCTTAAAACCTTGAAGATGAAGTTAAAGTCAGCGATACAATTTGGTGTCTGTCCCCTGTCGCCTCATGTGACCTGCCTGCTTCTGCTTCACCCCCGGGGATGACTGGAAGCTTCCTGTGGCCTCCGTAGAAGCAGACGCTGGCGCTGGGCTTGTACAGCCTGCAGAACTGTGAGCCAAATAGACTTCTTTTCTTTATAAATTACTCAGCCTCAGGTGTATCTTTATAATAATGCAAAAATTAACACGGTCAGAGTGAGAAGAAAATCTGTAGCTTTACCCTTAAGTATTTTAATTGTTGAACAGGGAAGCCAGAAATGGACAACTTAAGTATTCCATGTAAGAAACCAGAATAGGGAGCAAAGTTAAACTAATGAAGTCGAGTATTTTAAAAACGAGCAACTAAATAATACCAAAAGCTGGCTATTTAAAGTATAAATTCAAGAAAAGCAAGCTCCTGCAAGCCTGCCTTTTAGGGCGAAAGGTAGAGAACGCAGACCGCCAGTTTAGAAACGAGAAGGTGAGCAGGGACAGCTGTGAAGATGGACTGAGAAAGCTCCTCACTCAAATTTTCGTCAATGATTTTGGAACTACAGACAAAATTGATGACTTTGTAGAAAAATCCCCCCATAAAGTGACAGACACATAATACTGCAAAGAGAACAGCGACGACTCACCACAAAAAAAGCAAAAAGCTGCCAACCCCTGACAGTCTTTTGAGTGATTTTACCGACACTCAAATATCCTGGGGACATATAATCCCTATTTACACAGACTGTTCTAGAACATAGAAAGATAGAGACGTACTACCGGCCATACCGTGGAACCCTCACACAAAACCTGAGCGTGACCCCCCTGCCTGTGGTCAAGGAGCTTTCCTCCAGGAATATGGGGATGGTTTATCATGAGAAGGTCTGTCAGCGTGTGTCACTGCATCCAGGGCCTGAAGGAGAGACGCCATGCCATCTCATCGCTGTCCGGCCAAATGCACCTGATAAAACTCAACCTATTTCCTGACTACAGACTTGATGTAAACAGAAATACAAAGCAACTCATATATTTAGAACGGATGCCATTTGCCAGAAACCAACAGCAAATATATCTTTTTTTTTTTTTTTTTTTGAGATGGAGTTTCGCTCTTGTTACCCAGGCTGGAGTGCAATGGTGTGATCTCGGCTCACCGCAACCTCCGCCTCCTGGGTTCAGGCAATTCTCCTGCCTCAGCCTCCTGAGTAGCTGGGATTACAGGCATGCACCACCATGCCCAGCCAATTTTTTGTATTTTTAGTAGAGACGGGGTTTCACTATGTTGACCAGGATGGTCTCGATCTCTTGACCTTGTGATCCACCCGCCTCGGCCTCCCAAAGTGCTGGGATTACAGGCGTGAGCCACCGCGCCCGGCCCGCAAATATATCTTATGTGATGAGATACTGAGGCATTAAGGGCAGAAACAATTCAGGAATGCACAAGTACTTAGTATTGCTTTAGACATTTCAGTCAAAGCAGTATAGCCAGAAAACTGAGTCTATACGTACTTTTTCTATAAGGGAAAGCCCGACCAGCACTAGTTTTAAATTTTATAATTGTATGACTATAACAGTAAAAAGCCTTAACCAAAAAAATATTAGAACAATAGGAGAATTCAGTAAGATAACTAGATACGAGACAAATTTAGGCAAAAAAAAATCTCAAATTTATATTGTTTTTAGAAAATGAAACAGATAAAAAGTCCGTTCACTATGGCAGCAAAAATGAAGAAACGTTCAAGAATAAGTATAGCACACATGTATATTTACAGTATATAACGCGTATCTCATTTATATCATTGTATATATAGCATTACCAAAGGCTGAACCAACGGGAGACATCCATTTCAAATGGGAAGACAGAGATATAAAAATAACAGTTATTTGTAAATTAATATAGAGATATGATGCAGGGGTTTTTTTGAGGCAGGGTCTTGCTCTGTTGCCCAGCCTGGAGTGCGGTGGTATGATCACAGCTCACTGCAGCCTTGACCTCCCAGGCCCAAGCCATCCTCCAGCCTCAGCCTCCCAAGTAGCTGGGACTATAGGCACATATCACAAGGCCTGGCTAATTTTTAAAAATCATTTGTAGAGATGGGGCTCTCCCTGTGTTTCCCAGGCTGGTCTCAAACTCCTGGGCTCAAGCGATCCTCCTGCCTTGGCCTCCCAAAGTACTGGGATTACAGGCATGAGCCACTGTGCCCAGTCTATGATGCAGTTCTAATTAGAAGCTCCAAGGAGAGCTTTTGGGTGGCATAATCACTTAATTCCAGTGTTCAGCAGGAAAAATAAATGTATCAGAATACCAAGAACATTGTAAACAAGAAAGAGTAGGAAGCTGGCACAAACACAGTCACATGCCCAGAGGAGCAGAGTGGAACTCATAGCCTGCCCGAGCACACACAGAATTCAGTACGTGGTAAAGGAGGTGCTTCAGGAGTGTGAAGAAGCCATTCGGTAAATATTGTGGGGGCAGTGCCTATGTATGTAGAAGAAAACAAAAGTTAATACTTCCTTCATACCACATGCAAAAACAAATTCTAGATGAATTAAGAACTCAATATGGCTGGGTACGGTGGCTCATGCCTGTAATCCCAGCACTTTGGGAGGCTGAGGTGGGCAGATAACAAGGTCAGGTGTTAGAGACCAGCCTGGCCAACATAGTGAAACCCTTGTGCCTATTTAAAATACAAAAAGTAGCCATGCATGGTGGCAGGTGCCTGTAATCCCAGCTACTCGGGAGGCTGAGACAGGAGGCTCTCTTGAAACCAAAAAGTGGAAGCTGGAGTGAGCCGAGATCACTCCACTGCAGTGCAGCCTGGGTGACAATGCGAAACTCCATCTCAAAAAACAAAAAAAGGAATATGTAGCATGTAGCAGCATCTTTTTGAAATCTTGTGGCCAGGAAAGCAATTTTATATAGGAAATTACATTCAGAAACCATCAAAGAAGATGGGGATAGATTAGACTACTTGAAGACAAAAATGTGCAAGTTAAAGACACTAAAAGTTAAAAGCAAGGGATAGAAAGGTGAATATGTGCCACATGTAAGCCAGGGTTGGTTGGTAGCAATATCAATCTCTAAAGAACTGCCTGAGGCTGGGTAATTTACAAAGGAAACAGGTTTAAAATACTCACAGTTCAGCATGGCTGGGTGGACCTCAGGAAACTTGCAATCATGGCAAAGGTGAAGGGAAGCAAAGCATCTTCTTCACAAGTAGCAGGAAGGAGAAGCGCCAAGTGAAGGGGAAAGAGCTCCTTACCAAACCATCAGATCTCACGGAGAACTCACTATCACAAGAACAGCATGGGGGAAATCACCCATGATTCAATCACCTCCGCCGGGTCTCTCCCTTGACATGTGGGGAGTCTGAGGATTACAATTCAAGATGACATTTGGGTGGAGACACGAAGCCTAATCGGATCAGTAGCTTAGGAAAGCATCCATAGATCAATAAAGACAGTGTGGCAGAAAGCTAGACAGAGTATACAAGGAAGTCACAGAAAAATAATTCCGATGGTGAATAAGCACATACAGAGACTGCCAGGGGCTGTCCCTGTACTGAGACTGGCTTAAAATTAGGTTCGAGCCCTTGTTTCAGTTCTGCTGAAAATATTTTGTTCCATAAGAAGTATTAAAGTTTTAAGAAATTGATTTTGGAAAGTCTGTATTTGAGGCAATGACCTAATCTGTACCTGATCTTTTAATTTTGATCAAGTCTGACAGGCACAAATGACAATTCTTTTCTTCTTAATTTGCAAATTTTTATTCATTATGTAGAGTGATCAATCAAGTCATTTCATCACGTTAAGGGCACTCTCCCGGTTTTTGGCAGAAATGCATTCTTGTCACATTTCATAAGTTAAATAAGCTTTAAAAAATGTTTCCATTCTTTAAGCACAGAAATTAAAAGCCAGGCAGGAGGAGCGGAGCGGGCAACTTACCCTAGGACAGCACGTGTCACGTCAGGAAAGTCCAATGTGATTGGACACAAATTGCATTTCATCTTCTCTTTCAGTGTGTTTCTAATTTCTTTTCCATGGCTGCCTCTTTCAAGGTTAAATGAGTTTCTCCCTTGGCAGTTTCAAAAATAGCCACTAATACTTTAAAGTTCTCCATTCCAGCCTTAAAAGTCCTCACACATTCCATGGGCCAATTTAATTAACATTGGTTTCCAGGATTGGTATCTGAAGCAATTTGAATGAAATGATGATATTAAGGGTGGACCAGATGATGGTGGGCATTTGGGGTAAATCAGAAACCGCACTTTCCCCAGGGCTTTCTGGGCAGCATGGCTGATCATGAAAGTGACACCTCTGTTCACGGATCTTGTCCTTGACCCTGTCCTCCTGGAACAAAATTACTCTTGGCTCCCATCTGTTCCTGAACTTCCTATGATATACTGATTTTTCTGTCATCTTGTTTCCCCCTATCTCTGCCAGTTTTTAGCGTCTTTTAAAAGAGATGTATTTTATGAACCCTTATGTGATATATATATATTAGACAGATGAACGTTTATGTGATATATATATTAGACAGATGAACCCTTATGTGATATATATATTAGACAGATGAATTCTTATGTTATATATATATATTGGACAGACGAACCCTTATGTGATATATATATACTAGACAGATGAACCCTTATGTGATATATATGCTAGACAGATGAACCCTTATGTGACATATATATTAGACAGATGAACCCTTATGTGATATATATATTAGACAGATGAACCCTTATGTGATATATATATATCAGACAGATGAACCCTTATGTGATAATGGGATATATATATTAGACAGATGAACCCTTATGTAATATATATATATTAGACAGACGAACCCCTATGTGATATATATATTAGACAGACTAACCCTTATGTGATATATATATATATATATCAGACAGATGAACCCTTATGTGATATATATATTAGACTGACGAACCCTTATGTGATATATATATTAGATGAACCCTTATGTGATATATATATATTAGACAGATGAACCCTTATGTGATATATATATTAGACAGATAAACCCTTATGTGATATATATATTATATTAGACAGACGAACCCTTATGTGATATATACATATATTAGACAGATGAACCATATTAGACAGATGAACCCTTATGTGATATATGTATTAGACAGATGAACCCTTATGTGATATATATATATATTAGACAGATAAACCCTTATGTGATATATATATTATATTAGACAGACGAACCCTTATGTGATATATACATATATTAGACAGATGAACCATATTAGACAGATGAACCCTTATGTGATATATATATTAGAAAGATGAACCCTTATGTGATATATATATTAGACAGATAAACCCTTATGATATATATACATATATATATTAGACAGATGAACCCCTATGTGATATATATACATTAGACAGATGAACCCTTATGTGATATATATATATTAGATAGATGAACCCTCATGATAAATATACATATATATATTAGACAGATGAACCCTTATGTGATATATATATATGTTAGACAGATGGTCCCTAATGTGATATACATATATATATATTAGACAGATGATCCCTTATGTGATATACATATATATATATTAGACAGATGGTCCCTTATGTGATATACATATATATATATTAGACAGATAGTCCCTTATGTAATATACATATATATATTAGACTGATGATCCCTTATGTGATATACATATATATATATTATACAGATGATCCCTTATGTGATATACATATATATATATATTAGAACCCTTATGTGTTTGCGGAGGCATGAGGAACTCTCAATCTCTTTTTAAGACTTAAATATTTGCAGTATGCTCATTGCCTGGATCACTTAATTTCTAGCAACAAACACCAACCAGGTGCATGGCAGGATATTCATGCCAGAGGTCTCTGAAAAAGGAAGAATTCATTGTCACAGTTTTAGAGAGCCTGTGAGCACAAAAGTAGCCTTAGCTGATCACAGCCTTCTGCAGTCTCCACCCAGACTGCCTTCCCAACTCCTCTGTTCCCAATCCCTTCTCCTGACACAAACATTAGAAAAAAATGCGGGTGCTAGAATTTAAATGTCATCTTCCTTCTGGAGATTAAGTCAGTCGTGTGTGTCAAAAGGCTTGGCAATATTCCTGTGTGATAATGCAATCATTTCACTTCTGAGGATCTATCTTAAGGAGCTGATACCAGACATGGGAGAATCCACACAAAGATATGAGCTGTTTCATTGTTTATGTACTAAGATAGGATCATCTGCCCTCCCTTGCCTTTGAGGCAGAACACGTATCCACTCCTCTACAAGGAACTGGGGCCATTCCAAAAAAGCATAATACCATGGGTCTTTTGTAAAAGAGAGAAAGCAACAGAGACTCTGCTAGCAAAACAACACACCACAGATGACAGTCAGATTCATCGCTTTCATGGCCATCTCATCCCAATGGGAGTGTGTTCTTCTTCTCCTCCTATACCATATACTGGAGAACTTGAAGCCCTCCTTCTTCAAGAAAGAAAACTGTTGGCCGAGAGGCTCTGTCATGAACCAAGTAAGAGAAGAACACAAAAGATCCCGAGAGATGAAAAAAAGGGGGTTGGGGGCGGGATGGGAAACCACAGGGATTGAAGAGCAGAGAAGAGGGAGGTAGACCAGATACCCCAATGATCTGGTGCCTCAAGGGGAAAAGTAGTGAAGAATTTTCCCAGTCCTTTCAATTCTATACATGTCGATTCATTGAGTAGAAATGTCTTCTTTCAGTACTGGACCTCCTTACTTGGGTTCCCTTGAAAACGCAGACGGAGGGAAGGATGAGAGCAGTTATGCCTTATTTGGGAGGTGCAGACCTGGGGCAGCAAGGGTGAGGGTGTGGGGCTGGAGGCAGGGAGACGAGGAGGCCGTGTGGAGTGACGCAGGCTTATGCACGCTGCAGCTCACATCATGCATGCATCCACTTGGTGTGAGGGCTGTAAGAAGTCACACCCCAGAGCAGCCACAGGCCCCAAAAATGGAGGGGTCCAGCTGCTGGCCACCCTCTGATCTCTGTTTCCCGTTGCTCAGTGCTTACCCCTCCTGGCTATACCACCTACCTTTCTGTCCCTTGAGGCTGCTTGGAATTCAGGTGCTCACTCAGCAGGATGAGAAGAACAAGAAACAGCAGCTGGATACTCAGCCATGCAGGGCGGGAGCAGGACCAGCACCCTGGCAGGGACCGTGGCTCTGGAGCTGGAGGAGCAGCCGGGAGGCTGGCAGTGCAGAGGGAAGCCAGACAGTGTTGAGGGTGGGGAAGGAAATGGGTACAGCCATAAAAGCAAAACTGTGAAATTATCTGTATGTCCAAGAGCAGGGAAATGGCAAGCCACCCATCTACCTAGCGGATAAAACATTAATCAGCCGTTACAATAACTTAATAAAACTATAACAAAGAACGTGTTTATAAAATAAAAATTTAAAAATTCATTGGTATTCCAGTAATGTACTATGTTTACAGCTATGTTAAAGCCATAAAATAAAAGTTGGGAGATTCACTTCTGAAATGACAGAGCGAGGCTTAACAGATTGTTCCTCCAAAAAGAGACTGTAAAACTGGACAAAACTGTGAAATACGACCATTTTAGTGCTCTGAAAATCATCAAAAGTCACATAGTGAGCCTTAAGAAAATGAAAACGTAGTGCATCCAAATTTATGAGATACAGCGTGATAACAGATACATATTTGTCACTAAATACACATATTAGAAAAAAAGACCCGAAATCAGTAACCTAAGCTGCCAACTCAAGAGCCTAGACAAAGAGCAAAATAAACTCAAAGCAAAGAGGAGAAAGGAGGGGAAATCTGTGAAACTGAAAACAGAAAAACAATAAACACAAGCAATGACAGAAAGAGCTTGTTCTTCGAAAAGATCAATGCAACTGACAAACTTCTAGCAAGACAGACACAGAAAAGAAAAGAGACAAGACGCAAATGACCAGGATCAGGAATAAGGCAGGCAGCACCACAGGCCACGTGGATGTCAAACGGACAGTAGAAAAGTGTGTGACCAACTCTACATACATAAATGTGACAACTTATTAGAAATGGCTCAAAAATTTTCCTGAAAAGATGGAAACTGCCAAAACGTACAGCATATAAAATTTGCTTTGAATGGCTCTATAAATATTAAGAAAATTAAATTTCAATTTTACCCCCGCACCGCTACAGTCAAACGTAAAGAAGTCTCCAGGTCCAGATGGCTTCTCTGGACAGTTGTACCAAATACTTAAAGAAAAATCAACGCAAATCCTACACAGCATCTTCCAGAAAATATCAGAGGAGGGAATGTGTCCCAGCTCATTTTATAAAGCTAGTATTATCCTGATACCAAACCAAACCAGTTCCTGCCCCTCAGACCCGAACACGAGGCGGATATGCTCTCTTGACACTTCTGATTAACACTGTACTGAGGGGCTGGCTGCTGCAGGAAGGCTAAAGAAATAAATGTAACCAAGTTTCAAGAGAACAATAACTATACAAGAAAAAGAAAAATATACAAGAAAATTATAGACTAATATCCCTCATGAACATAGATACAGACATTCTTAACGAAATGTTAGAAATCAAAACCAGAAAAATAAAAAGGATTAATATGATCTAATGTGATTTATTCCAGGACTATAAGACCGGATTAACATGCAAATTTCAATTCTCCCTGTAAACCATGTTTATAAAGGATGAAAACCACGTTCTATTTACATTCATCTCAATAGGTAACGAAAGAGCATTTCTGGACAAACTAAACAACTGCTCGTGATAAAAGAAAAAAAACACCTCTCAAAAACTAGGAGTGAAGAAGGACATCCTTAACCAAGTCAAAATAAATGGTAGGCCAGGAGCGGTGGCGCAGGCCTGTAATCCCAGCACTTTGGGAGGCCGAGGCGGGTGGATCACGAGGTTCAACAAATCGAGACCATCCTGGTCAACATGGTGAAACCCCGTCTCTACTAAAACTACAATAAATTAGCTGGGCATGGTGGTGTGTGCCTGTAATCCCAGCTACTCGGGAGGCTGAGGCAGGAGAATTGCCTGAACCCAGGAGGCGGAGGTTGTGGTGAGCTGAGATCGCGCCATTGCACTCCAGCCTGGGAAACAAGAGCGAAACTCCGTCTCATAAATAAATAAATAAATAAATAAATAAATAAATAAATAAATGGTAAAGGACAACTACAAAAAGCTTGCAGCTGACTTCAACCTTAATGATCAGAGACTGAGCGCCTGTCCCCTCAGATCAGCAACACGTGTCAGATGTGCTCTCTTGACCCTTCCCATTCACACTGTACTGGCCGGCGCAGTAAGGCTAAAGAAATAAATGTAACCAAATTTCAAGAGAGGAATACATAAAATGTTCTTTCTTTTCCGATGATTTGATCCCATATGTAGAGAATCCTAAAAAACCCACACACAAAAAAAAACCCCACCTAGAAAGCATGAGTGTAGCTAGATTGCAGGATCCAAGGTCAGCAGACAAAACTCAACTGCCTTTCCACAAACAGACAGTGGACAATCTGAACGTGACAGTAATAACAGAGCTCCATTCAAAAAGAAGGCCTTGCGGTAGAGTGTTCAAACCCGCACCGAGGCTTCGTTTTAAGGATTGCCACGGTGTCGCTCAGAGAAGACGTCCCCGAGGCCAGATTCGCATGGGGGTGGGAGAAAACGGCTTAAAAACACAGCTCGCATCTGCCATCCTGCTGCCGACACGAATGAAACCCAGTGCTGGGGACTCAGAGGCAAACACAGTTGACTTCCAGAGAGGGCAGGGCGCTCAGGTCAGCCCAGGGAATCCCGTCTAAACCAGGTTGTATTCCAGCGGGGCTCAGGGCCTGGTAACTACGGAGCCAAACTCCAAGGAGGCTCCTTGCTGCGCTGGGTCCCTGAGTCGCCGTGACACAGCTGTGTAGGCTTAAAGCAGCACAGATTTATCATCTTACAGCTCTGGAGGTAGGAGGTCACAGCCGCGTCAGGAAGGCTCCTGGGGGCTCCCAGAGAGAATCCTTCTCTCTGCATCTTGCAGCTTCTAAGAGGGTGCTGCATCCCTGGGACCTGGCCTCTGTCACTCTGACCTCTGATCCTCCCGCCTCCCACCTGTGTGACTCCGGGGAGCCCGGTACATCACCCAGGAGAGTCTCCCACCCCGAGGTCCCCGGCTCACTCAGTTTACCAAGTCCCTGCTATAGGTAAGGTTTTAAAAATTAGGATGTGGACAGGGGAGCGGGGGTGCTATTCTGGCTGCAGGAGACACTGAGGAGGCTGGGGAAAGAGACCGGAGAGTAAGGAGGGCGCCTCGGAACTGCGGAGCTTACAGGAAAGGGGAAGATACATTTTTAAAAACAGCCTTCTTGCTTACATTCTATTTGTTTTCTTAATTTTTTAAAAATTATTTTTTTTTTGAGACAGAGTCTTGCTCTGATGACCAGGCTGGAATGCCATGGTGCAGCGGTTCTCCTGCCTCAGCCACCCGAGTAGCTGGGATTGCAGGTCCACGCCACCACAGCCAGCTAGTATTTTGTATTTTAGTAGAGACGGGGTTTCCTCATGTTGGCCAGGATGGTCTCGATCTCCTGAGTTTGTGATCCACCCACCTCGGCCCCCAAAGTGCTGAGATTACAGGCATGAGCCACTGTGCCCAGACTTTTTTTTTTTTTTTTTTTAGATGGTGTCTCACTCTGTCACCCAGGCTGGATTGCAGCGGCTCAATCTCAGCAGCAACCTCTGCCTCAGCCTCCCGAGTAGCTGGGGGATTACAAGCCCATGCCACCACACCGGGTAATTTTTGTGTTTTTTAGTACAGACCAGGTTTTGGCATGTTGCCTAGGCTGGTCTCAAACTCCTGGCCTTAAGTGACCATCCGCCTCTGCCTTCCAAAGTGCTGGGATTATAGGTGTGAGCCACCATGCCCGGTCTCATTTTATTTTCATTGTTGAAAGTAACCTCAGCTCTTTGTCCAAAGGCAAAGGTAGAAACACACTTAATAAAAATGGAAAGTCCCTCCCGACATACCTGTCCCTTATCAGATACAATAACGTAAGTTAAACTGTGAGCATTTTCCACACAATTAAAAATAGTTTCTGTAGGTTGCCACACATTTTTACATGGTGGGTGCTCAAATGAGATGGGAAGGTTTGTAAAATGCCTGCACAGTAAACATATTTTTCCATAAAATCCTTTTGTTCAATCAAGTTTTTAAAAGAGAGGTTTTCTGAGGCATGATTTGCATGTATTAAAATTCACCCTTTTAATGTGCAGGTCTGAGTTCAGTGTTGACAAACACACAAAGTCATGAAACCACCTTCACAATCAAGACAGAAAAGTTCCAGCCCCTCCCCCAACCCCCCCCCCCCCGTGCCTCTTGGTAGATGATCCCCCCGACCCGCCTGCGCTTCTCTGTTTATAGGGCCACCATGGCTTGATCTTTTCCGGAATGTCATGTAAAGGAAATCGTGTCGTGTGTAGCCTTTTGGATTTGGCTTCTTTCACATGGAACGAGCTCTGTGTATTTTTAGTATGAATCTCAGTCTATGATCTCCTCGGTGTTGGAAGTATTTTTGGAGATTTGCTAGAAATCCACTTCACTCTGACTCTGCACCTGGATCTCACTGGGCAGGCGGGAAATGCAGCTGCTGAGTTCTGGAGCCTCCACCCACAGCCTGTCTGGGTCTTTCTTGGATCCACACCAGGTGCTGCTGAGATGCCCACCATGCACTGGCACTGGGGTCCCTCAGGTTTCTCCTCTGCTTCCAGCCAGGGCTCAGACACCTTAGGGGAGGCTGGAAACTCCAGTCCAGAATCCCACTCCCTAGGGCACCAGTGCCTTGGCACAGAGCCAGCTGAGGGGTTTATGCCTCACTCCCAGCATTTTCCGCAGAATCACGCCTCCCTCCTCACCCCGGTGCCCTCGGTGAACTGCGGAACACCAAAGCTTGGGTGTCTTGCCACAGTGCCCTGGAAGCAGGGAAGCCCTGAGCAGGCCACCTTGAGCTAGAGAAAGAAGAGTGAGACTACAGGAAGCAAATGAGATTAGTGTCTCAAAAAACCATCCTGACCCAAATATCCCTTGGTGGGAAATGGTTGAATCAGGATATGTAGGTCGGCACCATTCGGCAATGAGAACAGTGAGCTGTTGGTGTACATTACTCCCAGTGATGAAAGGGTTGACTGGATGGGTATATACAACCATCCAGCAATGAAAGGGGAGACTGTTGGTATACACCACCACCCGGTGATGAGAGGGATGACTGTTGGTATACACCACCACCTGGTGATGAGAGGGGTAACTGTTGGTGTACACCACCACCCAGTGATGAGAGGGAAGACTGTTGGTATACACCAGCACCCAGCGATGAAACAGGTGACTATGATGTAGACCACCACCCAGTGATGAGAGGGGTGACTGTTGTACACTGCCACCCAGTGATGAGAGGGGTGACTGTTGTACACTGCCACCCAGTGATGAGAGGGGTGACTGGATGGGTATATACAACCATCCAGCAATGAAAGGGGAGACTGTTGGTATACACCACCACCCAGCAATGAAACAGGTGACTATGATGTAGACCACCACCCAGTGATGAGAGGGGTGACTGTTGGTGTACGCCACCACCCAATGATGAGAGGGGTGACTTTTGGTATACAGTGATGAGAGGGGTGAATTTTGGTATACACCACCACCCAGTGATGAGAGGGGTGACTGTTGGTGTAGAGTGATGAGAGGGGTGATTGTTGGTGTAGAGTGATGAGAGGGGTGACTGTTGGAGTACAGTGATGAGAGGCATGACTGTTGGTGTACAGTGATGAGAGGGGTGACTGTTGGTGTAGAGTGATGAGAGGGTGACTGTTGGTGTACAGTGATTAGAGAGGAGACTGCTGGTGTAGAGTGATGAGAGGGGCGACTGTTGTTGTAGAGTGATGAGAGGGGTGACTGTTGGTGTACAGTGATGAGAGGGGAGATTGTTGGTGTACAGTGATGAGGGGGTGACTGTGGGTGTACAGTGATGAGAGGGGAGACTGTTGGTGTAGAGTGATGAGAGGGGCGACTGTTGGTGTAGAGTGATGAGAGGGGCGACTGTTGGTGTACAGTGATGAGAGGTGAGACTGTTGGTGTAGAGTGATGAGAGAAGCGACTGTTGGTATACAGTGATGAGAGGGGTGACTGTTGGTGTACAGTGATGAGAGGGGAGATTGTTGGTGTACAGTGATGAGAGGGGTGACTGTTGGTGTAGAGTGATGAAAGGGGAGACTGTTGGTGTAGAGTGATGAGAGGGGAGACTGCTGGTGTAGAGTGATGAGAGGGTGACTGTTGGTGTACAGTGATGAGAGGGGTGACTGTTGGTGTACAGTGATGAGAGGGGTGACTGTTGGTATACAGTGATGAGAGGGTGACTGTTGGTGTAGAGTGATGAGAGGGGAGACTGCTGGTGTAGAGTGATGAGAGGGGAGACTGTTGGTGTACAGTGATGAGAGGGGGGACTGTTGGTGTAGAGTGATGAGACGGGTGACTGTTGGTGTACAGTGATTAGAGGTGAGACTGTTGGTGTAGAGTGATGAGAGGGGTGACTGTTGGTGTACAGTGATGAGAGGGGAGACTGTTGGTGTAGAGTGATGAGAGGGTGACTGTTGGTGTACAGTGATGAGAGGGGTGACTGTTGGTGTAGAATGATGAGAGGGTGACTGTTGGTGTAGAGTGATGAGAGGGTGACTGTTGGTGTAGAGTGATGAGAGGGGTGACTGTGGTGTACAGTGATGAGAGGGGTGACTGTGGTGTACAGTGTTGAAAGGGGTGACTGTTGGTGTTACAGCACCACCTGGCGATGAGAGGGGCGACTGGATGGGTGTATACAACCATCCAGTGGTGAAAAGAGTGGCTATTGGTGTACGCAACCTGGATGGGCCTTACACTGAGCCAAAAATCCAGTCTGAAAGGGTCACATGCCCTATGATTTCAGTCACATAACATTCTTGAAAGGAGATCATTGCACACATGGAGAGCATATCTGTGGTTACGAGGGATCTGGATGCCAGGAGGTGAGGGGCAGGTGTGGCTATGAAGGGGCAGTGTGAGAAGCCTCGCAGTGACAGAACATTCTGTACGTTGAGTGAGGTGGTGACCACGTGAATCTCCACAAGGGACAAGACTGCCCAGAAACGCGCACACACACACTCTTGAAACTGGTGACATCCAAAGAAAGTCTGAGCATAGTTACAACGTCCGTTCCCCAGCTCCGATTCTGTTCTCCAGTTGTGCCAAATGTGACCCCTGGGGAGGCCCCATGAGGGGAGCATAGCACCTCTGGTCCATTTGTCCTGCACTTACCTGTGAATCTATACTTATTTCAAAATAACGAATTAAAAAGTGCATCCGGCCACATACACAGGCACGTTTGTCATTACTTTTGCAGAATGGAATTATAATATGCATATTACTCTCCTACTTTGGAGAACTGAGCATTTTTCATAGATTTACTGTTTCATTTAACAACTACGTATCTGTCACTGTGTGACGGGTCACATAGTTTACTCATCCAATGTCCTATTGATAAAATGTAGTCTCCCTGCTCCAGGTTCCTACTTATTCCAGTTAAAGCTGCCGTGAGCAGCCTTTTAACAACTACTGCAGTTGTGCTAGTCCATGCATTCATTTTAGTCGACACTTACTGAGTGTCAAGTACTATTTTAGGCACTGGGATTATAATGAACAAAACATCTTTGCCCTTAGAGAGTTTACATTCTGGTGGGAAACCATGTAACATAATATTATTGAAAATACGGTAGAAGTAGAGTTGCTGCATCACAGGACGTGCATGTGGAATTCCGAGGGCATCGTGACCATCTTTGTAAGGATCTCACAAAGGCATCATGGAAGGCCGGGCAAGTAGAGAGATCAACACAGAAACTTTAATTACAAACGAGTTATTAGTAGATAATAAAGAATTTGACATTCCTGGTAACTTAAGGAGAGGTCAGAAACACGATTTTAAGTAACATGGAGGTTGACAGAAGAAACTATTCCATGAAAGCAAGCTGAAGACGTACCCTTGCCCGTCTTCACAAAGCCCATCACTCGGGGATTTGCGGGACGTCTTCTACCCGCAACATTTGTGTGCCTGGACCCAGAACAAGAACACCTTCCCTCAGTTTGCTGCATCCATCACCCTGTCATCTACATTAGGTATTTCTCCTAATGCTATCCCTCCCCAGTCCCCCCACCCCCTGCTATTCCTCCCCTAGCCTCCCACCCCCAAGGTCCCAGTGTGTGATGTTCCCCTCCCTGTGTCCATCTGTTCTCATTGCTCAACACCCACTTATAAGCGAGAACGTATGGTGTCTGGTTTTCTGTTCTGTGTCAGTTTGCTGAAAATGATGATTTCCAGTTTCATCCATGTCCCTACAAAGGACATGAACTCACATTTTTTATGGCTGCGTAGTATTCCATGGTGTATATGTGCCACATTTTCTTTATCCAGTCTATAATTGACAGGCATTTGGGTTGGTTCCAAGTCTTTTCTATTGTGAACAGTGCCGCAATGAACATTTGTGTGCATGCATCTTTATAATAGAATGATTTATAATTCTTTGGATATATACCCAGTAATGGGATTGCTGGGTCAAATGGAATTTCTATTTCTAGATCCTTGAGGAATCGTCACACTGTCTTCCACAACGGTTGAACTAATTTACACTCCCACCAACAGTGTAAAATCATTGAGACCAGAAGTTTGAGATCAGCTTGGGCAACATAGCAATACTTTGTCTCTCAAAAAAAAAAAAAAAAAAATATATATATATATATATATATATATATATATATATATATATTTGCTGGGCATGGTGGTCCATACCTGTGGTCCCAACTACTCAAGAAGCTGAAGAGGGAGGATTTCTTGAGCCCGGGGGTTGTGGGTGCAGTGAGCTGTGACCACGCCACTGTACTCCAAACTGGGTGACAGAGCGAGACACTGTCTCTGAAAGAAAAAAATGTCCAACTCACCTTCACCAAAAACCTGTGTGCCTGGTGGGATTTGCTGGTGTTTCATTGGGAGCTCCACGGGTGAGCAGTGGGGTAAGTTCTACACAGAAAGTCTGGTTCCTCTGGGCCTAAGGACACAGCACCACTGACCAAACCCAACCACTGGCCTTGCCGCTGACAGAGCCCGCTGGCTGGGCAGCTGGCGTCATGACTGCCAGGAACAGAGAGACAGCTGGGAGTTTCACATCCTCCTTGCTGGCTCTGCAGAGAAGGCCCCTCCCCTCCCCTCCCAACACCCACCCTCCCCGCCGCCCGCTCACAGATGGGACGTTGAGGCCTCTTGTCACACCTCGCTGTGGGTTCTCTCTCCCAAGCAATGGTGAGCTTCTGAGGAACCACGCCCGTCCTGTCTTCCTGGACATGTCCGCCTGGGAATTTCTTTTTCTGTCACTGGCTCTTCTCTCTCCGCTTCCCCTCATCTACTTAAAGTCCTGCTTACAGGAGGTTTAAAAAATTTCTTTTCAAGTAGGTCTTCCCTGACAGCAAATGCATCCCCTGGGAGCCCTTCCATCTTCTTTTGTAACTTGCATTCACGGCAACCCTTTTCCTTCGGCACATATTTCATGACCTGTTCATTAAGTATCTAGCGTTCAGATTTCCCCACTTAATTTCATACTCTGATTTTAGTTTGTCTGAAGTGAGGTCCAGAAAAGCTCTCTGCATTGCTGTTGGCTGACCCGTCTCCTAAGGCTCTTTTAATGTCAGTTCACCTCCATTTCTTACTCATTTTCTGCAGCAATTTATTTGCTGAAGAACTGAGTTGCTTGTTCCCTAAGTTGCTCCAAGTTGGATCTGTGCTGGCCAGAAGCAAGTGTTTTCCTGGGCCCAGAACGAACCTCAGGCCCTGGACTCACACCCAGACAGTCAGGGGAGGTAGAGGCAGCAGAGATTCCAGCTGGTGGGGCTCTGGACCCTGCCCACATGCTGCTTGTGCTGAGCCCAAAGTCCCCTTCTTCTCACTACATGCTTCAAATGGGCAGAATAAAGTGACCGGTTCATTCGTCTTCATTTTCTCTGGGGCTCTGTGTTCTGTGGCCTCTGGGACCGCCGGTCTGAGTGACCTTGAGACCATGCTTGCATCAAGGTCATTCCCCGCACCACGGCCTGTAAAAATCCTTTGACATTTCCATTGCAACTTCAGCTACCTGCGCATCATTTTAGGGTGATCTAACCGCTTTATGACCTCATCTTCTCAATTCAGCCTCTCTCTCCATTTATTTAGTATTTATTTCTCACAGTAAGGCTGTTTCTGCACAGAACCATTGCACACCTTCTGTTAAATATATTTAACAGTTGACGTTTTTAAAACTGCTGTTCCTGATTCAACTGGGGTTTGTTTGTTACTTTAAAAAAAAAAATTGACACTATAGCTGGGCATTGTGGTGTGTGTTTGTAGTCCCAGGTACTCCAGAGGCTGAGGTAGGAGGATGGCTTGAGCCCCAGAGGTCAAGGCTGCAGTGAGCTCTAATCACGCCACTGCTTTCTAGCCTTGGTGACACAGTGAGACTCCATCTCAAAAAAAAAAAAAAACAAAGTTGTCCCCGCACCCATAAACTATTTAAACTCACTAATTCTTTTTGAAATCTTTTGAGCTTTCTACATACAACATTCTATCATCCACTAATAGAATCCTTTTATTTTTTCCCTATCCAATCTTTTTTATTTCCTCGCCTACTGCAGCAGCGAGGACCTGCAGTAAAAGGTGAGCCTG
>CM052648.1:191363603-191416391 GCA_028533165.1 Leontopithecus rosalia
TGTAATCCCAGCACTTTGGGAGGCCGAGGCGGGTGGATCACGAGGTCAAGAGATCGAGACCATCCTGGTCAACAAGGTGAAACCCCGTCTCTACTAAAAATACAAAAAATTAGCTGGGCATGGTGGCGCGTGCCTGTAATCCCAGCTACTCGGGAGGCTGAGGCAGGAGAATTGCCTGAACCCAGGAGGCGGAGGTTGCAGTGAGTCGAGATCGTACCATTGCACTCCAGCCTGGGTAACAAGAGCGAAACTCCGTCTCAAAAAAAAAAAAAAGAATTTACAGGCAAATTTATTTGGGAATAAAGATTTCTTTGTGGGAAGGTTTTAAATTACACCTTCAGGTAATAAATTCAGACTTAGGACTAAACAGGTTTTTCTTGTGTATATTTTGGGAATTTGTACTTCTTAAAGGAATTTGTCTATTTTATCTAAAATTTCAAGTTTATTGATTAAAAAATTGCTTATAATATCCTCTTCTCACTTTAATAAGAAAGATTTGATATGCCTTTTATATTCTTGAAATTGTTATGCCTTCCTTCTTTGATCAGTCTCACCAATGGATGTTTAATTTTTTTAGTTATTTCAAAGAATCAAGTAATGGTTTTATTGATCTCGTCTATTTCTATTGATTCTATTGATCTGTTTTCTGATCTTGTCTATATGCTTATTTCCTATTTCATTAATTTTTGCTTTTATTTTTATACTTTCTTTGGGTTTAAAATGCCGCTGTTTCTCTAACTTCTTACAATGCATACTCAGCTTACTTTGGCTGTTTCTCCTGTGATATATGTTTCTAAATTCATACTTCTCTTCATTCAAGGCTTTAGCCGTAACCTAAAAGCTACTGAAACGTAGTACTTTCATTGCCATTTAGTACAAAATACTTTTAAATTTCCACCATGTTTTCTTCTGCGGCTCAAGGGTTATTTAGACGTGTATGTCTTACTTGGTAGATGTGAGGGTTTTCCGAGTGTTTTTTTTTTATTACTTATTTCTGGTTTAATTCATTGTTTGAGAGAAAATATCCATGTCCTTCAACTCCGGAGTCATCTTGTACAGTGGCCATCCTGGTGGGCGAGGTGCTGTCTCACCGCGGTTTTGATTGCCATTTCCCTAATGAACAGTGACGTTGAGCATCTTTCCGTGTGCTTCTTGGCCGTTTGTAGCTCTTTGGAGAAAAGTCCATTTAATTCCTTTGCCCATTGTTAAATGTTTTGCTGTTGTTGAGTTGTGGGAGTTCCTTATATATTCTGGATACCCTTATCAGGTATCTGATTTGCACATATTTTCTTGCATCCCGTGGGTTGCCTTTGATGGCTGTGTCCTTGGTGCACAGGTTTCAATATTGATGTGGTCAAATTTCTCTCTTTTTCCCTCTGTTGCCTGTGCTTTCAGTGTCATATCCAAGAAATTACTGCTACTTGCAATGTCATTAAGGTGTTCCCCTGTGTTTCCTTTTTAGAGTTTTATAGTTTTAGTGTTACAGTTAGTAAGACTAAATCTTACAAAATAATATTTAATAAGAGCTAAAACTATAATTAGGTATATTCATATTTGGTAATTACAATTAAGTTATATTTATATATGGTGGAAGGTAAGGGTCCAGCTTCATTCTTTTGCGCACGAATCTCTAATTTTCTCAACATCACTTGATGCTCTCGGCACCCTTGTTGAAAATCATTTGTCCATGTACCCAAGAGTTTATTTCTGGGCTGTGTATTTTATTCCTTTAGTACATGGGTATATCTTTATGCCAATGCCATATTTTAAAAATTACTTTAGCTTTGTGATATGTTTTGAAGTCCAGAAGCGTGAGATCTCCCACTTTGTTCTTCTTCAAGATTTTTTTGGCAATTCAATGTCTCTTGAGATTTCATCTGAATTTTAGGGTGGATTTCCTATATCTGCAAAAATGCCATTGGGATTTGATAGGGTTCTTATCCATTTTTAAAGTATTCTTTTAAAAAAATCTATTTATTTTTGAATTGACATAAGCAAACAATAATGAAGTAATGCAAATGACTAAAAGGACAAAAACACTGAGAAAGGAATCCTTTAGGGAAAAAGGGTGGGAAAACCATATTCCAAATCTTTCTTCCCAGTAACGATCAGGAAACATGACCCTTATTTTATCCCTTCCTAGCAGCCTTAGAGAAAAGAGCAGATGAAAACATGAATTAGGCAATCGTTGGTAGAGATTTAACCTTTCAGGATCTTGTTTTCCTCATGGGACTAATAATTTATGCTCTAAGTCTATCTCAAAGTTGCTAACGAGGATCACATCAAACCCTCAATGATAGAAACCACGTAGTACAAGCCTCTCCTCTTACAAATGGGGAAACCAGTTCCAGAGAGGGAAAGTGACTTGCTTCACCTGGCAAAGATAGTTAATGGCAGATCTGGGATTAAAATCAATGGCTCCTTGCCAAGTTGGGGGTCTCCTTTCTTTATCAGACAGGGTGTAGGTTCTGCCAGAGATTAAATATATGCACAGTGGCTCATGCCTATACTCCCAACACATTGGGAGGCCAAGGCAGGAGGATCACTTGAGCTCAGGAGTTCGAGACCAGCCTGGACAACAGAACAAGACCTGCCACCCCATCTCTACAAATAATAAAAAACATTAGCCTGGCGAAGTGATGCACACCTATAATCCCAGCTACTCGGGAGGCTGAAATGGGAGGATGGTTTGAGCTGGGGAAGTTGAGGCTGCAGTGAGCCACGATTGCACCACTGCACTCCAGTCTGGGCAACAGAGTTAGACCCTATCTCAAAGGGTCTATTTATATATAATTACATATATAATCATAAATATATAAAAGAATAATTGTGTATATAACTATACACAATTATTCTTTTGAGATAGGATCTAACTCTGTATGTGTGTATACATACGTGTGTGTGTGTGTGTACATATATATATATATACTGAATTATATTCATCATAGCTTACCTGTATAAAGATTTCTCACTGTTGTAAGAAGGTGATACGCATGTTGGGTATGGTGGCTCATGGCTGTAATTCTAGCACTTTGGGAGGCCAAGGTGGGCAGATCACTTGAGCCCAGGAGTTCAAGACCAGCTGGACAACATGATGAAAACTGGTCTCAAAAAAAAATACCAAAAACAAATAAATAAATAAACTGGGCATGGTGGTGTGCACTTATGTATGTGGAGAGCCTCAGCCCTATGGGGTCCTGGAGTGTCCCCTATCGCTGTGCTGAGGCACAGGTTCTGAGAAGTAGACAGGACACAGAAGGACTGGAAAAGACAGCTGGGCTTGGGGGGGTCATGCCACTTATGAGTGGAGACAGGCGAGGCCCTGTACGTCCAGAAGCGTCTGTATTTATTAGGTACAAGGCAGGGGGAAGGGTCGTGAGTGAGGTCATCATCTACAGGCTTAGTGATAGGGCATGCATAATCACGTGAGTCACAAGCAAGGGGGCCACCCCATAAGGTCACCTGGGCAGAGAGGTGGGCCGTGCACAGTAGTAGAGGGTCGTGTGCAGAAAAGGGGTCCACCCCCGTTAGGTCACAGAGGCAAGGAGGTGGGCTGTGTGCAGCAGGTGTCGTGCGCAACACTTCTTATCTGGGGGCTGGACGCATCAAAGGATTCCTATGAAGGATACTGTAAGCCAGTGCAGCGGGAGCTGCCGGAGCTTGCCAGGTATTTTATGGGAGGATGATTTGAGCTAGCACAGAAGCCAGAAAAAGCTGACAGGGTGTACGGCTGCTGTGACCTGGTCACACCAGAGGGGTTCTTCTCCCTCTGTTATTTGTGCGATCTCAGGCCTGAGGCCTAATTTTCATACGGACTGGATACAAGATACTACAACTCCTTTCTCAGGAGAAGAGGCTCCTGCTCCAAGCCTGCCATACAGCGGACGCCCTTTCAGGAGGGGATGCCACCGCCTGGGTCTTTGGTTCTTGTCCTGGTCTGGCTGTGCTGCTTCTGTTCTGTGACTGCTCTGGGCATTCCTCCTACTACAAACTACTTCTCTATGGTTATATAGAAGGATTACATAAATCAGCACTAAATAACACTATAAACTAAAATGTTCTTCAGGCACTAATTGTGCCCGGGATTTGCACAGCTCTCCCTCCTTGGTGCCCCTGTGGGGGGGTTCCCACATATACGTGGCAGGACATCAGCCTGTGGTGTAGCTTGTGACGGTCATGTTTTTATTTGAGGTGGAATATACCTTAGAGCATGGTGTGAGGTGGTGAGTAAAACTTCCTTCCCCAGTGCTAAGCGTGGTATTTAACCCCTTCTCTACTGATTTCTGATAATACTTTACATGAATTATTCCTTTTCATTGGTCAGCTTCTGGTTTATTTACTATGATCTGACTTTACACTTTTTTCTTTTCCAAACTATCTGAACCTGCCCTAACATGTCCCAAAATATTGGTGTGTGATTCTAAGAAACAAGGACACACTCCTGCCTGACCAACCGCAGCCACCATGCACGACGGCTGTGCTGACCACCACCCCACCCGCCCTCAGGCTTTATTCACACGCCTCCAGCTGTCACAGTAATGTCCTCTACAGTGAAGGATCTGGTTCACTGTAAAAGGACTTTCTTGCAGCCATCAAAAAGGACAAGATCCTGTCTTTTGTGGGAACATGGATGGAGCTGGAGGCCATATCCTTGACAAACAAACGCAGGAACAGAAAACCACATGCCACATGTTCTCACTGACAAGCAGGAGCTAAATGATGAGAACTCATGAACACAAAGAAGGGAACAACACACACTGGGGTCGGAGTGAGGGTGAGGATGAGAGGAGGGAGAGGAGCAGAAAAGAGAACTATTGAGTACTGGGCTTCATACCATCTGTGGCAAAGCCGTGGGACATGAGTTTACCTACATAACCAAACTGCACATGTGCCCCGCAACCTAAAATGAAAGTTAAAAATGAAAGAAAAAACCTGGTTCAGAAGGCAGGGTGCACCATGGTCAGGTCGCTTCAGTCTCCTGCCACCTGGGTGCTCCCCAGCTGCTTTAACCTTTCAGTCTCTGGCACAGTGCCCCAGTTCCCGGGTCAACGTCGCGGCTTGGGTTTTTCTGGCGTTTGCTGTGAGTCAGGGTCCAGGTCTGTGCCTCTGATAAGACTGTTTGGGAGCCACATCTCCATGTGCTGCATCGTGTGTGTGAGCGTTCGTGTCTGCACATGTATGCTCAGTACTCTGCCTGTTTTTATACATTGGAAGCCGTGAGCTCATGCCCGTGCTTCCAGATCCAGTCCAGCCCCGCAGGCCCGCTCCCGTTTCCGCTGTGACCTGCGTCCACTCTTCACACTCGCAGGCCTGGTGAGCGACCTGTCCTTTCCAGGTGTCATAGCAGCGGGGGTGTTACGTGCCTGGCTTTTTCTTTAATGTGGAGTACTCCATATAGTGACAGGAAGATAAAATGCTTAATATTTTTCAGTTCATCTTTGATAGAAAGCATCTTGTCAAAACCTCTCTCCTGCTTTCCTCTCTGGGTGGTGCTGTGGCCAGAGTCCCCTTGTTCAGTGGGGCCCTATGATGTCCCTGCCTGCCCTTCCTTCTGCTGCAAACACTGTGGGGCAAGTGGTCCTCAGCTCCCAGACTCTTTATCCCAGGCATAAAGTCAGGTGGAAATTTAGCAATTTTCAGAGTTATATTGCTGGGTGATTCAGGTGCTCTATTTACACATTAAAACAGAAACAAATAATATTTATTTTCAAATCAAATCACTCAGTGTGGGGCGCCTGCATTGAGTGAACTGGGTCCGCCCCAACCTGCCCTTCTGTTGAGCTGTTCCTGGCATCCACTGCTATTGTCACTGGGTCGCCATCACTGCCTCCTGCCCCATGAACTCACACCCCACTGTCTTTTATGGGTGGGAATGATTGTGCATGTCAAATAGACTCTCTACGGAAACTTACACTTTGAAGAAAATTTCAGAAGGAACATAGGAATCCGTGCTCACGGTAAAACTGCAAACAAGGTAGATGCTGATTCTATACTGTTCTCACGCTGCTATAAAGATACTACCTGAGACTGGGTCATTTATAAAGAAAAGAGGTTTAATTGACTCAAGGTTGCACATGGCGGGGGAGGCCTGAAGGAACTTACAATCATGGCAGAAGGGGAAGAGTCACGTTTTACACAGCAGCAGGCGAGAGGGAGGGAAACTGCCTTGTGAACCACCAGCTCTCGTGAGAACTCATTATCAAAAGAACAACATGGGGGGAAGCCACCCTCACGATCCAATCACCTCCCACCACAGCCCTCCCTCGACACGTGGGGATTATGGGGATTACAATTCAAGATGAGATTTGGGTAGGGACACCATCAAATCCTATCACTGATGGACAGACACCTTATGAGGGCATCAGCTCATTTAATCCTCATCAACATCTTATGAATGAGGAGTGGGCACTGTCACAGACCCTGCTTTAGAGAGGTGGAAGTCAAGGCACAGAGGGGCTTAGGCATTTTGCTCAAATTGCACAGCACTAAATAGGAGCAGGATTTAAACTCAGGCAGTGTAGAACCAGGTTAAAGCTCATCTCCACCCTCTGCCCACGCAGAGCTAACTCCTCCCGCTGTGGGGTGACAGAGGGATGCACTCATGTTTGTACGTAAATTCATAGCTTGGGACTTGTTCTTTTTCTCCTTTGAAAAGGCAGATAGGGCCGTCTTAACCCACTGGTGCTTGGAGACGCCTTTCCATTCTCAGCTGCTCACAGCATCCCACAGCCCTGGGCGCCACCACGACCATCCCACACATGGCGTTTAGGTTGCTTCCCAAGTTTTGTCACAACAGTGTTCAATCCTCATCGTCCTTTGTGTATTTCGTGTGTGCTCGTGAATATTTCTGTGCAAATGTCCCCTGGAAGTGGATGCTGGGTGAAGGCTGAACTTTGTCACTGGGGCTAGATGTTCACCTACTATTCATCGTTCAACAGATTCACACGTGCAGCCAGAAACCAGGAAGAGACTCCCTGTGGTCCCACTTTTCAGAGGCATCTTACAGTCATTCCTGACCTTTACCACCGTAAGTGTGGTTTGCTCTTATCCCTGGCTCTGGATCTGCCGACCACAGGTGTTACCTCTCGGCCTTGACTGTCACAGGTGGGGATCTGGCTCACTCGTGCTGGTGCTGCCGCAGGGAGGCAGTCACGGCACTGGGTTTCGCTCTCCAGGAGGCGCCTGCGGCAGTGAGTGCCCGTGTGCTTCCCCGGCGTCCCTCTGTTTCCGTGGCAGAAGATCCCAGTGTCTCCGTCTCTCCCGAGTTGCTGGAGCTCTGGAAGCCACAGGCCGGGAGGATGGGAGGTTCATGGTGGGGTGTGGCAGAGATGCAGCGCTGTGGATCTGATGACACCGCAGCTTTCAGACTTCTTTCACAAGAGACAGAAACAAATTTCCATTTCATTCCCTGTGGTTTGGGGATTTTCTGTGATGTGCACCCTAATCTAATCCCAAGTAAAGTAATGTCATTACAACTGCCTCTGTGGTTCTGTCTTCCGCACTCCCTGATTCTCCTCTGTGCCTCCTCTCAGCCACCACCAGGTGCTTTTGCCACTGCCGCCTCCCCCTTGCCTGGTCCTGGGTGACAGGCCACCCTTTTCTACAGAAACAACTGAGTCCCGTGCTTTGTCCACAGCCGAGTCCCAAAGAAACCCTGCTCGTGCATCACTACCAGTGCGTGAACACTGGTTTCCTACCAAACTCTGCAGTGGAGCGCACAGCCTCCCCAGACAGGCAGGAAGCTCCACCTCCTTCCCTGCATGCCCCACTCAGCCCACGATGATAGCCGGAGATTCTGGGCACTGCCCGTGCATCCAACGCACTGTTTACACACTCAAGTATTTGGACAGCAAGTAGTAGCTGTGTCTTTACTCAAAGTGTTGGTATTATGGATGCTGGGGGGCAGTGGTGGAGGTGTGTGGCTAAAGAGTGACCGTCATCTCAGTCTGACAGAGACTGTCCCAGTGTTAGCATTAAAAGTCCTGTGTCCGCAAAACCCTCGTTAGTCTGGGCATGGTGGCTCACGCCTGTAATCCTAGCACTTCCGGAGGCTGAGGCAGCCAGATTACCTGAGGTCAGGAGTTCGAGACCAGCCCGGGCAACATGGTGAAACCCTGTCTCTACTAAATATAAAAAAATTATCCCGGTCATGGTCATGGGTGCCTGTAATCCAGCTACTCAGGGAGTAGCACGGGTCATTAGGTGCTGTCCATCAAGGGGAACTTGCTCTGCACATGGAAAATGCTGGTCAGCCCCCTCTTTTGGAAAATGACCTCATTGCCAGGCTGCCCACAGGCGGCGGAGCATGCCAGTGCTGTTCCTTACGGGTGTGTATATTACTGGTTTTGTCCCTTTTATGCAGCCTATGGAGGGTACTTCTATAGCAGTCCTTTCACTGCTGTGTTTTCCCGGCTTTGGGTGACGCTCCCACGCTTCTGGTAATGAAAGTTGCCTCTTCCCTCGGCGGCTTCATAGTCCCTCCTTTCTCCTCCAGAGAGAGGGAGAGAGGTGTGGGTTTTTTTTTTTTTTGAGATGAAGTTTCGCTCTTGTCACCCAGGCTGGAGTGCAATGACACGATCTCGGCTCACCACAGCCTCTGCCTCCCAGGTTCAAGCGATTCTCCTGCCTCAGCCTCCCGAGTAGCTGAGATTACAGGCATGTACCACCACGCCCCGCTAATTTTGTATTTTGAGTAGAGACAGTTTCTCCATGTTGGTCAGGCTGGTTTTGAACTCCCAACCTCAGGTGATCCACTCACCTCAGCCTCCCAAAGTGCTGGGATGACAAGGGTGAGCCACCGTGCCTGGCCAGTTTTGTTTGAGACAGGATCTTGCTCTGTCACCCAGGCTGGAGTGCAGTGGCACGACCTTGGCTCACAGCAACCTCTGCCACCCAGGCTTACGCCATCCTCCCACCTGTGAAGCGAAAATAAATCTGGGGACTCCAAACTCAAGCCAAAGGGAAAAACGTTAAGCTGGGAACTGGGTCATGCAAACCCGCCTCCCCTTTTGGTCCCTAAATAAGATGGCTGCAAGATGTAAAGCTCCATGCCTCCCCAACATTTTGCCCACAAGGAAATTCCTAGTGAGCTCTGAGATCTTTAAGGCGTTTCTGTTAGGATTTCACCATGGCAGTGTAAACTGATAGTTCATCTTTACAGGCGCAGTTAGTCACCCACGGCCCACCAGACACAAATACATGCCTGATTGTTCCCGTTTGTCTGTGTCATCTTGTATTAAAAAATGCAGATTCAATGAGCCAACGCCATGAGTACTTTTCTCTACCTGCCTCTTACATGAAAACTGCGTACTTGTCGATATCGGGCCCTTTCCCCTTCAAATTTGGAGCCCTCAAAATCATCCTTGTCGATATCGGGCCCTTTCCCCTTCAAATTTGGAGCCCTCAAAATCATCTTCGGAGAAAGGTACAGACTGTCTCCTGGGTGCTCAGACTGTTACAAACTATTTCCCTGGTTACCTTTGGCAAATAAGCCTCCTAAAATGATTGGGACTTGTCTTGTCATTTTCCTCAATTGACAGCTTCCCAAGTAGCTGGGACTACAGGTGTACACCACCAAGCTGGGCTAATTTTTGCGTTTTTTGTAGAAACCAGGTCTCACTTTGTTGCCTAGGCTGGTCTTAAACTCCGAAGCTCAGACAGCCTGCCCACCCTGGCCTGCCAAAGTGCTGGGATTACAGACGACAGCCTCTATGACCAGCCGAGAGTGTTAAAACCACTAAGGAAATAGCGTCATTGTTATGAATCAGAGACTTAATGTGCTATTTCATGTAGTGGTTCCTGTCATTTTGCTTGCAAAATTGGCTTCAATTATCTTGAATTCTATGAACTGTCAGAAAAGCCCTACAGCAAATGATGGTAATGAAAGGATATCCTTTAGCAGACAGGGAATGGGACTGATGCATCTGAGATGCAATTTTTGTAGCTGTTTCTAAAAACCTTGTAATTAAATTCACTGGTGAGAGCACAGTGGCCTTCATAAATGGGAAAACAGAAAAATCGAAGTTGTTCTCAAACCCTCCTGGAATCTTAAAGTTCAGGGTGCACCTGGCAGAGGACAGCCACAGAAAGACAGGGAAGGGAGGGTTAAGACGAGACCGAGATAAAAAAGCAGGACTGTTCCAGTTTGTTCTTTCTTATTTTGTTCTTAAGAAAGCTTGCTGAATGTAGCTGGCTTCAGATCTTCCTGTTTTGTTTTTTAAAAAAGGCAATAGGCCAGGCACGGTGGCTCACGCCTGTAATCCCAGCACTTTGGGAGGCCAAGGCGGGTGGATCACAAGGTCAAGAGATCGAGACCATCCTGGTCAACAAGGTGAAACCCCGTCTCTACTAAAAATACAAAAAATTAGCTGGGCATGGTGGTGCGTGCCTGTAATCCCAGCTACTCAGGAGGCTGAGGCAGGAGAACTGCCTGAACCCAGGAGGCAGAGGTTGTGGTGAGCCGAGATCACGCCATTGCACTCCAGACTGGGTAACAAGAGCGTCTCAAAAAAACAAACTCTGTCTCATTAAAAAAAAAAAAGACAATGAAATGAAAAACCTGACTTGTCCTCTGCCCTTCCTCAGCCCTCCCACCCCTCCCTGCCCCAGGTGAGCACTCCTTGGGATGCCTGGTGGAGAGGAGCTGGGTGGCCTCAGGTCAACAATTATGGAAGAACTCAGGCCCTCAATTGAGCAGCCTGTGGGGAACTGGGTCCAGCCACCAGCCATATACGTGAGCTTGGATGCAGAGGCTCTGGGGGAGCTTTCAGATGAGACTGCAGCCCTGGCTGACACGGCATGGCATCTCATGAGAATGTGAGCTGGCTCCTCCAGGGTGGGGTGTGCTGCCTCTGCCAGTGCTGTGTTTTGAGGGGGATGCCCAGTGCTGCACTGACTAGCTGTAACCCTGGGGACACTTCAGGCCTGGCCACGGCCTGAGACCCCTTCGAGGTGCCCCTCCAGCATAGGTACTGGACAGGGCGCCCACCCCCAGCCTCCGCCAGCCTTTACCCAGAAGGCACATCCCTTCTTGCTGCCCTGTGGCCTGCCCAGGTACCGGGCACTTGGCCATCTAGGGGCTGTGGCCATTGCTGGGATGAGGTCTGAACTCCAGGTGGGGACCTCTTTCCCAAGACTGCCCTTCCTGGAGCTCCTCCCTGAGCCCTGGGACCTCCCAGAGTCCTCTTTACTTGTGTGGCTCTTCTCGCACAGGTTAGAAACTTCTAATTCAGCGTCCCTGGCTGAGCCCTGCCGGTTTCTCTGCTGAATGCCCAGAGACTTGGGGGACCCATGGCTCCCCTCCTCTGCCCGCCCCTTCCCCGCCTGCCCACGAGGCTCGGTCATGCAGCAGCTGTAGGGCTTTTCACCTGGCCCTTAATCTCCGCCTCATCCTCAGCTCTCCTTGAAGATTGACCACAAAGCAGTCACTCAGAGTCCCCTCTGGGATGGCTTCAGAGCTTCACCAGCCTCCCTTCCCCACCCTGCAAACCTTCAAAGCCAGAGCCCACACCTCGCACATGCTATTCCCAACAGAGAAAAATGTGACCCCCCTCTGTGTCTCACCCCAGACACTCGGGAGCTCCAGTCCTCTTGCCTCTCCACAGACTGGAAGCTTCTCAAGGGGCCTGAGACGCCCACCTTCCCAGCGACCACCTGCCCCGCAGACTCCGATTTCAACCCTATTCTGTCTACATGGCCCCTTTCCGGCCCATCGCCCCTGCCCATCTCCTGAGACCTCTCCACAGGCCCCTAGGCCCCTGAATGGCCCCCAGCAGAATCCCTGAGCTCCATGATTCTGCACTGCCAAGGCCGAGCTGCCCTGGGGGCCTCTTCATAGTGTGCAGGCTCCCCAAACCTTGGCCTTCCCTCCCTCATGGCCACTCCTCCTCCCTTCCCCCTCACACAGGTGCTCCTTCTGCCTTCCCTCACGGCCACTGATCCTCCTCCCTCCTCAATCCCCAAGTGCCCGCTCTTCCATCCATCCTCCACATCTGCACATCACACACATGACGTTCACAAACATGCATACATCCATATCAACAAACCCGTAACATTCACACACATTCATCTACACAAGTACGAGTCACACATTCACACACATCCACAGATACACAGGTCACACTCACACACATGCCCAATGACAACAGCCACATGCAACATTCACACACACATCCACTCATGCACATCAGCCACACATAGAAAATGTTCACACACGCACCTTCACACATTCACAAACGTCACATGCAGCATTCACACATGCACAGCAGTCACACACATTCACATCCACATACATGTTTATACACATCTGCACACGTCGCACAAATCAACATTCACACGTGCACATCCACATCCACACACATCACGTACATTCACACATAAACATTCGCATTCACACACACGATTCCCACTCACAACTCACTTCCACATTCCCATACACATTTGCACACTCGCATTCCCAATGACACCCTCATACACATTCCCACACCGACACACACGTGTCCTTGCACACATTTGCACACTCACATCATACATGGTGTGACACATATCCGTGCTCACTCACATGCATCCGCACACACTGACACACATCTTCACACACACACCCGCACACTCGGGGGCTTCCTGGCTGCAGCTGTGTCCAAGGTCGCTGTTCACGTTGCTCGGTGCTGACTCGGGTGGTGCCTACCTCCAGTTCCCTGGCTCCAGCCCTGTCCTGCCGCAGCCCCCACTACCCTCCCACTGTCCCGGGACCTCTCACCTGCCCTGGCCCATCCCACCCAAGGCCTCACCCTAACTCCAGCTGCCGTTCCCCAGGCAGAGCCACCCCAAGACCTCCCAGCTCAGCCCCCTCCCCACCGTCCCCGCGCCCCTCCCCGTTTCCCACCCTCCCGATGGCTGGTCCCCTTCCACCTGCTGCCTGTTCCTTGGCTCCCTTTTTCCAGAGACTCTTCAATGTTTTCTACATTGTCGTCCTTAAAAAACCCCAAAAACCCAACCTATGGAAAAGTCAAAAAGAGTAATTCAATCAATACCCTGTCTACATTTTCCAGTATTTATCACTAGCTGCTTAGAGCTCATCATTCAAAACATTCCAGCAGTACTCCCACGGTGGCCTGCAGAACCCCGGGGTCCTAAGGACCCCATTTCAGGGGGTCTCCAAGATCAAAATGATCTCATTACCAAGAAGTGATTTGCCTTCTTCAGTGTTGACATCTGCACGAAGGGTTCGAAAGAAACGCTGGGTAAAGCTACTAGCACCTCGCCAAGAACTGTCCCGGCCTGGCCACCTTTATATTCTTCACAGCTGTGCAGTCAGAAAAAGGAAAAAAGCCAGTTCCACTTCAGAATGTCCTCAATGCAGGAAAAATGAGTCAATTTTGACAGCACACGTTCTGTGTGATGTCAAGGATTTGTTGTGTACAGCGGTCTCCAGGAAAAGCATGTCTCTGGCTGATTGTGTGAAAAGTGTATCCAGTCGCTTTTTCAGAAACGTCACTTTCCTTTGAAATGATTGACAAGCTACGTGATTAAGCCTTGCGTGACTGGCAGATGTGATTAAAAAAAAAAAAAAAACAGGTGGGTGCAGTGGCTCAAGCCTGTAATCCCAGCACTTTAGGAGGCCAAGGCGGGAGGATTGTTTGAGACAGCCTGGGTAAAACAGTAAGACCCCCATCTCGAAAAAAAGAAAAATTAGCCGGGCATGGTGGTGCATGACTGTAATCCCAGCTACCTGTGAGGCGAAGAGGATCCCTTGAGCCCAAGTGGTCAAGGCTGCAAAGAGCCAAAATCGGACCACTGCGCTCCAGCTTGTGTGACAGAGTGAGATCCTGTCTCCATTTTAAAAAATTTAAAAATTACCAAGTGAGCCTTCTACTTCGAGAAAAACTAACTATTTTCAGTTTTTCAGCAACAATCAGATGTTGTAAAACGTGTATCCAGTACCACAAGCTTCACAACTTCCAACTTTTGACTTTCATAAGATTGTTGATCAATATTTTACTATTAATGAAAAGTTTCAACATTTGAAAGATTTGCAGAGCTCAGTTAAAAGGTATTTCCCAAGTAATGCATAAAGTTACAAAATCATGCATGGGTTAAAGGTCCACTCTAAGTGAGATAGATGAACTCCACTGTAACTGAATACAAGGAGTTCACTGATAGGGATCCTGATTCAACACTGGAACAAGCCTTTAAGCTGCTGTTACCGGATGGAAGGTCAACAGTGCATTGTCCAGGTTCTTGGTGCAGCTCAACAAAGAGCTGAAGAAAACACACAAAAGCAACAAAAGATGCATCGAAAGTGCAGATGTACTGTAGCGAAACTACACTCCACAGGGTGGGAGTCAACCTGAGCCAGGCTAGAGTCCCCCCGTTTACGGTTTTTAGTGAGCTAAAAGAATTTGGTGCCGGGCGCGGTGGCTCACGCCTGTAATCCCAGCACTTTGGGAGGCCGAGGCGGGTGGATCACGAGGTCAAGAGATCGAGACCATCCTGGTCAACATGGTGAAACCGCGTCTCTACTAAAAATACAAAAATTAGCTGGGCATGGTGGCGCGTGCCTGTAATCCCAGCTACTCGGGAGGCTGAGGCAGGAGAATTGCTTGAACCCAGGAGGCGGAGGTTGCGGTGAGCCGAGATCACACCATTGCACTCCAGCCTGGGTAACAAGAGCAAAACTCCGTCTCCAAAAGAAAAAATAATAATAATTAAAAAAGGAATTCGGTAACACCCCTAGGTGCCCTCTAAAGGCCTCCAATTGGCTGCACCCTATAAAAGATTAGCCTGCCACCAAACAGAGGCTGGAGACTGGTTAACACAGAAAGGAGGCTGTGGCCTGAGTGCTGCCTAATCTTGCCCAGAACTGGCTGCACCTGCTTGTTCTTTTGCTTCTGCCTTAGCCCTTGGTTACCCTAACTTCCTATTCTCCTGCCCCACAACCACTACAGAGTTGGGTGGTGGTGTCAGATACCCACAATTAACTGCAAAGAAGATTCAAATATCCCCTTTTCCAATTACCTATCTGTGTAAGGCCAGATTTTCTCCGCATACTTCAACCACAAATGTATTTAGGTCATCTCTGAGTAAGGTTTTAGTTTTCAGTGTAGACGTGTTCAACATCTTTTGTTAAGATATTTTCCCGCCGGGCGCAGTGGCTCATGCCTGTAATCCAAGCACTTTGGAGGCCAAGGCAGGCGGATCACCTGAGGCTGGGAGTTCAAGACCAGCCTGACCAACATGGTGAAACCCCGTCTTAAAAAAAAAAAATTTAAAGAAAAAAGACATTTTCCTAGGTATTCCATGGTTTGGGTGTCACTGAAAATGGGCTTTACTTCATTTTCAATTGTTTCTACTAGTACAAAAGAATGCAGGGAAAGGATCTTCAGGCCAAAAAGACCAAGACTCAGTGAGCTAGTCTTTCAGTATAAACATCAATTCTGGTGAACACAGAAAAACCTAAGCTTATTCTCAATGTTAAAATGATGTGTGTGTGTGTGTGTGTATTTTGAGATGGAGTCTTGCTCTGTCCCCAGGCTGGAATGCAATGGTGCGATCTCGGCTCACTGGAACCTCCACCTCCCAAGTTCAAGCAATTCTCCTGCCTCAGCCTCCTGAGTGCTGGGACTACAGGCGCGTGCCATCACGCCTGGCTAATTTTTGTATTTTAGTAGAGACGGGTTTCACCATGTTGGCCAGGATGGTCTCGATCTCCTGACCTTGTGATCTGTCTGCCTCGGTCTCCCAAAGTGCTGGGATTATAGGAGTGAGCCACCGCGCCTGGCTGACAACTGTATTTTCTAATTAATATAGCATTTTTTCTTCAAGTCATAAAACAAAAAAAAAAACTCGTCTCAAAGAAATACAGAACAGACAAACTAATGCACCTTCACACATCCACCACCCAGCTCCAACATCAGCTCGCACCAACTGTGTGTGATCCGTCTCCACTCGTCACGGAGCGTGGGCCCACTCACATTTTTATATTTCGGTGCAAATTCCAGGCGTGGTATTGATTCCATCATCACAACTTATGTATCTCTAAATAAGAACTGAGTATACTGGTGTAAATGACTCTAAACCAGAATATGTCCAACTGCTTCCATCCTCCACTGAAGCATAGATATTGCGCTCCTGTAGGTTCTATGCAATATTTTTGTTCCTAAGCAGTCACATTCTGTCCAAAAATTTAAGACTAATCAAAAGTATGTTTAGTGTGTTTTCAGAGATTCACTTAACGTTTTTCAGCAAATATTAACTCGCTATAGAGTATCTGGAATATCTCAGAAAACAGCCCAAACAGGATGCCATCCAGTTTCGTGTCTTAAAACCTCAGCAGTGTGGGTGGCTTCTTGGATCAGTCTGAGGCCAAATCTCAGTTCTAAGCTTGATTACTACTGCCTGCCATACCATGGGCAGTGGCCTGGACAACACTGTGCTTTCTCTTCCTGTTCTCAGTGTAATTTTGGCAAAACTTCCAAAGCTTAAGGCTCCCTCATCGTGGTCTATTAAGTTTTTAGAAGAACATGCAAGAATACTGAATGTTTTAAACAACATACGTAGGCATGCCAGAATGGCTATTTTGGTGCTATTTGAAACTGTAATTTTCTTAAAAGGCCTAATGAACATTTGCTAAAACCAAAGAAGTTTACCACATTACGGTTGCTGTCTTTTATGAAAATCAGCACTCAGGCACAATACTGAACTGGCATGCAATTCATCCTTCCTCCACGGAGATTCCGCACTGACAGCCATAAAACTAGAGGAGAAACTCAGAAGTGGAAAAAAACACCTATGAAGAGTGTCAGAAGAGTCCAGTAAAATCTTACAGGCAAAATGAAAACACCACAGTCAACTTCTCCTCCCTTCCCATTCCTTCCTCAGATACCCACCCCCACCCCCGCTGACCCCCAGGCCCCAAGAGAAACCCCAGGGACAACTGAGTGTGAGTGTTTTATTCCATTTGTGAAGGACAGTTTTAAAACAAAATGTTGTTATCACTCTTAGAACACTGCTTTGTTCATTTGACATTTTCTCTATCTGCACCAATTTTTATTACAAAAATCAAAAAAGTGAAAATTCATTACAATATTTGCACAGTATAACCACTAGTTGCCTAGACAAAAGCTAATTTCTACAAAATCAAAAACTTAATGCAGTTTTATTAAGAGAGTCAAAATTCTCTCGGTTAACTGGATATATAGAGTGGTATATATCTTAAAGCAGAAAACCCCAGAAAACAAAACAAGGAAAAAAGAAAATATGTCAAAAGTCAGTTAAATACTTTGACCTGACAATTCCTACAAATAGTAACTTCCACTACATACAAAGGAATCTATTCTGTGTGGTAACAGTTCCAGAACCAAGCAGGAGATGTGGAGTAAAACAAGAAACCAGAACGCAGCCCCAGGTGGGGCCTGTCTTCCATGCAGCCCAAGGCAGTGATCTCATCGTTGAAGGAGGGTCCACTGTGTCTACAACTGAAATCTTCTACCACATGGCGATCTGCAAAGCTTAACTGAAAAGACAAATGTTCTTCTCTGCAGAAATCACTGCGGAAATCTTTGTAAGGCTGTACCTTGCATAGGGAAATAGCTGTGTTCTGCCAAACTCTACAGAAAACAGGAGAAGCAAGCTTTTTAAAATGATGCCCATGTACAGAGAGAGAAATTACCAGGCACGTCATTTCCCACTCCAATTTATCTTGATCATATAATGTAATCTTTTAACAAAAGGGAAAACAGCAATATCTGGTGACAGTATTAAAAAGACAATGCTGAGACTGGCATCAGAAAAACTCCAGAAGTGCATCTCATAAAAAGGACACCTCACTGTCCAAACAGCTACGCGCTCAGTCAGCCCTATTCATGCACAAACAAGCACTCGCTGGGAGCCCGTCGAAGTTGACTTTTTCAGAAAGTTAAAGTATAAAAAAAGGTACAAATTGTGACATTCGTTCAAGTTGCTGCTACATCAGGATTCTGCACAGGCTGCCAGGAAGGACTGCTGCGTTTCCGAGAGCCCGGCAGCATCTCTAGGAGCCGTGGTACAGGTGCATGGCGCCCAGCACGGCACTGTCGCACCGCTCCTGCACCTTCACGGAATTGGAATGCTCGACCACACTGTTCAGCTCTGGGAGGCTTTCAGCAGTGTCCCCAAACCCGTGGTAGTGTCCGTAGTACAGGCTATCCCCAGTGTCTTCCACCCAGGAAGGCCTACTGGCTATGCAGCTACTCGGACTCCCATTCAGGTGCAGAGAACCACACAACTCAGGGTTAGCTCTCGCGGTCTCCTCCGGCTCCTCATTCCCGCTAGTGCAGACAGAACCCTGGCTACGCAGAAACAGCTGTCCTGGGGCTAATCCACTGCTAATTCCGTTAGCTCCTGTCAAGCACTGGCCATTCCTGCTTTCCATCCCACTGAGCAGGGTCGTGGAGGGGAAGTCCAAATGTCCACTGATGACACATCCATTTGTCAATGTATTCGATACGGAGCTAGTGTTTTTCATATCTGCATTAAGAAATACACCTGTCACCAAAATTCAGAACCAATGCTTCATTGCCATTACAAGTTTAAAGAACTTATTTTCTTTTGTTTTCCTTTTAAACCAGTTCTTTTTTCAAAGTAAAATCAACGTGCATAGGTAGACTTAAAATTAAAATGCTAACAGTACTGTCCGCCTGGGAAGAGGGAAACTGTATGCAGGTCAGCAGCGTCCGTGGCTAAACTGGAAATGGAAGCTGACAAACATACTGCATGAAAAATACCAACACAGTCCCGAAGAGCCATCAAAAAAGTGCTCATTTTAATACTTTTGAGAGCAGTTTTTAAAAATCGCCCCTAAAAAGGTCCATCAGAACTGAATGTAAAGTGTTCTATGAAGGGTTCCAATAGAACACAAACGTCTCTAGTTCTCAAGCAAAAAGGGGAAAAAAGGTAAATCAAGTGGTGAATGAAGGAAGTTCTTTGAACTAGACATGACAGCATCATATAAGGTTTTTAAAAACTCTCTCCTCATAAATCAGGTAGGGGCTCCTGACCCTCCCCTGTCTCAAATCAGGACCGTTAAAAGGAACCACGTTTTTTTTCTTCAGTAGCACAGAAATCTACCTAGTACTTCTGCAAAATGCCACATGAGAGCACTGGCAGAATACAGAGAAAGCGGCAACTACTGCCAGGAACTGTGACTGCCAACAGTCCTCACGCACGCAGCCTGGGCCAACAGCACAACACGGAGTCGCTTCTTCTCAGTCCAGCAATTAAAATGACCGTGGCAGCCAGGGTTTCATTTATTAGGTTACTTTCAAAAACCATCTCTGCTGGAAAAAAACGTTGATAGTTTAATCTGCATACACAGACATCCATTAGGAGGGAGATGCCTTACGGGACGAAAAGTCCATTACGGAACATCTGGGCACATCAGGACAGGCAATGCCAAGTTACTCTTCTGTATACTGCAACTTGAGAAGCAGAATGTTCATATTCACAGGAATTCACATAACAGTGTAAGGGACGACCTAAAATCAGCTCTTGCTATACTAGTTTTTATCTCAATGTTCTTCACTACCAAAGCAAAGCATGATATGAAATGTAGAAGAGCTCAGTTCTAAGAACTTTTAGAATAAGGACGCAGTTGAAATACATCTGATTACCCTAACGCGTCACACACCGTGTGACTCTTCCCACGGAGGCCTCCCCTTCCATCTCACCTCCTGGATGCCTCCAACAGAGGTTTCTGTTATGCCCTGCAAGTCTTCCTGCCAAGGAAAGATCAGGGCTTGTTCAGTGAATGAAAACATTATCTAAATATTCCATTCATTGTCAATTTCTTGGATATTTAAGCGACATAGTTTAATAATTGCTATAAGTTCTTCAAAGGACAATAGATTTATTTTTCCAAATTAAATCATAGCTTTTCTATTTGGTTAAAATCTAAGATTAGAAATTAAGTGTTTCAATGACTAAACAGAAAATAAAAACAGAAATAAACAAGCTGCTCCCAGCTGGCCAAAACCCGCTTTCCTTGTCACCAGCTGCCTGGCCAGCCCTCGGAACCCACCAACATCCGAACACCACGCTGGGGATGAGGCTTCTGGCAAGGTCCTCCCTCCCTTCCAGCCAACTCCACAGAGAAGATCAGGATTTAAGCAAGCACCTTCCTGCCGGAGTCCTTTCCAGGGGTTGGGACACTTGATTCTCCCGAGTCTAAAACTAGGGGCATTTAAAATACAAAGATGTCTGTACACAGTTGTTGAAAAATGTAAAATTATTGAAAATAATTTTGGCAGAACAAAACTTTGAGTTACTCAAGAGTGTTTGAAGGAGAGCAGCCTGTCTTGGTCTGATTCTCAAAGGAGTGTGGAGGCAGCTCCCTCAAGCCTCCAGTGGATGTGGAGTGCCATGTCCCACAGGGAAAAC
Source organism: Leontopithecus rosalia (assembly GCA_028533165.1). Taxonomy (NCBI): domain Eukaryota; kingdom Metazoa; phylum Chordata; class Mammalia; order Primates; family Cebidae; genus Leontopithecus; species Leontopithecus rosalia. The sequence continues at coordinate 191,384,013 of CM052648.1, forward strand.
CTCATGTAATCTCTAATGATTTAACACATTGTTTATTGGTCAGTGTCATGAATCAAATGATAGGAAACATGGGGTGTATGTACTTGACATCTGGTATACGGGATGGGCTGGGTTTTTTACAAGTATGTTCCAGCTTGGATCGAGTTTAACAAGGAACTAATGTCTGAGGAATAAAGGTTGGCCACTTCTGCCTACTCAAAAGCAGGGAGCAAGGTCTTTTTCAACGAACACAGGATTTGAGTTTTGTTATGGATCTTTAGCTAAGGTCAAACACCCCGACTACAGAAAATCTATCATTTTAAATATGCTAACTGAACAGAATTTCCCAACTGAGAAAAAGGTGACCCCAGCAATTCTGTAGCTTCTAGAAAGATGAACACATTTTCTTTAGAGTTATTTTTTCATGTGGGTTTGGGAAACAAAATACATACTTTTTTTTTTTTCATCCCCAGTGAAGAATTTTGCATAAAGACATAATAAACTTAAAAAAAATCTATTCCTGTTAAGAAAATGGGGAAAAATGTTTTTTTAGTCACCTAAATAAAAGAACATCAGAAAAAAGTAACAGCTAAATGGACAAATCATTTTAGTTATTCTAAATGCTATAAGAACTGAGCTGCTTCTATCTTTTAAAAGTTGGAAATAGGAGTCCTGTTTTAATACACTAAAAACATTAATGTGGAGAATGTGTGTTGTGAAACACAGTGTTTACCATGTTAACAGACTCAGAATGAAGGCTGCAGAAAGCAAAGCAACCAAGTCCTGGGTAAAGGATTCCATGCTGGGTGACCGGGCTGAGTCTGAACCACACTGCCTGGTTCTCAACGTTTACTGCTCGTTGTCCTCTGTGCAGTATATTGCTTTGAGAATATTAACCATAGCGTGTTCGGTATATTCACCCAAAGGCCGTATGTCAGAAAATTAAAAATGCAAACCTCATGAAAAATAAGCAAGGCACATTCAGCAAGCGCTTCAAATCAGAATAGAAAGATTGCACTTACATTTTTCATGTCCATAGAATATACCCAAAACACTAATCCTTATATCTACAAACTTAACCAAGATATGTAAATTATAGTACGACATTTTTTAAAAAGACACTGAGCAACAAAGTGCCATACGTCTGAGAGAAACTGGTGTTAGAAATAATACGCATACTGATTCTTGCAACGACAGGGGGTCTGCATTGCTGACACAGTATATATTTCTATTTCTTTTGGTCCAACAGAACCACTCTCCTGCTGTTTGGTGTCTTCGACCATTGGATTGTTGTTGCAGCTAACAGGAAACTGTCCACTCCCACCTGTTACAACAGCAAACTCCCTATCAACGTGCATTTTGTCAGCATCCTCTTCGGTGTCGCCATTCATGAGTGGCACGGCAGAATCCAAGCTTGGAGCTGTACAGAAAACAAAGACGATTTCAGATTCCTTTGTCTGTAACAAGACAACTGTTGGGTCGTACAGTTTACATTCCTTTGTGTGAGCACTGAACACTCTAAAAGTCACATTAAAAAAATCGACAGGTCACAATGAGCTTAGCACATGACTGAAAACTTCCATAATAAAAAAAACTCCCTGACATGTGCAGAGTTTGAAGTCATGGAATTTCAGATACCTATTATAGATTTACTTGATGGTAAAAATTCTAATTTTTTGGCCACTGAGAGGACATAAAGTGGTTATATAACCTGGAATCAATTCTAAACTCCGTTTTCAAATTCAGCATGTTTTTCTGAAAAAAAAAATACTAAGACAATTTTAAATTTAAAACAATTCTGACTTTTTTAAAAAAAATTCACTATTTCCAGGACTCCATGCTTGGATCCCCTTCCACAAACACTCTCGTGGAAGCCATCTCTCTCTCCTGGATTTTCCCTCTTGGGTCCCCTTCCACACTCTTGTGTAAGCCTGTCTTCCCCTCCTAAATGCCATCTCTCTTTATTCCCTTCCACTCAGTGTGGAAGCTGCTTTTCTCTCCTAGATGCCATCTTTCTGGATTCTCTCACTCAGTGTTGAGTCAGCTGTTCCTTTCTCTCTCCTTCTCCTGTTTCTTTCTCTCTGTAAACAAATCACTTTCTACAAACAAAAATTTCACTATTTCCATTAACAAAAAATAAGGTAAAGGCTGAGATTCAAGACTAATCCGTCAGCACTGTCCCAGAGTGACATTTGATCTGAGCACCAAGTTATGTGAAATTATCACATAAAAATACAGAAAACATTAGAAACGGGAAGCTTAAGCTACCCAGGCACTTCACTTACAAGATGACCCTTCTCTGTACTGCAATGTGAACGGCCCATGTCATACACACTCCACACAAGCACCTCCACCTCTGATTCCTAGCAAGACTCACCTGTCTGAACAGCTTCTAGTGTTTAAGAATCTTTTTACAAAAAAGGATTCGAGCAATCACGGTTACACTTTGCTTTATTCATTTGCCATGGCATGTCATACCGGTTAATGTAGAAATGAGCTTTACTCTGTCATACGGCTGCTCACAATTCACCTAACCAAATTCCCTGCAGCTGTCTGGGCTACTTCAGTTTTCTTTCCTATCATGAATGTCACAATTAACACACTCAGAAATACATCTTTGTGTGTATTTCTGGTTAACTCAGATACTTAGAATTATTTCTGGGCCAAAGAATACACACCACAAATAGCAACTTCCAGTGCTAAATACCTCTTTCATAGAAACATTTAAAAATAGGGAGAACAGAACTTTGCAGCTTGAATTAGCTCTAATTTTAGAGGCACACGAGTCATTTTTGATTATACTGTATATACTAGTTCTGGATTATTCTACAAAGATGCCAATGTACAGAATGAGAAACCTGATTTCTAGATTAGTATGTGGGAGAGAAACAAAACCATGTGATTCGTGTAGTTTGGTGGGTAGGGAGGTACTCAGAGTCTGAACAGGTAGGTGCCAAAAGCATTCTTCAAATACAGGCCCTTTAAAACCACAGGCATTGAACAGTGGATTTTAGTCTCATCTGTTTAAAGCTTTAAAAAATCTTCCATAGGCCAGGCTCCACTTTTACTATGTACTCAGGCACACACTTTTAAGAAATCAGTGGCAAGCAGGACATCTTTTAGAGAAAAAAAAAAGGGTGGGGAGAGGTTGAAGAGCAGATCCCCACAGCGTGCTGGGTGACAGAGTCCTCCCAACTCCAGGAGCCCTTCACGGCATGCAGACACCGGGAAGCTGCAGTCAAGAGCAGGTCAGTGTTCGCTCCTCCCACAGGCTGCCATCCTGCAAAGCCAACCGTGAACACGGTTTGTACCAAAAGACGGACTCTGGGAATACAGTGCAGACAGCTTAAAATACCTACAGTCAACTGGCATTCAGATGCCAATGTTCCCCGATAAAGCGGCAAAAGAGGTTACTTGCAATTTCACACCTCCGACAAGGTTAGAAAACCCCAACAGAGAAGAGCTTCACAAAAGCTGGGGTATTTGCCTTCTCTTTCACTAGGCTCAGTGCCTAGACTAGTTCTATCAACAGATGAAGCACACGCACTAGCCGGAAGAAATAAAGCACAAGGTAAACAAAAACAAATGATTCGTACCTGCAATACAACCTGACTGCAATACAACCTGAGGAATCACGGCCATCCAGGCAGGCCTGGCAATGGGAGGCGTAGGGACGCGGGCCCCGAGGGCGGAGGCACCACTAGGGGGCTGGAAGAGCCGCGGCAAGGCCAGCCCAGGAAGAGGAAGCGGGCAAAGCACTGTCTCCCAGCAGCAATTGATCCTGTTAACTAGAAGCCTCGCAGTGACCAGGAGCCTCTCAGAAACGGCTCCATTTAGTAGATGCATCTTTTGTTAATGCAGATAGTTTCTCTAAGAAAGCAAGGTCACAATGAAAGGCTTCCTTCCGTATTTTACCAATCAAGATTCTATTGTGGGAATCATGACATCAGACATCCTAGAATTACATTCCTTCTCCTTAGATAAAGACCCTCTACAGTGTAGTTCCCACAACCGCTGTCCCAGAGCCTTGGGTAATGCTGTTTATGTAAGTGCCCTCTTCATTTCTTCATTCCTAGTATCTGTAAGTACTCAGTTGGCCGGTGGAGGCATTAAGCCTGCAATTCTTTCTCTTTAAATTATGTTTCAAGCCATGAAATTAAAATTGGCCTCTCAAAATTTTATGAACATTGGATTTGGAACTGTTTCCTCCCACACACCTGTTGCCATTGCTGAAAGAATCATTTAAATGCTACCCCTTGCATTTGAGAAAGGTGGCCTGTACAGACATTTCAGAAAAAAATGTCCAAGATCGTCAGGTTTTACCGTTTGTGAAAGGAAGCACTATCTTCTCCTATCTTCCTATTGACTCTTAAATAATGATTGAAGGCTTCTGAAAATGTCAGTATGACCAGTTTACAAAGGGTCCTTACCTACTGACTGCAAAAGCAGGTTTCTGTTGGGAAGACAGGCTTCTAGTACACCTAAGACACAACGTTCAGAGTGGAAAACTACCTAGCTCAAAACCTGCAGCCTCCCTGCTCAGAGATACAGCCACACCACACCCAGCTGTGGTCACTGCCTGCCCTCCTAAGCGAGAACTAGCCAGCAGAGCATGGCTGAGAAACCTGCATTCCTGCCCCTGGGGGACACAGGGAGATGCTCCACTTTGGGCTGACACTCAGGGCAACTAAATGGTCTGCATTAGTATTTTCATCTGAAATTTGGGGGTTGCACAAAACCCCTAAAGGCAGTTCCCAGTAACTGTAACTAAATGAGCTATTCAGGATCAAACAGCTTGGAACCATGAAAAAAAATCTTAGTTTCAAGAAGGCCTGCATCGTTACAGAAGTGATGCAACTGGACACCAAGGTGGTGCCACAACAGGCTTGTGGGAGTGCTGACCAGGTGGGGCTTAGACGTGCTGGTGCACAGAGCATACTGAAGCACAGGAAAACAGGGCTTTAATTGCCAGGCACACCTGCAGATACACCTAGGGCTTAGGAAAAGCCTGATCACAACTTTAATCTCCACAGCTTAAAAAAAAAGGGCCCTCTAAGCAGTCAGGTATTTTAAGATACAGGGGCTCCAATTAGTTAACAGGACATTACTACCAAGACCTGAGCCATACTGGTTATATTCCCTAAGACTAAATAAAGCAGGAGACATTTTACAACTCAAAAACTGCTAAGCTTTCATACAACACATTTATGTGAAGCTTGGGATTGACCCACGTTAGTAATCTACCTTTTACCGTGCCTCTGGGTGCTGTAAGCTTATCCGGTGTTGACCCAGGGCCCTCCCGCCTGTGGCCTTTTCACTGAACTGAGTGCATCCAGCTGTTGCTTCCACTGGGGAAGCCTCAATGTCCTCTCATTAAAGAAGGGAAGACGCTCTGTCTTCATGATTTCCCACCAGCCGTTACCTCCAACTATTCTTTATTCTGCTGTGGAGCACATTTTACTCAACTTTTTTCTAATAAAGGCCATTAAAACCACTTTTTTTTTTTTTTTTACATTACAAGGCGATCTTTCGTGGGACCCGCCAGGGCCCACATTCCAGCAGAGCAGAGGGTTGGGATGACTGCAGGTAGCGTGAAGCAACCAAGGACGGAGGGCAGTGAGCCTGCGGAAAGACCGGGGGTTTGGCTCCAAGAATACACAAGTGGCTTAAGTGTGCCAGTCTTGGTTTTGCTTCCCACTGCAGTGTCCACAACTGTGCTGAAGACAAATCAGGCCAATGAGGCTTGCTCAACGTAAGACTTTCAGTGGAAAATGCAGACATGGCCTGGACTGTAGGTGTAACTCAGACTGTATTTTAAGATGTTACGTCTTTAGGGACATCACAGCTCTAGGGATCAAGAAAAAAATCACTCCTTATTTGAACACAACTAGGTAGGTGTGTTCTGTCATTCTGGCCAAATTTTTATAAGCAAATATACTGGAAATCTGAAAAGAGTAAGGACCTCAGCAGTAAAAGTGCTATAATATATAACTAAACTAGAAGGAACTAAATCACAAATTTACTCCTGGGAGGCATTTTATTTTCTACTCTCAAATGTCAGGCAATTAACATCATTTCACAAACCTTTGGTCATCTCCACCCTCCCTTACCAAGTCTAAGCTCAACACAAACAGTTAAGGACAGAAGGCAAGAGATACTTTAGGTTAAATCCACTCTGGGGAAAGTGTTAAAATTTCCCACCAGTAATTTTACCTTTGAAGCATCATGTTGTAGGTATTTTTTCTATCAGGTGTTTTAATATTCAATACCATCAGAGTACGAATGAGATTCTAAGATCAATAATCTATGTCACCAAAACAAAGCTGCGTAACACCCGAGGTCTGATGTCACTACAGCCTACTTCTGGGGCAACTGTCCCAATTATGAAGCTGAAGTTATTGGGTCAGTTTTTAAACTCCCACTGTATTCCCCTGCTTCTTCCCCATGCCTCTGGAGCTCCATCCAAAACAATTATCAATCAGCAAAATGAAGTTTTCACTCATGGAAGGGACTGGCATTCTTTTTGAACCAGGATCATTGAAAAACCTGACGAGTTTCCAAGGAGGAGATATAAAAATAATTGCATTGGGTTATTTCCCAAGATTAACCAAGAATGCTAAAAAACCTGAACTGAATTTTATACAGAGTGGTGCAGCAGGAGTCTCAAAGCCCATGCATCATACCATCTGAGCAAATGGCTGATAAAAACAAACAAAAAATTTAATGACTGACACTTCCTTGCACCATCTAAAAGGAACAAAATCCCACACTGGGGAAACTATTATCCCCAAGGTACTTTCCATCAAAACAAACTGCTTAAATAACTGTGGATTTTATTTTACCCTCCAGAGTTCATGTCCACACTTACATCTATATTCTGATTAAACCGTTAATACAGATGCAAATAACTTTATGCAAGTTAAAGTATTACTTCTTGTAGCGTAACTTCCTCCCAAAGGAGTTAACATTCAAGAACTACAAAAGGCAGTCTATTCATCACTTAACATCTTCTACATCAACATCGTTTCCAAGAGAAAATTCCTCCAGTTTAAAATACTGAAAGTAGTTTACTAAAAGCAGATACTTTTTGTGGGGCAGAGTAGTTAATATTCAGACTCAGGATTCCAGTTTTTGGTTTTTGTTTTTTTAACTTTTTAACATGTTGGTCAGGATGGTCTTGACTCCCAACCTCAGGTGATCCAGTGTTTTTGTTTTTTAAATGAATTTTACAGGGACGTCCTTATGGGCTGACTTTGAAAACTTTCTGGAAGTAATTACTTTTACAAATTCCACACTAAAATCAGTATTGTAACTCTTAAATTCTAGGAAAACAGAATAAAGTTTTACTGGTAAGATCCAAGCTGGCATCTCTATGCAGCCAAGATACTATCCCTGGCACTTTTAACTTTTTTTTAAAGAGCCAAAACTAACGAACTAAATAAATAAAACCTAGCTTAAACTTTTTATATTTTTATATGTGAAGTTACTCAAAGTATTTTATGTGCATTGTGTTAAATGAGGAAATAATTTATTACATTTTTATATGTGAAGTTACTCAAAGTATTTTTTATCCATGTGTTAAATAAGGAAAGAAGAATTTATCAGATTTTTACTCTGGCGTGAGAACCAAAAACCTAATAAAATAACTCAGATTGAGCAAAACTTAAAACACACACACTTAAACAGAAAATCAAGATGCCAGAAATTACAATCAAAACCAACTAGAGCAACGTATCTTTAATTTAAAACTGAAAAACTGGTCAAATAATGAAAATAATTATGTATCTACTGAAACCAATAACAATTTCATAGAATATTCAGGTAACTGAGAAAGAAAACCAAAACCCTATTTTAATGATCAACAATTACTCTCAATATCCGACATACCACATTCAGTATGTAATGGTAAAAGGTGGGGTAGGGGGAGGGAAACACTCTTCCCATAAAAAGTGTGTGGTGGGAGTACAGGTGAGCTGAAGATGCCTATCTATGCTCACACGATCACAAAATAAAAAAAAGATATACACACCCTTGGGACGTGTGGGGCAAATCTAAGGACTGTCAACTACATAAAAGACTGAACCAGCAGAAGTTCCAGGATGTTAACAGTCACAGTATACAAACTGGGAAAACCAGGGAAGAGCAGCTTTAAGGTAATGTGCATCTTGGCTGAAATACTTCTACTGAGCATCACAGAAACATCAGTCACTCACTATGTACTTGGAACAGTGGCTCAGCCTGTCCGAGTTCTCAGTATGTTAGGTCTGCCTATGACGCTGCTTAACTCATAAAAACCCTGAGTTTGATAAAACTGTGAGTCCATATATTACTACAAAAAGTCTTTTATCACAGGAATTTTTTATGGTGACAAGATTTAAACAGTTGTCAAGTACATAACACTGACATTTTATCAACTTTATAGGGAAAAAAATGCTTCAACACATTTAAGGTAGAAAGCATGATGTTTCATGAAATTTAAAGTTAATTAAAACCTCTAGCTTTTTAAGTGATTTACTGACAGCCAGTTTTCCTCATGCTGTAACTAGTACGGTTGATTTAAAAAACAAAACAAAACAGGCAAAACTTTGTGCTTATCCTCAGCAAACCTGAACTCATAATCTGGTTCATTACACTCCCACCTCTTTCCCTTCAGGTTCACGAAATATTCCTGCCAAGCTATCACATTTGTCTCCGACTAAGACTTTTTTTTTTAAACTAGAGATGAGGTCACACTGTGTCACCCAGGCTGGTCTTGAACTCCTCAGCTCAAGTAATCCTCCTACCTCAGCCTCCCAAAGTGCTGGCATTACAGGTGTGAACCATGACACCTGGACTAAGACATCATATATATAATAGCTACAGATGCTTTTCCCATAGGAAAGGGAGGTGTTTCCAACTTCAAGAGTGATTTGCTGACTCTGCTTATTTGCAAACTCCAAAATTACCTTTATATAAAAAAAAAAAGGGGCCAAGGGCAGTGGCTCATACCTGTAATCCCAGCACTTTGGGAGGCTGAGGCAGGTGGCTCACTAAGTCAGAAGTTTGAGACCAGCCTGGCCAACATTGAGAAGCCTCTTCTCTACTAAAAACACACAATTAGCTGGGCGTGATAGCATGCACCTGTAATCCCAGCTACCTGGGAGACTGAGGCAGGAGAATTGCTTTAACCTGGGAGGCAGACATTGCAGTGAGCCGAAATAACACCACTGCACACCAGCCTGGGTGAAGATCAAGACCCTTTTTTTTTTAAAAAAAAAAAAAAAAGGTGGAAGTATACTTAACGAAAATAACTTACCTTAGGGACTTAAATCCTCAACATCAAATTACACACAGATCTTGCAGTGACAGATGAACACATATTACCATGTGGGGTACAGAGACCAGCTGAGGTCAAATCATAGCACAGAAATAGTACAGAAAACATTTACCTTCCCAAATGTGAAAATGTTTTACTGCCAGACCATCAGCAATTTTTTTAAGCCCAGGAACATTTAGAACCAAATGAAAAAAAAAAAAAAAATCAGGCACAGTGGCAGATTTTCTTTAATAGATATATTTCAAACAGATACAACAAATTAAAAAATCTAATTCACGGTAGGTAAACATAGTTGCTCAATAGGTTCCACAGACATTCGTATCTGGGCTGTCTTTCCCTCACATCCCCTTTTGTTAAGTGTCCCATCTTCACGGTGGCAGTACAGGAGAAATCTCCACAGTCACCACACAATCCACCAGGCACAATTACCACCTGAAGTGAAGGTCTCATCTCGAAGGTGCATTCAGTCATAAAAAGAAAACATATTAAGAGAGAAAAGTAAGTGTGCTCTTCCCACCCACAAAGTGGTCTCACCTTCAGTTCTAGCTTTCTTTACTCCAAAGGCTTCTGAGTCTTCCAAGCATCTCTTTCGATTTGTTCCCACACTAATATGATTAGGATATACATTCTGATGACCCCCATTTAAGATGCCATTGTTATAGAAATGGTTCAGATGACAATTCTGGAGGTTCAAGAGAAACTGGGCACACTCTTGGAAACCCTGGGTTTGTGCAATGTCTGCTGCTGTCAGGCCACTGGCATTTCTCAGGCTGTACAACACAAAAACACTGAATTACACCCCATCCATGTGCTCACCTGGTCTCTGCTCCTGCTGAACTGACTAGCTATCTGAAGGTGGTATGAAAGAGTAAACAAATTCATAGCAAATCTTCATTAAAGAAGTAGTTAATCAATCTAGCTCTGTAACTAACTTCTCTTACACACATTTGATTTCTAAGCAAGATTTGGGAGATAATTTTAAAAAATAAATATGCTAAACTTTAAAAAAAGACATCTTCCTATTTAACTTCTCAAAATCATGTTTTATGTTAGTCTGAAGAATCTAAATTTATGCTAACTTCAGACTTAAAACTGAATTCTACATTATCTGCACTTAATTGTAATAACCCATTCCTTTAGCGTGAATAAAATCATAACAAACAAACATGTACGGAAATTGTCCATGGCATTCATAACAACTGTCTTCCTAAAAACAAAAGTAATGGCTTACCAACAAGCCAGACTTTCTGCTTACATGTGACACTGTAAGTGGAAGTTTAGAAGGACGTCCTGACATTAAAGTGACCTATCACTAGACTCTGAATACTGTCCTAAAAACACATCCCTACCACTCACAAGAACCAAGGTTTTACCTGGCTAATAATACTAAAAGGAAAGGTCTGGGACTTCTATAGTAGCTAAAACTCCTAGGTAAAGTAGGAAGTGATGGCACAGTAAGTAAAAGAGCTGAATAAAATAGAGTAAGTTGAACTTGTAAACCTTTAGGACACTGAATTAAACTGAGGGATCAAAAGTAACTCCATGGTGAAGTTCCCCTGGAAGACAAGAATGTACACTGCTCTGTGAAATAAACCTGTAAAAAAGCAGACATCCTGTTAGCTGCAGGTTGATAAACAAACTGGAGAAGTACTTAACAGCAAAGTCAGCACCCATACCTGTTCAGCAAGCTACACTACATCCACAGCAAAAGCATGATGAAATAAAGGCCTTACGCTGTGTCACTCATCAAACAACCAATCCAGAACCCTGATGCTTTTCTTGGAGTTACTGTTAATGGGAAAACAAGACCAAAAAAACTAAAAAACAAAAAACCAAAACAATAACAAAACACAACCCGCATTTAAGAATGAAAACTACAGAATTAGGAACAAATAATATTATCTTATTTATAAAGACTAACAGGCCGGGCGCGGTGGCTCACGCCTGTAATCCCAGCACTTTGGGAGGCCAAGGAGGGTGGATCACGAGGTCAAGAGATCGAGACCACCCTGGTCAACATGGTGAAACCCCGTCTCTACTAAAAGTACAAAAAATTAGCTGGGCATGGTGGTGCGTGCCTGTAATCCCAGCTACTCAGGAGGCTGAGGCAGGAGAATTGCCGGAACCCAGGAGGCGGAGGTTGCGGTGAGCCAAGCGCGCCATTGCACTCCAGCCTGGGTAACAAGAGCGAAACTCCGTCTCAAAAAAACAAAAAACAAAAAACAACAACAACAAAAGACTAACAACAGCCTTGTATTTGTATTTCCAGCCGTCATAAAAAGCTCTGACCTCAGAAATGAAGTGTGTGGACACTCACTAACCATGTCCCTATTTTTTAAAGTATAAGATAAATGTACTGCACATTTTGAAAGAAGATCTAAATCCTATTTCATCAGATATAAAAGAGAATTGAGAATCTCAGAAACCAACAAAATTCTTTATGAAAATACAAGGCAGCTATGTGCAGGACTATTAGAGACTGAAGTCACCTTTGTTAGCTCTAAGACTTCATGGCTGTGAATGAATGATGAGTACTTTCTAGTATTTCATCATCTTTTTATTTTGGTTATGAATTAAATGAAAAGAAAGCACCAAAGTTTGGGCAGATTGAATTACACTAATTACACTTGTACAAAATCAGATACCTTGTTATTGAAATATAAAATGCACTAATATTAAGTGATAGCTTAATCATATAGCCGAAGTTTTTTTTAATGCTGTATTTCACTTTCAAACGATATCAGAAGAGCAGATGACCTGGGAGGGTCAACTCTGCCAAGAAAGTGAACAGAGAATTAAGTTGCCATATGAAAATTCAAACTCTGAGGAGAACATACGTTTATAAACTGATTATTTCTACAGATAAGCAGACTTGCTCTCCAAAGTCAAAGGAGAAAAATGAGAAGCTACCACTTACTATTAGGACAAATAAAAACATAAAATAAACCCACAGTAAAGACTACCCTTTAGTGGACCAGAGAATTAAAAAAAGCTCACAGATTCTTGAAACGGCATTTAGAATCATAAATACCATGCCAGGCACGGTGGTTCACGCCTGTAATCCCAGCACTTTGGGAGGTTCGAGGCGGGTGGATCACCTGAGGTCAGGAGTTCAAGACCAGCTTGGCCAACATCATGAAACCCCGTTTATATTAAAAATATGAAAGATTAGCTGAGTGTGGTGGCACGTGCCTGTAGTTCCAGCTACTTGGGAGGCTGAGGCAGGAGAATCACTTGAACTTTGGAGGCAGAGGCTGCAGTGAGCTGAGATCGCACCACTGCATTCCAGTCTGGAAGACAGAACACAAGACTGGCTCAAAATAAATAACCAGGGCCAACATATGGAGATTCCTAGACACTGCCAAGTTTGAGAGTGTTAGCCACACACAGGTAGCAATGGTAAGCTCTCCCACTTCACTTTTTTCCCTACCAAAAGTAGTTCAACATGTGCTCGTCCTCTACTTAGACTGACCAAATTTCTGTGTGGTTTTATGTACCATTTCAAAACTTACTAAAAGAGCTCAAAAGAAGGATTACGGCCCACCCATGCTATGTACTTGTACATTAGGAACAAGCAAGCACGAATAATCACAAGTCAAACAACTGCTGGCATCTCACACAATTTGGGGGCAGACATAATGGGAAGATGAAAAAGTTCTAGAAAATGTATTGGACAGGCATCACAATCTAGGACACGTAGTAATGGTGGAGTTATTAGAGAAAACTGGAATTCTGCTCAACATTTAAGTGGCAGTATCTATGCAGCATTACCAGAAACAGAAATATCTAGCACCCCTTCTCTGCTTCTAGTGAGGTACAAGAACATTTCAACTCTATCATTTCCCTTGTTACCAAGGGCTGAATGTATACAACATACGGTTTAAGTTGAGAGCATTTATATTCTACTCAGAGGAAATCTATTAGTATCTGACTCCGAGACACAACACAAAATCACCACCATCATCTCATGCCCCTGAACGTCCCCATTCTCATTTCCTCCCCTTCCCTACCTTCACCTCCACTATCCCTGCTCCCATGAAAAACCTTGCTAGTGGTGGCTCAACTGCGTAGTGCACATTCTAGAAACTGGCCTGACACGATCACCAAGCATCACCTAATCCAGAAGAAGGCACTTTTCTAAAAAGGACTGTGCAGTAAGTATTTTAGGCTTTGGAGACCATACATTCTCAGTCCTAACTACTCAATTCTTTTGCTGTAGGCTGAAAGCAGCCTCAAGACAATTGAGCATGGCTATGCTCTCAAAGGTTTATTTATAAATACTGATATTGAACTTTCACCTAATTTTGTTAGAAAATATCATTCCATTGATTTTTGCTCAACTATTTAAAAACCATTCTTAGTCCATAGGTTATACCCAAAAAAAAGGCAGCAGGCCAGAACTGCTGAACATTATTTAACCAAACAGACGATACTGTAAATATTCTTCCATCCTTTTAAATATTTTTAAATGGACATATTGTTATGGGGTACACTATAAATTCCAATAAAATATACAGGGATAAAAAAACAGCATAATAGCATATACATCCCCTCAAACACTTCTCATTTGTACTGAATTAGCTATATAAAAATATATCAAAAATTAGTCAACCAGTCACCCTACAGTGCAAGGTAACCCTAGAACCTATTCTTTCCATCTAGTAACCACTCTTTCAAAGAGACAGAGTATTTCCCTGATGCCCCAGCTGGAGTGCAGTGGCATAATCATAGTTTACCACAGCCTGGAACTCCTGGGCTAAGGGATCTTCCTTATCCTCAGCCCCCTGAGTAGCTAGGGATACAGGCATGTATCACCATGCCTGGCTACTTTTTTTTTTTTTTTTTAAATTTTGAGACAGATGTTGCTCAGACTGGTCTCAAACTCCAGGCTTCATGCAATCCTCCCACCTCAGACTCCTAAAGCACTGAGATTACAGGCATGAGCCACTCTCTACCTCGTTGTTTTTGGTTTTTTTAAGACGGAGTCTCGCTCTTGTTGCCCGGGCTGGAGTGCAATGACGCGATCTTGGCTCATTGGAACCTCAGCCTCCCGGGTTCAAGCAATTGCCCTGCCTCAACCTCCCAAGTAGCTGGGATTACAGGCATGCGCCACCACACCCAGCTAATTCTGTATTTTTGGTAGAGATGGAGTTTCACCATGTTGGTCAGGCTGGTCTTACACTCCCGACCTCATGTAATCTGCCCAGCACAGCCTTCCAAAGTGCTGAGATTACAGGCGTGAGCCACTGTACCCAGCCACCACTTTGTACTTCTATGAGATCTTTTTCAGCTTCCACAAAGTGAGTACAGTACTGGGAGTATTTATCTTTCTGTGCCTGGCTTACTTAATATAATGTCTTCTAAGCTCATTTATGTTGCTGAGAATGACAGAATTTTTTGTTTTTTATGGCCAAATAGTATTCCACTGGGTATGTATGACACATTTTCTTTACCTGTTCATTTGCTGATGGACACATAGGTTGACTCCAAATCTTGGCTATTGTGAATAGTGCTGGAATGAGCATGGGGGTGCAGATGTCTCGGTACAGGCACTTTCCTTTGAATATACACCCAGCAGTGGGACTGCTGAATCATATGGCAGTTCTATTTTTAGTTTGTTCAGGAACCTCCATACTGTTCTCCATAATGGCTGTACAAGTCTACATTCCCACCAACATGTTCAAATGTTTGTCTCTGCATTCTCATCACCATGTGTTACTTTTTGATAACTTTTTTCAGTTAGAATGACATAGATTCTGTCATTCTCTTTAAAATGAACAATCTTTCTACTCTTATTATTCCTCTCTCTTAATGGATTTTGTGAAAAACATCTATTTTATGCACTATTCAATTCAAATAAAATAACTTTAAAAAGGTTGCCATATCTGTCACAATATATTAAATACCTAGAAAAATATCTAAAGGTAAACTTCAGAGGGGTGTAAAACAAAGACTCTGAGAGAGTACTTGGCCATAAAACAATCATTCCATGATCTAAGTGTCTTACAATAAACCAGGTGGTGTGCTTAATCTGGACCAAGGGAGCCCTATCTTCAAAGTTCCTCAAAGTTTTAAATGATTTTATTTAAAATATGTTAGACTGAAAATAATTTGGGTTTCCGTGTCAAAGATTAGAACAAATAATTATTAACAAAAAAGGTTCGGGTTTTTTAATTCTATTTTCATATATGCTTCTATTTGTTAAGCAGTATTTCAATTTTTCTGTTTTAAATGCTAAAATTCAGTAAGAGTTGGGCACATAAATGAAACACTTGATTTACAGGTTACATTCTACACTCAAATCTAGTACTTCAGTACTTTGCTCTGTCATAGTATTTTTAAAATAGTCCATTCTTTACCTTTCACTCCACAGGTTTGTGTTTTAAACAGGATCTTACTCCCGTAGCCCAGACTATAGTGCAGTAGGGCAATCACAGCTCACTATATCCTCCTCTACCTCCCTGGCTCAGGTGCTCCTCCCACCTCAGCCTCCTAAGTAGCTGGGACCACAGGCATACATCAATCACCATGCCCAACTAGTTGTTGCTTTTTTTTGGGGGGGGGGGAGGGAGACAGTTTCGTTCTTGTTGCGCAGGCTGGAGTGCAATGGCGTGATCTTGGCTCATTGCAACCTCCACCTCCCAAGTTCAAGCGATTCTCCTGCCTCAGCCTCCAGAGTAGATAGGATTACAAGCGCCTGCCACCACATCTAGCTAGTTTTTTGTATTTTTAGTAGAGATGGGGTTTCACCATGCTGGCCGGCTAGTCTTAGAACTCCTGACATCAGGTGATCCACTCACCTCGGCCTCCCAAAGTGCTGGGATTACAGGGATGAGGCACAGTGCCCAGCTGTTTTTTTTTGCAGTGTTTATAGAGACCAGATTTCACTCCACAGGTATTTACTTAGTGTATTACACGACCATAAGCACTAACTGCTGGCCACTCCTGTCAACCCCAAGTGAGGTATCAGTAATAAAGACAAAGTTCACCCTGCCTGTGTTTACACAGACTATTCCAGGGAAATTTCAGGCATTCGGGGTAAAGAGTTTAAAGAGAGTCTCAAAAACTATTTGTAATGCAAATGGTGTTAATGAAAGTATACACATTATTTTTAGATGAAATCTTCAAAACAGGCGCACTTTTGAATTTAACATCCCCAGTTTGATGCACCCGGCTACATGGGCTGACCTAAAAGGTCTGTCTTTTCATTTCTGAAAACAGGAGTGTGTTGTTCTCCAGCTCTAGCCTACTCTCCCTGGTCCTCTCTAACATCCATTTGAAAAGTCTTTGAAAATGCTAAGAGATTTTTAAAAATCAGACAATGGTCAATTCGAGGTTCAAACTGCTTCTAGTTTGAAGTTCTAAAATTAACTTTATAAGAAAGTCAGCATGATCCAATTTTTAAGCTAGCAAGCTAATGTGCTTCAATTTATCGTGGAAACTACGATGACTGTGCTTCTATAAATTCTAGATCCTGTAACATTCACCAAGACTATAAAAAGTAATCACTGAGCAGGCCACCCATTCTCTACTATTCTTCTGAAACAGGAATATTAAAACATGGGATGACACAGAATCATCTTTACTGTAAATTACATTTTCTGCTGAATAACTGACAAAAACAAATCAAATTGGCATTAACTTTACTAAAGGCATAAATGCTTGTATGTTTTCTGTAAGAATATTCTGAATAGAGTATTAAAATTTATTACGTCTAGGCCAAGCCCAGTGGCTCAACCCTATAATCCTAGCACTTTCGGAGGGAGAGGCAGAAAGATCACTTGAGGCCAGGAGTTTGAGACCAGCCTAGGCAACACAGAAGACCCTGACTCTTCAAACCCTAAAATTTATCTGTATCTAAGAACTGTCCATCAAAGAACTTCAAAAATCAAGCTCTACTCTGCTGCCAGCCAGGGTCCCACCAGTTTCCACTTATAGTGCCACAGTTCCAGAACAAAGGAGAAGCTGTTCTGGTAAGAACGGCTTCGTTTTCATTTTGAAAGGCCACGGATCAAGAAAGAGCTGAAGTATAATTTTTAGAATCCAAGTTGTCACATCACCTTCAGGATGTTTTCTTATTGTTAATGCCATGTGACAATAAAAGATTACAGTTTTTATATAAATACTATTTCTGTTAAAATTCTGATCTCAACTTAGCTATTGTTAGTTTACAAATAAAAAGGTAGATATCATAAATTAGGGTAAGCAAAGCATGCAAATCTAAAGAATCTATATCTGAATTCCTAGATTAGCATTAAAACCAATCACCGCAACAAATACCTCAACAGTATGCCTTGTGTGCAGAAAGGAAGCGATACTGAACATTCAATGCCACAACTGTAAGGTTTTCGGAGAAGCACCTGTGGCAGTTTCAGCAGTTTCTATATGGAATGCTCCCCCTTTCTAGGATTACTTGAAAAAATCAAGTCAATTCGAATTACGTAGCTGTAAGACATTGACATGTGTAGTTTTTACAGATTCAGAATCTTCTGTGTGATTTAAAACGGGCAATGGTTCATAATACAGGAAACTTAAATAATAAGGGATCACATATTTGCAGGCAACATTTGGATTAAAAATACATAGACATACATAAGGTGCAGAAGCACACTGACTGAGCTTAAGCCATTGTCATGTGACCACCTTGACCATGAGCTACTGCTCTAAAACACTGCCTTTTAAGTTACCTCTGGTAATTTTTTTTTTTTTTTAGCATGAAGCCAATTTAAATATGTCAATATTTCAACAAAACTTTAACAGTATGGACTAAAAACCATCAACTCACGATTCTGGTTACTTTAAAATTTGGTATGCTGTATCTCAAATACATTAGTAACTATTCCTAGATGGAAATAAGCAAATACATGGAATCATTAAAAAAAGATAAAAAACATTACTAAATTGTCCATTTGTACAGACAAAACATTAGCAAACATCTAAGATATCTTCAGCAAAAGAAATACATGTGTATTTTTAACCCTTTGGTATCCAAACTCTTATTTAATAATGAAGACTTTCTTACATATATTCTTTAGTTAATAATAGGAAGAAACTATTTTTAAAGTTTCTACCTACATAAATTTGGTGCCAAGTTTTCAAGTTCAAAGTTACTAAGGACAGTTTTACGTTGCAATTGAGCACAATTATGTTTGCATACATTAAAATGCAAACCCACCATTCTAGGAGTCTGATGAGTACTTAACACGCTCCTGCTATAATTTAGCAAGGAAAAAGACATTTAGATCTAGAAACCATTGGTTTCATTTGAAAGCACTATCTATAAAAGCAGTAAAAAATGTGTATTTTAATCAAGCTGCTATGAAAAACAATCAAAATTCTAAACTGAATTTCTTAACAAGTCTGGAATGGTGTCAACCCACTTACTGCCCCTGTCTAGCAGGCAGAACTTAACATATCTCAGAAAGTGATTCCTCCATCCAACAACACCTTAACCAGAAAATAGCCAAGACCAGACAAATCTGCTGTGGTGACAATTAGATAAAGGGAGGCAGCACAGTGGCTCACACCTGTAAACCCAGCGCTCTGGGAGGCCAAGGTGGGAGGATTGCTTGAGCTCAGGAGTTTGAGACCAGCCTGGGCAACACAAGACGACCCCATATCTACAAAACATTTAAAAAAATTAGTTGGACACGGTGGTATGTGCCTGCAGTCCCAGCTACTCAAAAGTCAGGCAGGAGGATCACTGGAGCCCAGGGGTTTGAAGCTGCAGTGAAGTATAATCATGCCACCGTACTTTAGCCTGGATGACAGAGTGAGACTCTTGTCTCTTATAACAAAAAAGAGGAGTCAAAAAGTAGAATGTGAGGATTAGAATTCAGAGGACCTAAAATCAGAAAATAAGAATTCAGAGTCATAATCCCGGTAGATTTCATAACTGAATTATTGTTCTGACAGGCAAATAAACAAAAATAAACCACAAATTTCAAAATGAACAGCTAAAGTAAATTTAACACTCATATTAAGTATGCTCATCATCTGTATTTGCCCTAATGAAAATCTCACTTCTAGGCAGGGCTCTACGATAAACAAAGAAAGGTGGGTCTAAACAGTCAATTTGGATCCAAACTAAGCAAATTCCATTTTAATTAAAAATTTCTAAAAGTGAAGTGTGTTTTCAGCATTCGAAGTCTGCTAACATCACATTCTAGGCTTTTGTAATTATGGCCCATTGTGCCCGCTTTTTAAACTAGGCAAGAGAATTTTCTAGAGTGAATCACTGGATTTGCTTATATATCATTAAGTTAAAACTCATGTAGCCCAGTTGAGGACCTGGTTACCACAGCATAAATGGCTTCTAAAAAAATCCTCTCCTATAAAAAGGTTCTCAGACTTTGCCATTAAACACTGGCATCCATATAACGTAGTATTAAAATGGACCCACAAGTCTGCCTGAGATGCAAGCAATGCTGGTTTCATTCTAAATCTCTTTATTCCTTCTCAGTGGCATGAAGCTATTTTAATAGCTGGTTGATATGGAAACATCCTCCACTTTATCTCTCAAGAAAATAAAGATGAAGTAGCCAACATTAATTGGTGCCGAATTACTAAGAGTACAGCTAATCCAAGGCTGGAAATCTGCTACATACAATGTTGGTAGCAAAAAGATCTTAATTATCAGCAGACAGCAAGTTTTCGAGTCTTCTTCCAAAATCACATTAAGATTTAGTGTTATGCTGCTATATGCTCTATCGCCCAAAAGAAAAACAAGATGACGATCTCTTTATAATAGTGTATCCTCTTCTTCCCATCAAAACCTGAGTGTCTAGCAAGCAGCAAACACTGGCTGCAACGGGAAAATGGAACTACTGTGTGAGCAAGACTAAGGATGATGAAAACTTCCCATATTTGCTGAAAACTCCATACACAGAAATTTAGGTCCTTTAAAGTACACAAACATACAGTTTGATCACAGAACTTAGATTTAATCCTGTGAATTTTAATTTTGAAATGTAAATAATGGCAAATAATAGTGACCAACACATAAGCCAGAAACAGGATCTCACAGAAAACTTGGCACCAAAACTCAAGATTTAAAATAAGAAAAGAAAAAGAAAGTCCATTAACATACTCACGTGTGGTGCTAGAAAATTTAATACGATGCACAGCAGCTGAAATGCGTTATCTTACAGATGCAACCTACATTAACAAGTAAGTTATAGAACAAACCATTCTAGCCACAGACACTTAGTGTACTTGCCCTTATTACTATGTACCTGATGTCCAAAACAGCACAACAATTTAAGGCTTTGGGCACTTTAGGTAGCAGATATATAAAAAGCAAAGCAGGAATTAAGAGCAAATTAATTTAATAATACTGATATAAGGCAGCTTTTAATCTATTCACAGGAAAAATTTATATTATCTCCTAAATATTACAGCACGTAATATGAATAATTAATAATCTGGTCCATTCTGAATGAAAAAATAAGTAACTTTAAGGACGTTAATTCTATGCTCCTTGAACGTCTTTAAAAAAAGGTTATGATTTGCTAGGACTACACTTTACCATGAGCAGAGTTACAGGGAATAAAAGAGACCTAGTACCATGTTGGAGATTCAAACTGTTACACGTTGGTAGACTAAATGGGGTAATCATAAAAATGTGCAGAAATCAAGAAGCAACTTACAAATTAACAAAACTTGACACTTTAGATGTTAAAATTAAATAACCACATATACAATAGCAATAAATAATGATTACTTGTGCTCTATCTCCAGGCCAAAGACTTGGAACTTTAAGAATCGCTTTTGGCTAGGTAGCTCAGGCTAAGTACTTCTTCTAAAAAAAAAAAAAAATGAAAGCTCAGTCCAGGGAAGTCACCATAATGCAGGGTCTTGAGGGGTGGCTCTTATACTGAGAAGGAAAAACAGACTGGCACCTGAGCCCATCTCAGCCACACCTGGTGGAAAAGAGACACTTGAGGGTCCTGTAACCAAGGACAGAATTGTAAATAAAAGATTCTCATTTTTAAAAAGACACCTACTAAAAAAAGGACATTGTGATATTTATTGGCTGAAAAGATTAAGCTATCCATAAAATGAATAAAACATCTTCGTAATAAAATGTTTAGGACCAATTAAGAGTATTATTTAGAAAGTCACTAAAAATATCAACTTCTAATTATCTACTGTTTCAATAAATGACAAGCAATTTTATCAATTATGTTATATATGACTCCGTATTTTATAATGAAAGCTTCTGTTATTAAAGATGAGTTTTTAATCTAACTATAGCTAAGAAAAATGCACAAATAACTTTGCTTTAAAGCAATCCACTGAGAATCACCTCAATGTTCTTCTATTGTATTAAATATATTATCAATTGTTTCTACGTTACCTTTAGTCACAACTATACATGAAGTCACGAGAGTCCCTGCAATGTAACAGTAAATACAGGCCGTGTTTATAATACTAAATAACTATACAAGGATCATAGCCCAAACTAATGGCGAATCTTGCCAATAAACTTAACGAAACAGAAGCCAAGATATTCACAGGTTACTGACAGCCGCTGGTACCTACACGTGTTGTGCATTAACGTGTATGGTTTTGCTGTCTGAGATCTACTTTCAATATTTACTATAATACAGAGTCAAAGCAATGAAATGGAAACCAAAGGGTTAAACTATTTTGTGAGTTTTCTTTCAAAGTCTAAATGTTCACATTTCTGATGAGAATAATGTGGTTTATAATTAATCTTTATGAATTATTCATAACACTTAAGGTAAAACAAAAAAGCTGACATTATCAGTTATTTTGGTTATTCCAGCTCTATGGCTTACACTCAACATTTAAGGGTGAAAACCGCATCCATTTTGTTAATGCTGTGAACTGCAGAAGAAAAATGTGTATAATATAAATCTTTAAGAGAAAGTTGATAACAAATAAATTTAATAGCTAAAATAAACGCATAATGCCATGGCTAGCTAATGATTTGCATATAAGATCTAATTTCTGAAAGAATACATGTAAACATTAAGATTGTCCTATCAAAGCATAAAAAAGCTAACTGATGTAAGCTGAGCTAAAACAATAGATACTTTAAAATAACGCCACCAGTATGAGAGGCTTACAGCAAGCTTGAGGTCTTTAATGTAAATAGTCCTATTTTACAAGGAACTATCAATTATTAAGTTGTAATCGGCTTTAAAACATAACATTCTCACATCTGCCAAGATGTGGAAACCGAAACCCACAAGAGCTAATTTTCTTCAGAAACGTTTTGGGTCAGAGAGGCCTGAAAAGATTCTTTAATCCAACCCAAGCTTCTTGTTTTGAAATTAAAACTTGGCAAAAAAAACTTTAAAGACCACAGTGACACAACTAGTGAGTGGAAAGTAGTGGTGGCAAAGTAATGATGCCAAGTTCCGAATCTAATTAGTTAACTGTTCCTTCAGTTCAAATACACTCTCAACAAAAATACTGAGGCTGCTTGAAATTAACCCCCTTCTGTTAGAGATCAGCTGAATCCACACAATTCTCCTCACTAACCAACTGCTCTAAAGGCAAAATTACATTACTGATTCTGAAGACAAAGGCAGAGGACTTCTGCCTACTTATGTACTGCCTTTAAACAAAACATCCTCGACTACATCTTTAGCTGCAAAGAATAAATGAAAGACACTTACTCGATGTGAGCCCCATTCGCCACAAGGGCACTGATGCATTCTAGGCTCCCAGAGCGAGCTGCCTTGTGAATGGGAGTTTCACCCTCACAATCCTGAAACAACAAAAAGCAAAATATACACATACTCAGGACAAAACGTCTGGCCTTTTAAAGTGACATCATTAGCACAGATCAGAGACCTTCTCATCCTTCTTTGAGATGAAATGTGTTGATCAAGGTCTGAAGCAAGACACAAAGAAATCAATACATGAACAGAGTATGAGAGCAAACCAGGAGGGGCAAGTTCTCTAAAATGTTTAGCTATAGGTCAACGACCAAGTATCTCTGGGCCTTCTCCAGTAGTGACACCGTGAATGCTCTCAACAGTGATTTATAAATCACTTTATGCTGGATCTTAGAACACGTGTTTTATATAAACCCAGAATAAGTTAAAACACAGACACACACACATTAAAATAGTCATCAAGGCCAAGAAATAGCACATAATAGCTGACATATGGTCTCAGCTACCCACTTTCCTCTGTGCCCACCCCAATGCTAACCAAAGTCAACATCATCAATGCCTACCTTGAATCTTCTACTTTGAACTTGAAGTGGGACCACAGCTTAGACAAGATGGCCTGAGACACAACGGTTGACCTATTTTCAGTATTTACTAGAGGGAATATTTACTAAATACTGCCAAACTATTTTCAGTATTTATTAGAGGAAAGATAGAGGAACGCAAAGGTAAAGCAAAGCAAGCTTCCTAAGAACAGATATAGGTGATGGGGAGGAAGGCAGCAAACCACACTGCCATGTGTGTACCTATGCAACAATCTTACATGTTCTTCACATGTTCCCCAAACCTAAAATGCAATAAAAATATTTATTACATATATATATATATATATATATATAAAATGATATTCCTGCTTCAGAAAGGGTGGGGGGCATGGGGGAGGGGGTGAAGCACAAAGGGAAGCAGAGGAGAGAGAGTAGACCCAGGAAAGCCACTGTGAACATCAGCACCGTCAACCCAGGTCTACACTACAGGAATGAAACCACCTCCAAGGCCGTCTTCACAGGCTATCAGCCAAGCAAGAGAGAGGAAAGGCAATCAGACACAGCAATCAAGAGAAGGGTCATTTCTGGTGGAAAACAAAGACTGGGAAATCCTGGGGGCTCCACAGCAACACCTCTTGAATAATCACACTGCAACCTCACTGGTAGCTGAACTTAGCAGAAGTCTACCACAGAATTAAGAGAACAAGTTAAAAAGGAGTGAGTGATTGTGGGTCATTTAGAGAACAATTCATTCATAAACTCAGTAATAGTTGAGCTCCTTCACCAACACATACTAACTCACAGGAGAAAAAATGAGGTGAGGGCAGCCCAAAGTTAAAAAAAAACAGTGGTAGAATAATTTACAGAAAAATAAAGAGTACGAAATCCTCAAGTGCTTGGTGGAGGGAAAAATGTGCACATTTATTTAAACAAAGGTCTAAAGAGGATATAAAGCAACGTAAAGCTCTACACAGAAAAATCCATTTTTGAAAAGAGAAACGCAGAAAACCCTGCAGCTACACAGTAAACTATCTATTGAACTCAGATTTTTTGAAGAGCCAAAACCTGGCCCAAACCTCCTAAAAGAGGGTGGGAATGGAAGAAGGGCAGTACAAAATCAAGACAAATGAAAATTACATAAAAACATTGCCAGGAAAACGGGAGCTGAGATTTAGATAAAGTTTTGCTGAAAAAGAAAAAAAGCTGAAAAGGGGGGAAAATGGTCTTTAAAGATACCCTTGGAACAAGACGAAAAAGTAAGGGTCTGTTATTAGGGGGATATCAACAGATGACAGAGAAAAAGCAAAACTATCAACCTCTGTAGGGACAATCTTTTTCTTTTTTTTTTTTTTTTTGAGACGAAGTCTCGCTCTGTTGCCCAGGCTGGAGTATGGTGGCACAATCTTGGATCACTGCAACCTCCACCTCCCAGGTTCAAGTGATTCTGTTTCAGCCTCCTGAGTAGCTAGGACTACAGGCTCATGCCACCACGTCCTGCTATTATTTATTTTTATTTTTATTTTTAGTAGAGACAGGGTTTCACCGGGATCATCTTGATCTCCTGGTGGGATTGCAAGTGTGAGCCACCACGCCCAGCCTGTCGAGACAATCTTTAAGGGCAGAGCAAGCACTAAAGGCAGGCCCAGGCACCTTGAGAAGGTAGCCAAAAGAGAAGGCACTCAGAGCAGAGAGCCAGATGAACGTGCCCAAGCCTCTAGCTCAGCCCAGTCACATGGCAACCAGAGCAAATTGAGTGATAAAGGGAACTGGGAGCAGTGCTTGAATGCTCAAGACAGGCTGGGCACCTTGGGTTTTACTATAGAAAAATTTCATTTCTAATCTAGATATAAAAAATTAAAGGCAACATCAACTCCAGCAAAATTCTAGAAAAGCCATACGAAAGAGAAGGCTTGCTAATTACACACCAAGGACAGTCAATATAGACTCACTAAAAACAAATAACATGAAAGCTGACTTCATTTCCTCTTGGGGAAACTGACAACATGGGCCTCCAGACAGCATATGAGCTTTGGGAATCTCATAGGCTCACCTTGGAGACTGCCAAGAAAGTCTGTGGTATTAACGTTGAGGAACATGAACTTAGAACTATTAGTAGCTAACATGCCAAAGGACTGACATACTAGAAATTTGGTTAAAACACAGCATCAACAGGCTAAAAAAATTAAATGCATACAAACAACAAAGGAAAAAGACCTGGATCTGGCGTCCTAAGAGTTTATATGAGAAATGAGAGAAACCTTCTACCTAGAGATGAGTCAGCAGGTGGGTGGAGGTTGGAGGGAGCTAACAAAAGGGTTATTGTGCCCTCAAGATCGCTGGGTGCCCATCACAAGAGGTGTCGAAATTCACCCACTACTACATAATAGAGGAAGATGATGTCTGAGATTCAGATGCAGACTCTACATTCCGGCAGACCACACCTACCTAACCTAAGACCCACTAAGGAGAAATTCCACAGTGCTTAACAATGCCAAATGACACGCCCTAGACACATGGGAGAACTTAGAAATGTCTACCCAGATACTTCAAACGCAGGGAGGGCTGCAAAGAAAAAGACTGTAGGATTCTGTCTTGGAAGAAGCAGAGTGCCAGAGTGCAGGAGAGGTTTCCAAGAGGTGTTATCTAGAGGCACCTGAGAGGAAGGTGGGGGACACAGAAGCACACTTTCTGCCCCCCTTTCTGTATTGGAAATACTGAACTGCAATATGACACTTTGAAAAGGGGGCTTCTCGATTTATAAAGGTCTGGAAAGCAGTGTTAGACAATTTCTCTAGTCCTCTCTAAATTAGATGCTATGTAATAATTCAACGAAAATTAACATACAAAAATTCTAAAAATTCCGTACTAGGTATTAATTACTGCCATTCATGAATTATCCGTATTTTACTGCTAAAGGAGATTGAGCCACAGACCAAGTTAATGACTTGCCCAAGGCCAGAGATGTGGCAGAAGCAGGAATCAAGCCGATACTGCCCTTTCTACCTGGGAACGGGGTGGGGAGGAAGGGAAGACACAAGGTGATGCCCAGCACCATAAGGGTATACAGTAGGCAATTCAGAACTCTCAAATTTGTGAACACAAGCAACAGAGCAGCAGATAAATCTACATATGTAAAGTCAAACATGCAGAGAGGGAAAGGGAAGTGACAGCATGGCAACCTGAAAAGTTGTCCCATATCCCAAGTTTCAGTTTAGAAACAAACAGGCCTAAACTCTTGGCCACCCTCCGTTACAGTCTTTTCCACTTCTTATCTCTTAAGGGGACAATCAGTTATGCCACTTTCCCATTGATTCTTGTGTTAAATCAGAGCTGACAACATCTTCTTTCTCGATTACTTGCTCCTTAGCTGAGTAGCTGAGTTTCTAGGAGAGAGACTAGAACTGCTTTATACCTGGTTATCGTCAAGGACTGAATCTTGGGAAAGACAGAAAAGTAGGAAGAAGACTTTGCATAAAACAAGGCCTTGATGACTATATATATCAAAAGCATTTACAAAAAGGAGAAAAAGAAAGGCATAAAAAACAGCTCCCAGAGCCCATGCCCAGGTCTCTTAGACTAATCCAATTGCAGCAAAGGATGCCGAGTGTGGGGACTGCTCCAGGTCAGACAACCTACTGGTTATCAGACGCAACCAAGTCCCTAACAATCTGAACACTCTCATTTAGGTGAAATGCCACTGAAAACACACCATGGAAAAAATATGGCACACTTACGTTCCTGTTTGTATGCTTAATCTTAAACACCAAGTCCTCAAGTCACTCACGCTTCCCACTTAGTAAATGATACTTAGCTGCTTATCTGCACCAAGGCATCAACTCGCGGCTGAAGCTCACTTTGGAGCCAACTTAATAGCCACACTTTTTCTGGGATAAAAGTGTTTTTATAATTATCTGTGGAAATGAGGCTAAGGCAACGGTGAGTAGAAAGCCAGAAAACCTGGGCTCAAGGCCAGGTTCCTTTAATTACCAGCTATAACCTTGGGCACATTACCCTGAATCACAGTTTATGATGAAGTCCCATTACAGGTGAAAGCACTCTATAAACAGCATTGGCCTATTATCCTCCACCAACAACTGAAGAAACAAATTCCTCAGGTAAAGATATCAAACTCTAATCAGGACCTCGATTTAAAGCAATCCCATGTGTATAATTATAACTGCAAAAAGAAAAATAGCAAGAGCGAACAAAGTCCATCCAGCACTCTTACCGGTTTGTTAATGTTGGCTCCTGCTTGAATCAGCCAGATCAGGCACTGAGGATGGCCCCCAAAGGCCGCAATATGGGCTGGCGTCTGCGCGTACCTCGAGGTGGAGACGTTGAGTGTGGCTCCCGCTCTCACCAACTGCATTAAGCACTCCAACTTCGAAAACAGGAGGGGGGTGAAAACACGAAGACATGTCAGTACAAACAATGTGAAGTCTATAATGGTGACAAATGGCTTTGTTACCCATTTTTTAATGAGCAAATTAAATCACTCCTTCCCAATACCATGCAAATTTTAAAAGGCATTTAAAACAACATTTTTCCTTGTCCTTATGAAAAAGACGGTAGACAAATAAAAAAACGCAAAAAGACTAACACCATACTAATTCAAATATTTTGGTTTCCTTACAACTGAATAAGCCGAAATCAGAAAAGATTGGACTGCACTGTTCAAAGACTTCTATCAAAACTGTTTTTTGCACAGACTATTCTAAGCAAAAATGTTAAAGGGACTGGTGGGTTAAAAAACTGTGTAGGCCAGGCGCTCACTCCTGTAATCCAGGCACTCTGAGAGGTTGGGTGGATCACTCGAGGTCAGGAGTTCTAAACCAGCCTGGCCAACATGGTGAGATCCTATCTCTACCAAAAACAAAAAAGATTAGCTGGGCATAGTGGCGGGAGCCGGAGGCAGAATTACTTGCACCCAGAAGGCAAAGGTTGGAGTGAGCCGAGATCACGCCACTGCACTCCAACCTGGGCAACAGAGCAAGTCTCCATCTTAAAAAACAAACAAACAAACAAAACTTTGTGTGATGCTGGGCACGGTGGCATTTTGGGAGGCCAAGGTGGGCGGATTACCTGAAGTCAGGAGTTCAAGACCAGCCTGGCCAACACAGTGAAACCCCATGTTGGGGTTTCAAAAATACAAAATTACAAAAATTAGCCAGGCGTGGTGGTACATGCCTACAATCCCAGCTACTCAGAAGGCCAAGGAAGCAGAGTCAGTTGAACCCAGGAGGCAGAGGTTGCAGGGAGCCAAGAAAACTCCACTGCATTCCAGCCTGGGCAACAGAATAAGACCCTGTCTAAAAAAACAAAACCCCCACAAACTTTGTCACTACAACTCCTCATAGTCAGACTATTTTCTATAGCGTACACAACTGTGCACTTTTAATTCAGCACTAAATACTCATTGAATACTCAAGGCCCCATTCTCCACATTCGTTTTTTAGCACTAAATACTCATTGAATAATACTCAAGGCCCCATTCTCCACATTAGTTTTTTACTCTTTTCAAATGATTTATATTTAAAAACCCCATGTTAAAAAAAAAAAAAAGCTTACAGCATAACTGAGCAATGCACCTGGTGGATGACTAACATGGCAATTTAAGGCTTTGTGGCCAGGCACCAACACTATGCTAGCCTCTGGCTAAAGAATTCACCATGTTCAACAAATTTAGCAAGTGCCTACCATGTGCCAAGCAATTGTTCGACCCGCATTCTCTAATCCTGGACTACTCGTTTCCCCTCCACTCCAATCACCATGCAGTTAGGGAACAAGCTATGCCTGACTGCAAGCAATTCTCAAGAGCAGACTGCACCTCAAGACAAAGTACCCAGCACCCTCCTGTCTCACTTCAAGGCTTCCTTTCCCATCTCTCTTAGCACTTTAAGGCTTTCCTTGCAAAGGACGGATCTTATCAATAAACACGTCTGTGAAAAGAAGAATACACAGATTCAAAACACTCCTCAACCAACTTGGATCTGGGGGTAAAGGCTGATGTCTATTTTTATTTACTGCCTTTACTAATTTACTGGGTGAAAATGAAAGTATTAACTAGTGATAAGATGAACAGGTCTCAAATCAAATAAAAATAAAACGGATGAAAATCACTTGGCGTACCAAAAATCATCTACTGAGAGCTCGCTGGACTTAAAGCTGTTACCCTTGGGTTCAATCTAGAAACCTGGATTTGGAATTCTGGAAAGATACTGTTCAATACAGTATCATAAAAGGTACAATAGAGATTTTAAACAACGTTTAGTCCTCTGGGAACAAATGAGTCTTACCAACGTTAGGGATCTTGTGCATCACTAGCACAAGTCTCAGAACACTGGCGTGAAACCTGCGTAAAGGGCAGCCGTTAGCAGGGATGTGGGGGAAGCCTGGACTGGAGAGCTGCAGCCCTGAGTCCTGGCCTGATTCTGTCCCAACAGCTTCTCAAAAGGCAATGTCTGGACACTGGACAGGGGCTTTCTAAGGCCCCTTCCATAGCTAAGACCAAACGGCCCTATGATTCAGACAGCTGGAAACAACGAAGTAACTGCTTCTAGTTACATTTGGTGACTAAGGTAAAGC
The DNA here is from genome assembly GCA_028533165.1 of Leontopithecus rosalia. NCBI lineage: Eukaryota > Metazoa > Chordata > Mammalia > Primates > Cebidae > Leontopithecus > Leontopithecus rosalia. The sequence goes on from CM052648.1 coordinate 191,414,087, forward strand.
TACTGCTCAAAGTTCCATGGAAGGAGGCTTTTGAAAAGTTATTTGGTTTTTTAATGGGATAAAATACACACGAAAAGTTACTATTTTAAAGTAGTTACGGCTACTTCAATCCCGAGACAACTGGAGGCACCACTGGGTGAAATATTCTAAGTGAACATCCGTAAGGAGGCTTTACGCATTCTTCAGACTGCGTAATTGTGTCATTCTCAACCAGAGTAGCAAGGACGGAATCCTAAAGTTTAGTGTAAAAATAAACCACAGCAAGAGGGAATCCTCAGATTACTGACTGCCTCGGGAAATCTATTTCAGGCTGCAGGCAAAAGCACAGGGAGGAGGCTTTCTTACTTTTGTTTGTTAAGAAACTCATTTCCCCTGAGGACTTGTTTTCTCTAGCTGCTACACAGGCGCACAACTTCAGAGACAGTGCCACAGGGACCAAACGGCCCTTGAGGGTTAACCTGCTTCCCACCGCACCGTCAAATCTCCTTTTCATTTTTCACTTAAAAGTAACTTTTCCACTTTAAGCGGAGAATCAGAAACGGTTTCCCAAAAGATAGGACTGCGTTGTGAACGCAGCACCGGGGGTAACAAAGTAAACTGCAACTTCATCAGCTGGAAACGACATCACGATGTCCAGGCCTTCTTAAAATAACTTATTTCACGTTATCCTCGGTGTATTTCTGCAAAACCATTTAACGCCATCATAATTTACGAGGAAAAACACTATAAACATCCCTGAATTTTAGCGAATTTAAAAATACTAATCATTTAAAGGCACTTTCGAAAGGCAAGGTGAAATCTCCGTTTAAGACTTCTGTGAGCAAATACCAAGAAACTGCAGCTATCCAACCTTTAAAAACTTAAAGCAGTAGTGTGTTCCCCAGAATTTTCAGTTCAGGTAAAAAGGAGACGAAGTAAAGGCTCCACAGGAAGAGAATTCTGCTTAACCACTTCTGCAGTCATTTAGATCCAAGATCAACACAGCCGTCACTAATGTTCCTGATCGGGGGCCAGCTACGAGCCCTAAAGCGAACCCAGAGGCTGGAGCGCCGGCGTCCACCCCGGGGCTGCCCGGGCCTTCAAGGCCGGCCGGGGCGCTGGCTCCTGGGCTGAGCTCGTCCGCGGCACGGGCCTCGGCTCCCGGTGGGGCTGTGCCGAACCAAGCTCGACCGCGCCTGGGCACTGCCCTCGCGCCCGCTTCCCGCAGCGCCGGGGCTAACGTCGCCTCCGACCCCAGGCGCCGCTCCCCGGAAGCCCCCGGGCGACGACGCGGCCTAACGTCCCGCTCCGCGACACCGCCCGAGTCCCCGGCCCGGCCCGGAGGGCCCCGCACCATCCGAGCGCAGGCTCCGGCCGACAGGCACGGGGACCCCGGAGGCCGCCCAGTTAGGAACGTGCCACGCGCGCCGCCGCACATGCGCCCTGGGACCCTCGGGGCGCAGGCGCCACCGACCCCGCTTCCGCTCCGCGCTCCCGGCACGCCCCGCACCCCCCGGCGGCCCCGCCGCGGCCCCCGAGCCCGCGAGCTGTCGCACGGGCGCCACCGACCCCGCTCCCGCCCGCGCTCCCTGCACGCCCCGCGCCCCCGCACCGCAGACCCGCTTTCCCCGACCCCCGCTGGACAGCCACGGAAAATGGCGCCTTAAAGCGCTCGCGCCCACCTTGCCGAAGTGCGCGGCCCAGTGCACGGGCGTCCAGCCGTAGAAGGAGTCCTCAGAGGCCAGGTGGGCGTGCGGCGTCTGCTGCAGCAACGAGCAGAGCGTGGCCAGGTCCCCATCGCGGCAGGCGCGGTGCAGCGGGAAGCGGAGCGACAGCAGCTCCTCGCTGGAGAAGCCCGCCTCCATGCCCGCGCCCGCTCCCGACGCTGACATGGTCCGTCACCGGAGAGCGCGGAGCTCGCTGGCCGCGGATGCGTCGGGGAGGACCCGGAGGTCGCCGCCGCCCGAGCACAAAGGAGCGAGACGAGCGCGGCGATCGCGTCCCACAGGCTGCCGAGCCTAGCGCGCTCTGAGGGGGCGGGGCGGGGCCTGGAGCAGCCGGGCGCGGGGCGGGGCCTGGAGCAGCCGGGCGCGGGGCGGGGCCTGGCCCCGAGTACCGCTGAGCAGCCGGGTGCGGGGCGGGGCCTGGCCCCGAGTACCGCTGAGCAGCCGGGCAGGGGGCGGGGCCTGGCCCCGAGTACCGCTGAGCAGCCGGGCGCGGGGCGGGGCCTGGCCCCGAGTACTGCTGAGCAGCCGGGCAGGGGGCGGGGCCTGGCCCCGAGTACCGCTGAGCAGCCGGGCAGGGGGCGGGGCCTGGCCCCGAGTAC
>CM052648.1:191416491-191459103 GCA_028533165.1 Leontopithecus rosalia
GGCCTGGAGCCGCCGACGCCTGGAGCCACGGGGCACGGGGCAGGGCTTGGGGCACAGGACGCCTGGAGCAGCCGGACGGGAGGCGGGGCCTGTAGCGGCCGATGCGGGGCGGAGTCTAACCCAGAGGACGCCTGGAACTGCCGGGTAGGGAGCGGGGCCTGGACCAGAGGAAGCTTGGAAGCAGCCGGGCAGAGGGCGGGGCCTGGCCCAGAGGACGTCTGCAGCAGCGGGTGAGGGGACGGGGTCTGGAGCCGCCGACGTCCGGAGTAAACGCACGGGGCGGGGCGTGGGCCTAGAGGACGCGGGGAGCGCCCGCGCAGGGGGCGGGGCCTGGGTGGGCCGCCGCCTACCAGGGCTTCCGGAGCTCGGGGGCACCGCGCTGAAAGTTTGGAGTCTCCGGAACTTAGAGCGGCCCGGCCCTGCCAGCGCGGTGCGTCTCGGCCGCACCCCGGTTGCGGACCGTGGTGTCTCCAGCCTGGGAGCCGGTCGGGGGGCGCAGGTTGAGGCTCCGCGGGTCCCCACCCCGAGCAGGTGGGAGCCGCGGGTCCCCCCAGGGCCCCGCAGCGCGCAATGAAGTTGTCCAGTTAATATTTATGGGGCGCCTGCGGGAGGCAGGACTTCTTACTAAAATCTGAATATCAACAAGCTCTAGTTCCTTACGGAGCAGGAGAATTCCTCGGCTTTGTCCGAGGGACTCCTTCCTGGGAACCGAGTGCAGTGGGTTAGAACTATACGTTTGCAAATTTAAAAGATAAGCCAGAAGACCACACAGAGCTAAAAAAACGGCTTTGTGTTGAGAACTGTGTAACTGTAAGGGAATACAAAATTCCCTATTTCAAATGACAGCATCATGGGCTTTATGACATGTAATTTTATTCTGATTATGAAAGCATCAGTAATTTCACTATTGAAACAAAATCACTTAATGTTTATGAAATCTCCTTTCCTTCTACATATGTGGTCTTTTTAAATCATGTGTTTTGTTTCATTTTTATGTATTGTTTTCCCCTGGGTAAATTTCCTTACGTTTTACAAAATTCTACGTCACAGAAATTGAACTTTAACAAAGCAATTAGATGTCTAGGGAAACACTGATGCAGGAGAAAGCATATTGTAGCATTGGTTAATAAAATAATAAATAGAAACGTAAGATTTAACACAGGGTAATTGTTAACTAGTGTTATAAACACCCAACACAGACATCTATTCATAGCAAACATTTGTCGAGTATAATGCTGAATGGAACACACTGAGAAACACTCTATATAGTGAGAAAGTATCAGATATTTCAGTTCAGTGAGCAATTGCTAATGAATGGGAGATATGAATGGCAAATAGAATCTATCTTCTCAAGGAGCTTGTAATCTATTAGTGAGGCAGGAAAGAATAATAATTCAAGCAATATTTTTTTGTTTGGACCAAAAGGGTGAGAATAGGCTATAAACTCATTTCAGGCTTTGTTTACTCTAGAATGTAATCCTCCATCTTTTCACGTGCCATGTTGATTTTAATCTAATCTCTTTAAAATATATCCCCCGATAATGACTTCCATTTTAGGAAAGAGGCCTCCCGTTTGGCTAAAGGACAGGAGTGTATCTTGTCCTCCATACTATTTAAAGGGAGGGCTTACTCTCTAGGCTGCATTCTGGGAATAGTGAAACAGAGACACTGATAAGCTAAGGAATTTGCCCAAGGGCAAACTGCATGACTGTGGCAGAGCTTAGAATAATATCCAGACCTACTTTCCAACCCACTGTTAAGATTTGTTTTTAACTTTGGAATTCATTTTGCAGAGAGTCTTAAGGGCCAGGAAGATGAAATACTTGATAGTTGTAGGATACTTGGTGTCCGTCTTTCCTCACTTGACGTGGCTGGGGTTTCTCCGGAGTATTTAGACTGTATACATATCTGTGTAGCTGTATAGGAGTAAGCTGACACATGTGTATGGTGACGGGGCCCCCAGACAGATCGTACAACTGTGGCACGAGGGTTGTGGATGGGATGGTGTCCGCAATGCCAGTGATCCCGTGCTTGGTCACCCGGGGTTTGCCCAGCTCCCATAATTGTCAGAGGCGCTCAAGCCAGAACAACTCCATTTTAAATGGGGCCGGGTAAAGTGAGGCTCAGACTTTCTGGGCTGTACTCCCAGACAGTTCAGGCTTTCTAAGTCACAGGGCGAGACAGGAAGTCAGCACGAGATACAGTTCATGAAGACCTTGCTGATAAAACAGGCTGTAGCAAAGAAGGCGGCTAAAACCCACCAAAACCAAGATGACAACAGGAGTGACCTCTGGTCATCTTCACTGTCACAGTCCCGCCAGTGCCGTGACACTTTGCAAATTCCATGGCCACATCAGGAAGTTAACCCTATGTGCTCTAAAAAGGGGAGACATAAATAATCCACCCCTTGTTTAGCATATCATCAAGAAAAACCATAAAAATGGGCGACCAGCCGCCCTCGGGGCAGCTCTGTCAGTGTGGTAGCCATTCCTTCATTCCTTGACTTTCCTGCTCAACTTGCTTTCCCTTTATGGACTCACCCTGAATTGTTTCTTGCATGAGATCCAAGAACCTTCTCTTGGAGTCTGGGTGGGGACCCCTTTCCCACCTTCTCCTGGGGTCTGGATGGGGACCCCTTTCCTGTAACAGCTTTCTGGCGACCACAAAGGGACTATATAATGTGGAAACCCCCGACCTAAAGGCTAACTTTGGGTAAGTGGTGGGGTTCAGTAACGTATTTCTGGTAAACCCCAAAGGGATGATACTGAGGAGATCCTCCACCTGACCCCAAAGAAATAGACTGCGGCACCCAGCCACCGACAGGGTAAGTGGTGCGGCACCCAGCTGGAGAACGGGGTTGAGATAGAGTCTCTCCTAAGACAGAGTGGGTTAGAGGCCCCTCTTAATAAAATGCAAGGACGCTTGACTAACCTTGGGTTACCAGCCCCTCAGTAAAGTCTCTCTTGGTAGAGTCCTTTTTGGCTAAGAAGGGTTTTGGCACTACGGGATGTTAACTGCTGTTCTCTTTGGATGGATCTGCCGTGCACTCTTTGCTGATGGCTGTGGGTGACAGGATTAAGCATGTACAGGATCGTGGGACCTGGGGAACTTTTTCCTCCCTAAAAGGGAAAGCTCAAGAGCTGCTGGAACTGTTGGAAAAGATTTCTTTGCTACTGTCAAGCAGCCGCCTGAACTCTGGATTCAATGTGGGCTGCAATGGGCAAGTCTTTCTCTGGCCTGCCTGAGCACCTCGAGGGCTGCTCTGTCTGTGGAGTAGCCATTCTTTTATTCCTTTGCTTTCCTAATAAATTTACTTTCACTTTATGGACTCGCCCTCAATTCTTTCTTGAGTGAGATCCAAGAACCCTCTCTTGGGATCTGGATTGGGACCCCTTTCCTGTAACATAGTAATTACCAATCGCAAATTTTCTTTGGGACTCTCATTTCTGAAAAGCTCCAAAGAGAAGAAAAAAGAGTAGTTTCATAACATTTTTTTCATCTGATGAGGCAACCATACAGGAGCCAACGTAGGCATTTGCAGATCTGACCCAAATCCGCGAAAGAAAACAGGAAAACTCAAAATGCAACGGACTTAAAAAAATAAGTCCAAAAAACCCTGCCTTTAGATTGGGGTTTCGTTTTTGTTTTTTTTTCAAAAAAGGATTGCATTGTGTGAGAAATTGTGGAGGTGCGCAGGGCTCAGTTGTGTGAATGACAGGTGATTCAGTGTCTATACGTGTGACAGACATTGATGGGTATCTCTAGAGTGCTGTTATACCAGGAGCAGTGCACCCTGGGGGACGTGGGGTTGTAGAGGAAGGCAGGCCCCAGCTGATGTTCCATACTAAGAATGCCATGCAAAGGAGTGGCTTTTTAATTTCAAAAAGTTTAGGAACCAATGAGGGGTTTTGTTGTGCCATTTAGGGGAGGGGGTGATGGCTTGGGTGGAGGGTGGGGGGACTCAGGTCAGACTTGCAGCTTGGCTCTGGGGTTGGAGGTCAGGGAGCCCACTGTGACGACACCGTCGGGACTCAGCGTGGGCCTCTGAGCCTTGCTCTTCTCTCCTTGGTCCCTCCTCCCTTTCTATCCATATCCACCATGCTGGCAGGTCCATCTTTCGAGAGGGCAGATCTGCTTAAAAATTGATGTAAGAACAGTTTCCAAAACTTGTTGTTTAGATACTACCTGCATGTGGATTTTTTTTTTTTTTTTTTTGAGACAGGATCTCACTCTGTTAGGCAGGCTAGAGTGCAGTGGCACAGCCATGACTCACTGCAGCCTTGACCTCCTGGGCTTAACGGATCCTCCTGCCTTGGCCTCCCAAAGCACTGGGATTGTACAAGTGAGCCATGGCTGCTGGCCATATATAGATTTTTGTATCTACATAAGATTGATATTTTTTCTTAAAACAGTTTCACTTTTTTAAACTTACCCCACTTCATTTGCATCCTCTTCATTCATAAAACATTAGTGAGTTTGTGGTGCTAGTTACATTTTCTCTCTAGTTTGTTCCGTGAACCTCCCAAATTGGCTCCTGCCTTTTGAGGTTTTCAGACCACACCTGGGAAAATGCTCCCAGGAAGCAAAGTCCCAGAGCAGACCCTTGGCTGAGTGATGTCCTTACAGCCAGGACTGGCTGCCTGTCTTTGGAGTTCTTGTTATGTCACTGCCCAGGGCTGTCCAGGGCACATCTTTGACACTAGGGCTACCTCTGCCTGGAAGGCTGCTCCCTGCCCTATCCCAGAGTCCATTCTCTTTGACCTGGGTTGAATTACATCCCCTTCAAATTCATGTGTTGAAGTCCTAACCCCCAGAACTTAGAATGTGGCATTATTTGGAAATAGGGTCATTGCTGATATAACTAGTTGACATGAGGTCACACTGGAGTAGGGTGGGCCCCTAATCTCATATGACTGATGTCCTTATAAAAAGGGGACATTTGAACACAGATGCAGGAAGACCACCACATGAAGATGGAGGCAGAGATGGGGGTGATGTTTCTACAAGCCAAGGAACCCCAAAGACGATGGCAAATCACGAGAAGCCATGGATAGGCCTGAAGCAAATCCATTTCTCACAGCCCCAGCAGGAACCAGCCCTGCTGACATCTCTCTCTGGGCCTTCCATTTCTGTTGTGAAGCCGTCCAGCTCCAGAAAAGAATACACTGGTCCTTGCTGGGTTCCACCTCACTTGCCTGAGGCTGGGGAGACCCCAACCATCCCCTGGGTGCCCTGTGCACTGACGGTGTTTACTTCCCTTTCCAAAGTCATTTCCCACGTTAGGACAAGAGCTTCCGTCCCCTGCCGGCAGGCCTGGGAGTCTAGCCTTGAAAATGTTTTCAACTGATTCCTTAATTTCCCCATGGGGGTACCATAGAGGAAAGTAAGTCCCTAGTGAGTCGTCGCTGTTATTTAAATGGCTTCTGCTGCTCTTCCTGGGAGGGGTGCTGGTGGCCCCACCATGCTCTCCTCCACCGGCAGAGTGCCCAGCCCCCAGGCAGAGGCCACTGGCCCACTCCTGGCTGGACCAGGCCTTGGTCCCTGGTGTGACTCAAGGGATTTGCATCTTCCTCACCCTTCCTGAAATTGCCACTATTGTATGTATTCCGTAAGAACATTCTAGAAACAAAGCATTTACCCTGACAGGATTTCCTGCCACCTCCAAATGAAACAATTGAAAAGCTGGACAAGGAAATGTCACTCCTTTTTCTAATAATGAAAGAGATCGATTTTTAAAAAATGCAAACTCTGGAGCGGCATGCCTAAGACTGCATCCCCTATTCATAAATTCTTGTGATTAGGAATGTTGTACTGGGCCGAGCATAGAAAGTCAACACCAAGACACAAGTGTGCCAAATTGCAGGGTCTTTATTGCCGGCGGCCACGGAGGACTCGAGTCTCTCCAACCCGTGGCCCCGAAAGGAGGGTGTCAAGACCTTTTATGCCCCTAAAACCACCTCCGGGGTGAGGGTGAGGGGTGGGGGTGGGGGTAAGGGGCTTCAGACATTCTGAGGGCTAGTGGATTCTGTAAATCACCTCCTGGACGGAGATGAGGGTGGGGGGCTCCGGACATTCCGAGGGCCAGGGGACTTTCGACATTCTGATTGTTACTTAAGTGGTTCACGAAAGTCAAGATAAGCATTTGTTTACACATTGTCTGGGTGGGGTGGAAATCACAGACCTTAATTACTTATTACAAGTCACAGTGACCAAGATGGCGTGGGTTTGGACTGCTTGCCTGTCACATTAGGGTTACAGAGAGCAGTTTCAACAGAAAGCCGAGGTATGGCTGAGGTATACGGTTTTATGGGGCTTTTACCATGTCACAGAAGCATCCCAGAGATTTGCTTTTGGGGGCTTTAAGTGTGGAAGCCAGCGTCTGTCTTCCCAGCTGCCCCCTCTCTGCTTTGGAGGGGAGCTCTTGGTGAGCCCCTTAAGCAGGTAGAGGAGCCCGCTCTGAAAATATTAAATACTCTGGCTGATGCGCCGTGTTATGCTGAGCAGTGTCACAGACGGATCTCTGTCTCTCTCTTTACATCATTACTTTATCCCTCGAATGTAGGAGGTAGCATATTGCCCAACCCGTATTAAGTCCTTAATAACTATTTGTTGAATGACATGAAATTAAAATGGAAGTCAAATCAGTTGATAGCCCCCTTCAGAAAGGGAGAACACAGGGCGGAGCAGGGATCTTGAATATAAAGAACTTGAAGATTCTAGAATCTTACTAATCATTCTGTCTTGTTTTTGTATTATTAAAAGAATGATTAGCAAAGTCACTTTACATTAGCAAAGCTGATTACCCATTAAAAAAAATAAAGGAAAGAAAAGTCCCCAGTTCTACTCCGAAACAAGGGCAGGAAGGAAAAGCAAACAGGCTGCGGGAGGAGCAGCTGGGGGAGGATGACCTGCAGGTGATTTCCTGACGTCTTGACCGTTCATTTAGCAGTCATACATGCAGTCCTTGAAACTGTTTTCAACCAGTTCCTTAATTTCCCCACGTGGGTACCATAGAGGAAAGTCCCTAGTGAGTCATTGCTGTTACTAAAATGGCTTCTGCTGCTCTTCCTGGGAGGGGTGCTGCTGCACCCCAACATACACATGTTCTCCTCCACTGGCTGAGTCTCCAGCCCCCAGACAGAGGCCACAACCTGCTCCTGGCTGGACCAGGCCCTGGTACCTGGTGTGACTCAAGGGATTTACATCTTCTTCACGCTTCCTGAAATTGCCACTATGGTATTTATTCCGTAAGAGCATTCTAGAAACAAAGCATTTACCCTGACAGGAATCTTCATGACCTAGGATAAAATAATCCACCTATCTCATGGTATGAGAGGAGGTGGATGTCACCTTAAAACCACTCACACCTCACAGCACAAGACTGCGTGATTCGGGACAGCCCTGGCTGTGTAGAAGCACCAAGGCGTGGTGCAAAAGAGATCAAATCACTGGTGCCACAGTGTGGGCTCTGCCTAGCAGAAAAACACTTGATTGATTGCCTCCCTTTATTCCACAGCATCTAGAACCATCCACAACCCTTCCTGGCTCTTCCAAACTTGAGCGCTGACTCTATAAGTTTGGGTAAGTGTTTACGGAGCAGCCAGATTCCGGGATAGAAGCTGGAGAAAACAGCACAGCTCTGGCCCTGGTGCAGAGCTCGAGGGTGACTGCTGAGACAGTTTAATTTCTTGTTGTGACATCCTTCTTTTTCTCTCTCTTTTTTTTTTTGAGACAGAGTTTGGCTCTCATTACCCAGGCTGGAGTGCAGTGGTGCGACCTCGGCTCACTGCAACCTCCGCCTCCTGGGTTCGGGCAATTCTCCTGCCTCAGCCTCCTGAGTAGCTGGGATTACAGGCATGCGCCACTGTGCCAAGCTAATTTTTTGTATTTTTAGTAGAGACGGGATTTCACCATGTTGACCAGGATGGTCTCGATCTTTTGACCTCGTGATCCACCCGCCTCGGCCTCCCAAAGTGCTGGGATTACAGGCTTGAGCCACCGCGCCCGGCCAGCCTTCTTTTTCTTGTCCTTGTTTCTGAAGGCTAGGTTGAGATGAATATTGAAAAGAATATTGCATAGGGTTCCTCTGCTGGAGAATGGGTTTCCTTCCTGCCCTGCCTTGGTTTCCCCATTTATTAAAAGAAAACAATAATTATCCTGCCCAGGTAAAGGTCATTGTGAAGGTCAGGTGAGCTTTTGGGTGTGGAAGGATCTCTAGACTGAGAAGATGCTGGGTACAAATTGCTCTCCCAAGTGCCTTTATGAATTTACACTGCCAACAGCAATTCACCAAAATCCCAGTCCCTCTTTCTGATAGTAGGTATTGCTATTAGAGTTTTTGTTTTGTTTTGCTTTTTCTTGAAGGCTAAATTGCAGTGGTAATGGCTGCTAGGGGCTTTGTTGTCAGAAACTAATGCCACTGAGTGCAGGCCAGCTGCTGAGAGTGTCCCTGGCTCCTGTGCTCTGCTCCTTGGACCCGGTGTCCCCGGGGACTGTTTCACCTGGTGCTGTCCTCTACCTAGGCTGCCGAGGCTGCATGGTTCTGACCTTTGGCTGGGGAGAGTTCATCCCAAGTGTAGGATGGATGTTTCCTATTCATTTCCAGATTGCATCAGCATGCAGCCTATGACTTTGATCCTTACTTACTGCAGGTTCGATGGTGCTGGCAAGGATGTGTCACTCCACAGAGAATAACCAGGACCACAGACCCAGAGTTGCTCCTGTTGACTTGGACCTGCGTCCCCCCCTGCTTCACTCCAGCCTGACTCCGAGGAGCAGTGGGCAAGAACAGAGGAAGAATTAGAGTTCAAACACACTCAAAAATCTGTTCCATTTGGATTTGACTTCAATGTGAAAGCAAAATGGAAAAAGATTTAGAAGAAAATGTAGCAGAACATCTTTATGACATTAGAGGAGTGAAGATTTCTCAACAAGACACACAAAGCATAGCCATAAAAATATGCAAACTTGTCTATAGTTAATCATATAATAATCATGTCTTTCAATTATTAATTAATAACATCTTTCAAAGCAAAACACAAGCTATAGAACAAGCTTTCAATTAATTACGCACATACAGTCATGCCTCGCTTAACAGCACGGATACATTCTAAGAAATGTGCCATTAAGTGATTTCCTCATTTCAGCATCTTAGAGTGCTCCTCCACAAACTTGGTTGGTACAGCCTATCACACACCGAAGGCTAGATGGTGAAGCTTGTCGCTCCTAGGCTACAAACCTGTACAGCTTGTTCCCATACAGAATACTGCAGGCAATTGTGACATAACAGTAAGTATTTGCATATTTAGCATACCTAAACATAGGAAAGGTACAGTCAAAATACATGAATAGTATTATCATCTCATGGGACCACTATTGTATATGCAGCCTGTCATTGACCACGTGGTTTTATGAAGAGTGTGACTGTAAAGCATTAGTATTCGGCATATAAAAAGAACTTCTACAAATCAAGAAGAGAGATGAACAGCAGGGGCAAAGGATATTGACAGGCAATTTACTTGAAAGAAACATAAATGTCCAATAAGCAAGATGCTCAGAAATCAGTAGTTTCTCTGCCCTACTGAATGGATTAGTCCCCTCTCCAGGCAAACCTGCTGTGACACACAGTGGTTCTCTAACTTAAAACAAGCGCCTGCTCTCGTCACAACCCTTTCTAGCTCCTGCCCATCTCTCCTCTGCCCTTTCAAAGAATTATCTGTAGCCATTGTCTCCCAAGCCTGCCTCAACCCTTTCCAACTGGACATCAATTCCCAGCACTCCCAGGGATAGCCGGTGAAATTCATCAAAGTCCTTCAAATATGCCAAACCAAATGCTCAATTCTGTACCCTTATCTGGTTTTATCTTGCTGCTGCATGCAATACTTTGACCATTGGCTCCTTCCCTCTAACAGAGGGAAGTTAGAACCCTCTGTTCTAATGAGAACACATGGACACAGGGAAGGGAGTACCACACACTGAGGTCTATTGGGGGAAATAGGGGAGGGACAGCAGGGGGGGGAGCGGGGGAGGGATGGCATGGGGAGAAATGCCAAATATGGGTGAAGGGGCAAAAGGCAGCAAAACACACTGCCACGTGTGTACCTATGCAACTATCTTGCATGTTCTGCACATGGACCCCAAAACCTAAAATGCAATACAAATTAAAAAAAAAAAAAAAGAACCCTCTGTTCTAACTTCCATAACACACCAACTCTCTTGTTGGACCTCAAAATGTTCAAAGACCCCAGGGCTAGGTCTTAGATCCTGCATTCACTGTATTTTCTTTTTTTTTTTTTAAATTGTACTTTAGCTTCTGGAGTACATGTGCAGATCATGCAGGATTGTTGCATAGGTACACACATGGCAATGTAGTTTGCTGCCTCCATCCCCTCGCCACCTACATCTGGCATTCCTCCCCATGTTATCCCTCCTTGACTCCCCCAGCCCTCCACTGTCCCTCCCTTGCCCCTATGTAACAGACCCCAGTGTGTGATGCTCCCCTCCCTGTGTCCATGTGTTCTCATTGTTCAACACCCGACCATGAGTGAGAACATGCAGTATTTGATTTTTTGTTCTTGTGTCAGTTTGCTGAGAATGATGGTTTCCAGATTCCTGCATGTCCCTACAAAGGACAGGAACTCATCATTTTTTATGGCTGCATAGTATTCCATGGTGTATATGTGCCACATCTTCCTTGTCCAGTCTATCATCAATGGGCATTTGGGTTGGTTCCAGGTCTTTGCTATTGTAAACAGTGCCACTATGTTGTGGCATGTGTCTTTATAATAGAATGATTTATAATCCTTTGGGTATACATCCAGTAATGGGTTTGCTGAGTCAAATGGAGTTTCTATTTCTAGGTCCTTGAGGAAGTGCCACACTGTCTTCCACAATGGTTGAACTAGTTTACACTCCCAACTATGTAAAAGTGTTCCTCTTTCTCCACATCCTCTCCAGCATCTGTTGTCTCCAGATTTTTTAATGATCACCATTCTAACTTGCATGAGGTGGTATCTCAATATGGTTTTGATTTGCATCTCTCTAATCAGTGATGATGAGCATTTTTTCATGTTTCTTGGCCTCATATATGTCTTCTTTTGAAAAGTGTTCGTATCCTTTGCCCACTTTTGGATGGGTTTGTTTGTTTTTTTTTTTTCCTTGTAAATCTGTTTTAGTTCTTTGTAAATTCTGGATATCAGCCCTTTGTCAGATGGGTAGATTGCAAAAGTTTTTTCCCATTCTGTTGGTTGCCGATTCACTCTAGTGACTGTTTCTTTTGCCGTGCAGAAGCTGTAGAGTTTGATTAGATCCCATTTGTCTATTTTGGCTTTTGTTGCAAATGTTTTTGGTGTTTTGGTCATGAAGTTCTTGCCTATGCCTATGTCCTGAATGGTTTTGCCTAGATTTTCTTCTCGGGTTTTTCTGGTGTTAGGTCTTATGTTTAAGTCTTTAATCCATCTGGAGTTAATTTTAGTGTAAGGTGTCAGGAAGGGGTCCAGTTTCTGCTTTCTGCACTTGGCTAGCCAGTTTTCCCAACACCATTTATTAAACAGGGAATCCTTTCCCCATTGCTTGTTTTTGTCAGGTTTATCAAAGATTGTCTGGTTGTAGATGTGTGGCGTTGCCTCCAAGGCCTGTTCCATTGGTCTATATCTCTGTTTTGGTACCAGTACCATGCAGCTTTAATTACTGTACCTTTGTAGTATTATAGGATTGATTACTGTATTTGTAGTATTGTAGTATTGAATACTGTAGTATTGTAGAATTTGATTACTGTGCCTTTGTAGTATTGTAGTATTTTGATTACTGTACCTTTGAAATCAGGTAGCATGATACCTCCAGCTTTGTTCTTTTTGCTATTGACTTGGCTATGCGGGCTCTCTTTTGGTTCCGTATGAAGTTTAAGGTGGTTTTTTCCAGTTCTGTGAAGAAGGTAATTGGTAGCTTGATGGGGATAGCATTGAATTGATAAATTACTTTGGGTAGTATTGCCATTTTCATGATGTTGTTTCTTCCTAACCGTGAGCATGGAATGTTTCTCCATCTGTTTGTGTCCTCTCTGATTTCCTTGAGCAGTAGTTTGTAGTTCGCCTAGAAGAGGTCCTTTACATCCTTTGTTAGTTGTATTCCTAGGTATTTTATTCTCTTTGTAGCAATTGTGAATGGGAGTTCACTCATGATTTGGCTCTCTTTCAGTCTGTTATTAGTGTATAGAAATGCTTGTGATTTCTGCACATTGATTTTGTATCCTGAGACTTTGCTGAAGTTGCTTATCAATTTAAGGAAATTTTGGGCTGAGATGATAAGGTCTTCTAAATATACAATCATGTTGCCTGCATATAGAGACAATTTGACTTTCTCCTTTCCTAATTGAATACTTTTTTTTTCTTGCCTAATTGCTCTGGCTAGAACTTCCAATACTATACTGAATAGGAGTGGTGAGAGAGGGCATCCTTATCTAGTGCTGGATTTCAAAGGGAATACTTCCAGTTTTTTCCTATTCAGTATGATATTAGGTGTAGGTTTGTCATAAATAGCTTTTATTAATTTGAGGTATGTTCCTTCGATACCTAGTTTATTGAGAGTTTTTAGTGTAAAGCACTGTTGAATTTTGTCAAATGCCTTCTCTGCATCTGTTGAGATAATCATATGGTTTTTGTCTTTGGTTCTGTTTATGTGGAATTACATTTATAGACTTGCATATGTTGAACCACCTTGCATCCCCAAGATGAGGCCTCATTGATTGTGATGATTAAGCTTTTTGATGTGCTGTTGCAGTTGGTTTGCCAGTATTTTATTGAAGATTTTTGCATCTATGTTCATCAGGAATATTGGCCTGAAGTTTTCTTTTCTTGTTGAGTCTCTGCTGGGTTTTGGTATCAGGATAATGTTGGCCTCATAAAATGATTTTGGAAGGACTCCCTCTTTTTGTATTGTTTGGAATAGTTTCAGAAGTAATGGTACCAGCTCCTCTTTGCACGTTTGGTAGAATTCATCTGGACCTAGACTTTTTTTGGTTGGTAGGCTATTAATTGCTGCCTCAACTTCAGCCCTTGTAATTGGTCTGTTGAAGGTTTCAAATTTTTCAGGGTTTAGGCTTGGGAGGGTGCAAATGTCCAGGAATTTATCCATTTCTTCCAGGTTTAATGGTATATGTACATAGAATTGTTTGTAGTAATCTCTGATGGTAGTTTGTATTTCTGTGGATTCTGTGGTGATATTCCCTTTTTTGTTTTTATTGCATCTATTTGATTCTTCTCCCTTTTCTTTTTTATTAATCTGGCTAGCAGTCTGTCTATTTTGTTGGTGTTTTCAAAAAACCAGCTCCTGGATTTATTGATTTTTTGAAGGGTTTTTTGTGTCTCTATCTCCTTCAGTTCTGCTCTGATCTTAGTTATTTCTTGTTTCTGCTAGCTTTGGAGTTTTTTGATCTTGCTCCTCTAGCTCTTTCAATTTTGACGACAGGGTGTTGATTTTAGATCTTTCCTCACTTCTCTGATGGGCATTTATTGCTATAAATTTCCCTCTAGACACTTCTTTAAATGTTTCCCAGAGATTCTGGTATGTTGTGTCTTCATTCTCGTTGGTTTCTAAGAACATCTTTATTTCTGCCTTCATTTCATTATTTATCCAGTCAACATTCAGGAGCAGGTTGTTCAGTTTCCATGAAGTTGTGCAGTTCTAAGTTAGTTTCTGAATTCTGAGTTCTAATTTGATTGCACTGTGGTCTGAGAGACTGTTTGTTATGATTTCCGTTCTTTTGCATTTGCTGAGGAGTGATTTACTTCCAATTATGTGGTCAATTTTAGAGTAGGTGTGATGTGGTGCTGAGAAGAATGTATATTCTGTGGATTTGGAGTAGAGAGTTCTGTAGATGTCTATTAGGTCTGCTTGGTCCAGATCTGAGTTTAAGTCCTGAATGTCCTTTTTAATTTTCTGTCTCGTTGATCTATCTAACATTGACAGTGGAGTGTTAAAGTCTCCCTCTATTATTGTGTGGGAGTCTAAGTCTCTTTGTGGGTCATTAAGAACTTGCTTTATGTACCTGGGTGCTCCTGCATTGGGTGCATATATATTTAGGATCATTAGCTCTTCCTGATGCATTGATCCTTTTACCATTATGTAATGCCCTTCTTTGTCTCTTTTGATCTTTGTTGGTTTGAAGTCCATTTTATCAGAGACTAGAATTGCAACTCCTGCTTTTTTTGCTCTCTATTTGCTTGATAAATCTTCCTCCATCCCTTTATTTTTAGCCTGCATGTGTCCTTGCATGTGAGATGGGTTTCCTGAATAGAGCACACCAATGGGTCTTGACTTTTTATCCAATTTGCCAGTCTGTGTCTTTTGATTGTGGCATTTAGCCTATTTACTTTTAAGGTTAATATTGTTATGTGTGAATTTGGTCCTGCCATTTTGATGCATGCTGGATGTTTTGCCCGTTAGTTGATGCATTTTTTTCATTGTGTCAATGGTCTTTACCATTTGGTATGTTTTTGGGGTGGCTAATACTGGTTGTTCCTTTCCTTGTTTAGTGTTTCTTTCAGGAGCTCATGTAAGGCATGAGCTGATGGTGATGAAATCTCTGAGCAATTGCTTGTTCATAAAGGATTTTATTTCTCCTTCACTTATGAAGTGATGGAGAAATATGAAGCTTAGTTTGGCTGGATATTCTAGGTTGAAAGTTCTTTTCTTTAAAGATGTTGAATATTGGCCCCCCACTGTCTTCTGGCTTGTAGGGTTTCTGTGGAGATAATCTGCTGTGAGTCTGATGGGCTTCCATTTGTGGGTAACCCAACAAATGGGTTGGGTTCTCTCTGGCTGCCCTTAGCATTTTTTTAACTTCAGTTCAACTCTGGTGAATCTGATGATTATGTGTATTGGGGTTGCTCTTCTTGAGGAATATCTTTATGGTGTTCTCTGTATTTCCTGGACTTGAATGGTGGCCTGCCTTGCTAGGTTGGGGAAGTTCTTCTGGATAGTATCCTCAAGAGTGTTTTTCAGCTTGGATTCATTCTCTCTGTCACATTCAGGTACATCTATCAGATGTATATTAGGTCTTTTCACATAATCCCATATTTTTGGAGGCTTTGTTCTTTCTTTTCACTCTTTTTTCCCTATTCTTGCCTTCTCATTTTATTTCATTGAGTTGATCTTCAATCTCTGATGTCCTTTCTTCTGCTTGGTCAATTTGGCTATTGAAACTTGTGTATGCTTTGCAAAGTTCTTGTGCTGTGTTTTTTAGCTCCATCAAGTCATTTATATTCTTCTCTAATATATTTATTCTAGTTATCATCTCATCTAACCTTTTTCTAGGTTCTTAGTTTCTTTGCATGGGGTTAGCATATGTTCTTTTAACTCTGAGATGTTTGTTATTACCCACCTTCTGAAGCCTGTTTCTGTCAATTCATCAGATTCATTCTCCATCCAGCTTTGTTCCTTTGCTGGTGATGAGTTGTGATCCCTTGGAGGAGGAGAGGCATTCTGGCTTTTGGTGTTTTCATCCATTTTTCACTGGTTTCTTCCCATCTTAGTGGCTTTATCTACCTGTGGTCTTTGTAGTTGGTGACTTTTGGATGGGGTCTCTGAGTGGATGTCCTTTTTGTCCTAACAGTCAGGCCCCTCTGCTGCAGGACTGCTGAGGTCCACTCCAGGCCCTCCTTGCCTGGGGATCACCTGCGGGGGCTGCAGAACAGTAAGGGTTGCTGCCCATTTCTTCTTCTGTTGTCTTTGTCCCAGAAGGGTACCGGTCAGATGTCAGCCTGAGCTCTCCTTTATGAAGTGTCTCTTGGGTATATAGGGGTTGGGGAGCTACTTGAGGAGACAGTCTGTCCCTTATAGGAGCCCATGTGCTGTGCTGGGAGCTCCATTGTTTTATGCAGAGTTGCTGGTCAGGTACCTTTAAGTCTACTGCAGCGGAACTCACAATCGCTTTTCACAGGTACTCTGAGCTAGGAAGGTCAGCTTTATTTATAAGTTCTTGATGTGCTGCTGCCTTTTTTCAGAGATGCCCTGTCCTGCATGGTGTAGTCTAGTCACAGTCTGCCAGCAGAGGCATTGCTGAGCTTCCTCAGGCTCTGCCCAGCTGCTCTGTGAACTGTCTTGGTCTGCGTTGGCAGACTGAGTTGGTGGACTGCGTTGGTAGTGGGGAACACCCTTCTCCACACTGAGCTGGACTGTCCTGGGTCCAGCTGCTCTTGCTGGAAAACTCTCAATCCAGAGCATTTCAGATTCCTTGTTTTGTGGGGATGGTACCTGCTGAGCCAGATTGCCTGGCTCCCTGTCTCAGCCCCCTCCTTTTCAGTTCAATGGGTGGCTCTGTCTCCCAGGTGTTCCAGGTGCCAGTTGAAATGGCCACCTAGATTTGTGTGAGTTTCTGTCTGCCAACCCATGGCACCAGCCATGCTGAAAACTCGTGGCAGTTTTTGGCCCAGGAATCTCCTGGTCTGTGGGCAGTGAAAACTTGTTTGGAATGCAGTGAGCACTCACCCTCTGCGTTGTTCTTTCTGGGAACTGCACTCCAGAGCTGTTCCTATTGGGCCATAATACATTCACCATATTTTCTTCCTAGGCAATGTAATTTAATCCCACACCTCCAAATGCTACTTACCTGCTGGTGATTCCTAAATTTGTTTAGCCCTGACCTCTCCTCTGAGCTCCAGATAGCTTAGTAAATATCTCCATTCAGATCTCTTAGGGCATCTCTACTCATGCCCCACATGCAATTATTGAGTCACCCTCTCCACATCTGCCACCCATCCCGAACACACATAGTGTTCTCTGGCTTGTAATTAGCACTGCCACCTATCAAGTGGCTTGAGTCCAGCACCTGCAGGTCAACACTTTCCTGACTCCCACGTGCAACTGTCTCCAAGTCCGGGGTGCCCTGCCTCCAAATATGTCTCAAGTCCACACGCCTCTTTCTTTTTCCCCTCCTATCTCCCTGACGCATTCTCTTTCACTTAAACTGATACAATGGCCTCTTGGCCTTTCCTGTCCAGCAGCCAGAGGATCTTTTCACAATGTAAATCTAATAATAGTGCCAGCCTAAAACCTTCCAATGCCTTTTTATTGAACTTAGAACAAAATCCAAATGGCACAGAGACTTGGTGCCCGGCTGGGCACCTGCAGCCCAGTGTTCCACTGCTCTCTCTTGCCCTCACTATGGTTTTGCTGGCCTTCGGCTTCCTAATCCTGGACCCAGCTCCGTCTGCTGGGAATAGTTACCCAAAACTCAAACTTCTGACTTCTTGTCTTTCAGGCCTTCCCTCCAACGTCAGCTCAGAGGAAAGATACGCCCTGAACCCCAGCCTCAGTTGTCTTCTGCAGAGCCATCCTGCTTTGCTTTCTTCCCAGCACATACCTCTGAGATGATCCCATTTCTCAATAACCATCCTGGCCCCCTTGGATGGATGGCCCCGAGAAACAAGGCCTCCTTCACAGCAGATGCTCAGAATTTAACTAAATGATTTAATGAATACATTTAGGTAAAACTAAATTTACAGTGGAGGTGTGTGTTTGGAGATTGGGTGACAAATTTGAATCATTTGCTGTTTGTTTCCCAGTCAAAACTGCCCTTGTGTCAGAGGAGTGTGAACCAGGGAAACTCCACCTTGAATACGGACTGGTAAAATGAGGCTGAGACCTACTGGGCTGTTGCCAGACGGGTAAAGCATTTCAAGTCACAGGATGATACAGGAGGTCGGCACAAGATACAGGTCATGAAGACCTTGCTGATGAAACAGGTTGCAGTAAAGAAGCGGGTTAAAACCCACCAGAACCAAGACGGTGATGAGAGTGACCTCTGGTTGTTGTCACTGCTACACTCCCACCAGCACCATGACAGTTTACAGATGCCATAGCAAAGTCAGGAAGTTACCCTACGTGGTCTGAAAAGGGGAGTCATGAATAAGGCACACCTTGTTTAGCATATCATCAAGAAATAACCATAAAAATGGGCAACCAGCAGCCCTCAGGGCTGCTCTGTCTATGGAGCAGCCATCCTTTAATTTCTCTACTTTCTTAATAACTATGCTTTCACTTTAGGGACCTGCCCTGAATTCTTTCTGGTAGGAGATCTAAGTACCCTCTCCTGGAGTCTGGATCAGGACCCCTTTTCTGTAACACTTGCAAATGTCTTTCAATTGCTTTTAAAGGATGTTTGAAAGCTGTGTGCTTGTAGCAACCTCTGGCCACAGGGACTTTTGAGCACGTGAAATGTGGCCTATGAGACTGAGGAACTAAATTTTAAATTTTATTTAATTTTAATTTATTTAAATGTGAACTTAAAAACAGAAGCCTGATTCAGTTATTGGAAAAATTCTTAAGTAGGTTTTGGAACAACTTAGATCTGTCCATTGAACACTCTTTCTTTTTTTTTTGAGTTGGAGTTTCGCTCTTGTTGCCCAGGCTGGAGTGCAATGGCGTGATCTCGGCTCACCGCAACCTCCGCCTCCTGGGTTCAGGCAATTCTGCCTCAGCCTCCCAAGGAGCTGGGCTACAGGCGTGCGCCACCATGCCCAGCTAATTTTTTGGATTTTTAGTAGAGATGAGACTAGGATGGTCTTGATCTCTTGACCTCATGATCCACCCGCCTCGGCCTCCCAAAGTCCTGGGATTACAGGCTTGAGCTACTGTGCCCAGCCACATTGAACTCTTTCAAAGGTAATGGTCTGAAGTCTAAGTGAGGATCAACTCTTCTCCATGAATCTTTAGTGCCCCATTGAGGTGTGCTCCGAAATACTCACTGAACTTCCATGGCCTAGTAAAAGTGAAGGAATATGAAATAGCTTATTAATCATTTTTAATGTTGAATACATGTTAACATAATAAATTGATAATACTTAGGGTACACTGGGTTAAAGAAAATATATTATTCAAATTAATTTCCCCTGTTTCTCTTTACTCTGAGTGTGGTTAGGGAAAAGGTTTAAATTACAGATATTTCAAATTTTATTTTTATTGGGTTGCTGTGATGGTTGAGTGTCAACTTGATTGGATTGAAGGATGCAAAGTATTGATCCTGGGTGTGTCTGTGAGGGTGTTGCCAAAGGAGATTAACATTTGAGTCAGTGGACTGGGAGAGGCAGACCCACCTTCAGTCTGAGTGGGCACCATCTAATCAGCTGCCAGTGGGGCCAGAATAAAGCAGGCAGAAGAATGTGGAAAGACTAGACTGGTTTAGTCTTCTGGGCTCTATTTTCCTCCTGTGCTGGATGCTTCCTGCTCTCGAATGTTGGACTCCAAGTTCTTTAGCTTTGGGACTTGGACTGACTTCCTTGCTCTTCAGCTTGCAGATGGCCTATTGTGGGACCTCACCTTGCAATGGTGTGAGTTAGTACTCTTTAATAAACTCCCTTTTATATGTACACCTATCCTATTTGTTCTGTCCCTCTAGAGAACCCTGATTAATACAGTGGCACTGGCATATTGGTGACTAATATGTATCTCATCTGTCAATAAATCACATAACTAGTTGTTTTGTTTCTCTTGCAAGGAGAATACTGTTTCTTTGGTTCAGTACCAGATGTGACCTGGGGCCCATGTTGAAGAAAAAAGTAAATGTATTTAAAGAAAGGGACCCTCCTCCCACATCCAGGGTGGCAAAATACCCACAGGAGACTCAGGAGGATGGATTGCAGCTGAGTGGACAGCAGGGCCAGGTCTCCTAACTCACTGCTGGGCTCCTGGAGCAGCAGATATTATCCTGGGCTCCTGGATAATATCTGACATTATCCTCTACTCTGAATTATTCTTCTCTCTTTCTCTTCTTCCCTTCCTCTTTACTAAGTATGTATAGTTATACTTCTCTCTCCCCATAAAAACATCTAGAAAATGATTTTCACCTGAGAGTTTTTGAATGAGACAATGTTGGGACACTTCTCTTTTGAACATTGCTATATTGCTTCATTTTTAAAATGAGCATTTTTTTGCAACAATAGTGGTTCTTGTAACAAAGTCCAGACATTACCGAAGTATGTAAAATAGAAAATGAACCTTGTTATGGGTAAAACTTTTCTGTTTGGTGCCACAAAGAAAAAATTAGTACTGGGACAAAGGATGTCTCAGCAAAACAATTCTTTTTATTTCCTGCAGAAAGGGTACCCTCGTTAGCAATCTTGCCATGGGAGTACAATGAACAAAGGAAAGCAGACATATTTATTCCTTACACATTTGGGGTCATCCTTACTGCTGTGTCTGTTCTCTGTTGGCTGGAGCCAGATCTTGCAGTCTAAACTAAAACCTGATTGGCTAATAACTTAAAACTTTTCTAAACTGGTAAAAGCAATGGAGAACAACAAAAAAAGGAAGTCCAAATAAGGAAGGGACATAGGCTTCGAGCTGGGACATGCCTGTGAGCACGTCCAGCACAGATATCTTGGTTAGAGTACAAGGGCATGGAATGTACTACGTGCCTGTAAGTAAGTCTAACAGCTGCGTAGGATAGGGATGAACAAAGAGCTGCTAGCAAAAAGCAAGAAGGCTTAAAACAAAGTATTATTTCTAACACTTAGGGATTTTTCTTAAGAAAGGAAACTTTAAAGAGGAACTTTTCTACTTCCCACGAAACTAAAGACAGAAATGCCATTTGATGCAGCAATCCCATTACTGGGTATATACCCAAAGAAATATATTCATCCTACCATAAAGGCACGTGTACGCCTATGTTCATCACAGCACCATTCACAACAGCACAGACATGGAGCCAACCTAAATGCCTATCAGTGATAGACTGGATAAAGAAAACGTGCTACAGATACACTGTGGAATACTATACAGCCATAAAAAGGAATGAGATCATATCCTTTGAAGGGATATGCATGGAGTTGGGAAGCCATTATTCTCAGCAAACTAACACAAGACCAGAAACCAAACAGCACATGCTCTGTCTTATAAGTGGGAGCTGAATGATGAGAACACACAGACGCAAGGGGGAACAACAGACAGTGGGGCCTGCTGGGGGTGGGGTTGAGGGAGGGAGAGCATCAGGAAGAAGGGCTAAGGGATGATGGCTTAATAACTTGGTGATGGGATGATCTGGGCAGCAAACTACCACGGCGCACATTTACCTGTGACAAACCTGCACACCCTGCGTATGTGTCCCTGAACTTAAAAGTTGAAAAAGCAAGAAAGTGAGGTGAGGCCGGGTACGGTGGCTCATGCCTGTAATCCCAGCACTTTCGGAGGCCGAGGCGGGTGGATCACGAGGTCAGAAGTTCAAGACCAGCCTGGCCAATATGGTGAAACCCCGTCTCTAAAAATAAATAAATAAATAAATAAAAAGAAAGTGAGAAGAAATCCCCTTGCTATGCTGTCATTAATGAAGACACACACTTCCTGTGTGAGAAAGACTACCCAATGGCCGGGAGGCCTAAACCTGTGAATTATATGGTCTTAACCAGGCCCTAAAGCTCCTTAAAGGCTGCAAGCGCACTATATATACTGATTTCAAATATGCCTATGGAGTGGTGCACACTTTTGGAAAGATCTGGACAGAGTGGGGCCTAATAAATAGCAGGGGAAAGAACTGGATCATGGAGAACTGGTCAAACACGTTGTAAAGAGCTCCTACTTCCAGCAGAGGTAGAGTAGCTCCTGTAAATGGCCATCTGTAGGAGACTGGTCAGGGTGGTAGGAGAAGCTGTAGGGGAAGGAGTAGGCCTTCTGAAAGGTCAGAAGGCTCTGCATAGCTTTGGGGGAGAATATGCTGAAGGCAGCTGTTCTCTTACCCTGAGGCAGAGGGTGAGGAAAAGGTACAAGGAAGTGTAGGGGAATTTATCTTAAACAAGCTTGTTTACTTATGTTGTCTGGAAACCAACCTTTGATCATCCAAATGCATGACTGCCCCCTGAAAGAGGGAACGATAATGTTAATTATCCACAGACTGTGTTTGCTCCAGGCGTTCCGCATTATGTCTGTAACTGAATAAAAGCAAGTAGCTTCAGCTGTCCTCAGCTGCTCACTCTTCAGCCACTAGTACGGGCACTCAGTCCCCTAGCTGCTCTTAGGCTGCATACCTGTGTCTGAGTACTCCTTTCATCCATGGCTCAGCCAGGTCTGTGGGACAGACCCTGCAGCCATTAGAGAGGAAACACTATAGAAGCTGTAGGGAACAGGCTTGTGAATGAAGCCACTGAGGAAGCCTCCCTGGAGGAAGAAGGTAAACTATTTCGTGGAATCCCAGATATACGTAATGTAGTAAGGCACCAATTTTCCAAAGAGGAGAAAGAAGAACTGGGCAAGACGGGGCCATTCAAACTGAGGATGGGATGCGGGGGCTCCCTGATGGGAGAGAAATAATAAGCAAACCCATAATGAGAGAATTAATGTCCACACTGCGCAAGGGAAGCCGTTGGGGTCCCCAGGCTATGAGAGACGCAGTAGTCAAACATTAGGTGTGTATAGGGATTCATACCCCTGCTAAACAAGTGTGTGGAAGTTCTGCGGCCTGCCAAAAAATAAACAATAAGGTAGTCAGAAAACAAACTGCCAGGGGAAGACCTCCTAGGTTTAAATCATTTCAAAGCATTCAGGAACATTCTACAGAAATGCCCGAAACAAGGAGACTGAAGTATCTACTAGTAATGGTAAACCACTTCTCCGTCTGGGTAAAGGCCTTCCCTCTCCCAACTGCCACTGCCAGAAATGTTGTCAAAATAATCTTAAAGTAAATGATACCCAGTTTTGGCCTGGTGGAAAATACTGATTCAGACAATGGGAGCCACTTTACATCAAGGGTGCTAAGGGGAATTATGGAGGGTTTACCCGTTAAATGGAATTACCACATCCCTTGACATCCCCCCTCCTCTGGAAAGGCAAAGAAAATTAATCAAACTCTCAAAAAGCTTATTACCAAACTAATCTTAGAAACTAAAATGCCTTGGACCAAATGTCTCCTAATAGCACTCCTTACAATTAGAACAGTCCTAAGGAAAGATTCAGTTATTATGTGGACTCCCATATTTAGGCAGAGCTACAGACCTTGCTGCTGTGGAAACCAAAGACCAATTTAAAAAAAAAATTATACTGGCCATATCCTCCGCCTTGTTATCTCTTAAGTTAAAAGGACTTCTAACTCTAACCCCGCCTCTGAAGGGGTTCACCACTTCCAGCCTAGTGACAAGGTGCTGATTAAGACTTAAGAGGAAGTTAAGCTCCACTCAAGCTGGGAAGGTCCCTATCGAGTGCTCCTGTCACCGAGATGGCTGTGTGAACAGCTGAACAAGATGGACTCACACTCAGGTCAAGGAACTGGTAAGAAAAAAAAGAAGGGAGAAAAAGCCAATGGGAAGTGTGTAAATCACCTAAGGAACCCTTAAAGTTAACTCTAAAAGGGACCTATCAGTGGGCCCCATCAATGGTGGTAGATGTGGTTAAAATTAATCCTATTACCTAAGGTAAGAGGGTATGTGAATGTTGAATAAAGCCCAGTACAAGGGAAATGTTCCATCAACCTAATAGCCAACGTAACTAAAACCTCCGCCCCCAGACTATAATATTCAACGGCTGCTAAGTCGTACCTTGTGGGAATTTAGGAAACCAAAGGCATTATAGTGCAAATATGTATGCCCTGAAACAGGCTGCTCTTGGGCACTATCAAAACCCGCGCTAGCTAGAATCAGGTCTGATAACCCACTCAGTTCCAAGGTTGGGGAAGTCATTCTTCCAAAGACAAACTCTTTTTCTTGTTTGTTTTGTTTTTGAGATGCAGTTTCGCTCTTGTTACCCAGGCTGGAGTGCAATGGCGCGATCTCGGCTCACCGCAACCTCCGCCTCCCGGGTTCAGGCAATTCTCCTGCCTCAGCCTCCCGAGTAGCTGGGACTACAGGTGCGCACCACCATGCCCAGCTAATTTTTGTATTTTTAGTAGAGACGGGGTTTCACCTTGTTGACCAGGATGGTCTCAATCTCTTGACCTCGTGATCTACCTGCCTCGGCCTCCCAAAGTGCTGGGATTATAGGCGTGAGCCACTGCGCCCGGCCAACAAACTCTTAAAGGATAAAATACATGTATATAAGGAACCTATGCCCCCTAACTCTGAAAATTTAAAATGCAGTCCTATATTAGTTACCATAAACAACCCAACTCCTATAAACCAGGAACCTTGGAGGTCTGGATTAGAAATAAATATCTCAAAAAGGGGCCTCATGAGACAGTTAGCTCTCAGGCTAATCGCCAACTCAACCTCAAGCTCACCCAGGGTTACCGTAACCCCCAGTCCTACCACTTCCTTTAACTCGCCAAGCAATAACCCTAAAAGAGTAAAAATAATTAAAATGACTAACGAGGCATTTTTAACTTTAAATTTTTTAAATTTTAACTTTAAAAATTAAAACTGGATATAGATATGTAAATGCCTGGGTTGAATGGGTTAAATTTTTGGTACTAGCCCTCAACAAAAGCAACTGTTACGCTTGTTATGCTGGGCAGCCTCAGGCACCGTGGTTCCGTTTCCCCAGGATGGGATACCAACACCAAAAATATGGTTTCATGTTGGCTCTATACCAGGACAGGAATGCGGGGGGAAATAAGACTTGCAAAAGTCTTTCATTGCTCTTTCCTGCCTTGAGGAGATCAAATTATAAAGCAATCCCCTTGTTCTCCGTAGGGAGTATAAACCACTCCTCTTGTCTCTCTAGGCAGGAGGGGCAGAGTTCAATAAACCCATGGAGAAACTCTCAACCTGTGCCCGCATCCTCAACATTACTGGTGAGTCAAACAAAGGCAACTCCTCGGCTCTTCATATACGCTGGGCTGATGTCTGGTGGTATTGTGGAAAGAGGACCCTCTGTGACCTATCACGGTCCAATTGGACCGAGATTTGTGCTTTAGTTCCATTGGTCAGTCCATTTGCCCTGGCATTCCATAAGATCCCCAATAATCCACTTGGCTACTGGAGTCGGAGAGATTTAACAAATTCTTTTAGTGCCAATATTTATGTGGACTCAACAGGAGCCCTAGAGGAGTACCTAATGAACTCAAGGCCCAAAACCAAACAGTGCTGGGTTTCATTCAGCACATTTCCGGTGGTCAACCATTAAAAAAAAGTAAATAGGATTAATTAGATCTATTGTAGTCAACAAAAATTCATCATCTGCACTCCAAATGCTATCAAAGGAGTGGCTAGCCAGTTAAATGCCACCAGCCAGATGGCCTAGGAGAATAGACTTGCATTAGACATAACCCTCGCAGAGAAAGGAAGTGTCTATGTTATGCTGGGTGGAAAGTGTTGCACTTTCATTCCTAACAAAACCACCCCAGTTGAAACCATCACAACAGTGTTTTAAGGTTAACAACTCTAACCAATGAATTGGCAAAAAAATGCTGGAATTAATAATTCATTTACTGATTGGCTGAAGGGTTGCTTGGGGAAATAAAAAGAAATGGTAGCTTCCATTCTTGCATCCCTCATAATAGTGGCTGGAGTCGTAGCAGCTGTAGGGTGTTGCATTATCCCTTGTGTTAGAAGGTTAACCCAAAAGTTCATAAAAATGGCCATCAACAAATGCCCATAACATATGGGCATTACAAACCCAGTGCTGTTATTACAAACCCAGTCAAACCTACTCTCTTATGATAAAGAGAGTCAACAGCTTTTAAAACCATTTAAGGGCCAAAGAACACAAAAATAAATGTGGAAATGGGACCGACAAGTGTAAAAAGAAAAGGAGGAGAAAATGGGAAGGAAATAATGTATGCAGCGGTCCACGTCCAAGACAAAATGCATCAAATAGACTTGAACCCGAGAGGTGGAGGGTAGTCTGCAAACTACCAGGGAACAGAACATAGGAAGCCCCTGCTTTATCAGCCAGAGCCTGCTTGTCGGGGCCCCTTAGTTGCCCTCAACCGAACCAAAGAAGTATAGTCTACAGTAAAAGTTTACTAGTCTGCAAAATAGCTGGCTTTATCAATTCTTATCAGCTTGCCTGACTACCTAGGTTGTAAGTCAAGTACTTAAAAGCCTCTGAACCAACTATAATTGCAATGCACCGTGGGCTGCAACCGAATGCGGCGAGACAGCCCTAAAGAATACACCTAAAAGTCTCCACCCAACAACCAACAAGCAGCGTCTGGTAAGGGTGTGACCCCCATAGTACTCAGCCCAGGAGGAACTAGGGGAGGGCCTGCGCCCTGGGAGACAAGTTGTCCCTGCCCACCAGACACCTGGTCTTGCAAGACCGTCGTTAAAAGTCTCGCTTCTGGGCCGGGCGCGGTGGCTCACGCCTGTAATCCCAGCACTTTGGGAGGCCGAGACAGGTGGATCATGAGGTCAAGAGATCGAGACCATCCTGGTCAACATGGTGAAACCCCGTCTCTACTAAAAAAAAAAAAAATACAAAAAATTAGCTGGGCATGGTGGTGTGTGCCTGTAATCCCAGCTACTCGGGAGGCTGAGGCAGGAATTGCCTGAACCCACAAGGCAGAAGTTGTGGTGAGCCGAGATCGCGCCATTGCACTCCAGCCTGGGTAACGAGAGTGAAACTCCGTCTCAGAAAAAAAAAAAAAAGTCTCGCTTCTGCTGCTCTGCATGTCTCTGAGTCCGTTCTTAGGGTTTGAACAGGTAAATTTGTTTCTCGCAGTATGTAGTGATATTTCACTGTGGTCTTAATTTTCATTTTGCTAATTAGTGATGATCCTGAACATTTTTTATGTTTGTTTGACGTCTGTATCCTCTCTTTGCAGGGATGTCTGTTTATGCTTTTGGCCATTCTCTAATTGTGTCATTTAACTTTTTATTGTTGAGTTTTGAGAGTTCTGTATATATTCCAGATATAAGACTTTTCTCAGATACATCACTTGCAAATGCTTTCTCCTAGTCTGAACTTTTTTCATCACCTTTTTGTTTTTTATTTTTTTGAGATAGAGTCTCACTGAGTCCCCCAGGCTGGAGGGCAGTGGCACGATCTCGGCTCACTGCAACCTCCACCTCTCGGGTTCAAGTGATTCTCTTGCCTCAGGCTCCTGAGTAGCTGGGACTACAGGCATGCACCCCCATACCCAGCTAATTTTTGTGTTTTTAGTAGAGATGAGGTTTCACTGTGTTGGCCAGGTTGGTCCTGACCTCAAGTGATCCACCTGTCTTGGCCTTCCAAACGGGTGAGATTACAGGTGTGAGCCGCTGCCCCAGACTTTTTGATCATCTTAACGAGGTGTTCATCACAGCCCCAGAGTTGTTTGTTTTGATGTCGTACAATGTACCCACCTGTTCTTTTTCTTTTTTTTTTTTTTTGAGACGGAGTTTCGCTCTTGTTACCCAGGCTGGAGTGCAATGGCCCGATCTCGGCTCACTGCAACCTCCGCCTCCTGGGTTCAGGCAATTCTCCTGCCTCAGCCTCCCGAGTAGCTGGGGTTACAGGCACGCGCCACCATGCCCAGCTAATTTTTTGTATCTTTAGTAGAGACGGGGTTTCACTATGTTGACCAGGATGGTCTCGATCTGTTGACCTCATGATCCACCCACCTCGGCCTCCCAAAGTGCTGGGATTACAGGCTTGAGCCACCGCACCCGGCCCCCACCTGTTCTTTATTCAGGTTCGCCTGTTACATTTAAGAGCTCATCATCTCTTCTTAGGTCTTGACATTTTTCTCCTGTGTTTTCTTCTAAAAAATGTATGGTTTTCTTTTTATATTTAAATTCATGATCCATTTTGAAGTAAAGCTTTCTTTATACCATGTGAAATTTAGGTCAGGTTTCAATTTTTGCCAGTTGAATTGGAAAAATGGATGCCAATTGCTCCAGTACCATTTGTTGAAAAGGCTATCTTTCCTCCATTAAATTATTTTTGCATATTTGTTAGAAATATTTTGGCCAGTCGCAGTGGCTCAAGCCTGTAATCCCAGCACTTTGGGAGGCTGAGGCGGGTGGATCACGAGGTCAAGAGATCGAGACCATCCTATCAACATGGTGAAACCCCGTCTCTACTAAAATACAAAAATTTAGCTGGGCATGGTGGCACGTGCCTGTAATCCCAGCTACTCAGGAGGCTGAGGCAGGAGAATTGCCTGAACCCAGGAGTTGGAGGTTGCTGTGAGCCGAGATTGCCCCATTGCACTCCAGCCTGGGTAAAAAGAGCAAAAACTCCGTCTCAAAAAAAAAACAAATATTTCTATGGGTCTAGATCTGGGATCTCCATTCTGTTCTATTTCTCCATGCATCTATCCCTCTGCCAGTACCACACTGTCTGGATTCTTGTGTCAATGTAATAGGACTTAAAATCTGACAGACTTCTCTTGCTTTGTTATTCTTTTTCAGAATTGTTTTAGCTACTATAGTTTTTTTAACCTCAATAAAAATTTTAGAATAATCTTTTCTGTATCTTCAAATAATCTTAAGAGGATTTTGATAAAAATTGCATTACACTTATAGATTGATTTAGGGAGGAGTGACTTCTTTACCATGTTGAGTCTTTCAATGTGTCCCTCATTTCTTTAGGTCTTTGATTTCTTTCATAGCAATTTGTAATTATCAGCATACAGAATCTCTCATTTTCTTAGATTTATATTTAAACGTTTTTCTTTCTTTTTTCTCTTAGTGATTGGAAGAGACATTGTGTTTTTAATTTCATTTTCTAGGTGTTTGTCTGGTATATAGAAATATAATTGACTTTTTTATCCTGTGACTTTGAATCTTGTACCTTTATTGAATTCACTTTATTAATTGTAAGGTTTTTTTTTGAGGATTCTTAGAATTTCTTACAAAGGTTGTCATATCATTGGCAAACAGGGCTGGTTTTATTCTTCATTTTCAATCTGTGTGCTTTTTGCTTTACTTTCTTGCTTTGTTGCACTGGGTAGGACTTTCCAGTACCATGTGGAATGCAAGTCGTGAGACAGAATAGCTTGGACTCCCTTCCAATTTTAGGGTGAAAGCGTGCAGTCTTTCATCACTTAGTATATTAGATGTATGTTGTTTTCCTTAAAAAAGCACATTACTGAGGTCATTTACATACCTTGCACTGCAGTGGCTTTTAAATATTCAAAGTTGTTTAACCATCGCCTCAATCAATCTTAGAACATTTTCATACCCCCAAAAGAAACCTTGCACCCCTTTGCTGTCAGTCCTCCAACCCGTCACTCTCAGCGCAAGGCAGCCGCTCACCTGCTCTCTGTCTCTAAGGATCTGCCTCTTCTGAACATGTGAATGGATTGTACGCTACATGCATCTCACACTTACCATCGTGTTCTCAGGTTTCATCCATGCTGTAACGTGTCAGTGCTTCACCCTTATTGCCAAATAATATGCCATTGTATGGATCTATCACATATTACCGATTCGTCAATTTAGGTTGCTTTCCCTTTGTAACTATTCCAAAGTGGAAACATTTTTGTTGGACATATGTTTCACTTCTTTTGGTGGTTTCCCTAGAAGTGGCATTTCCGGGTAGTATGGTAACTTTATGTTTGTTTAAGGAACTGCCAGACTGTTTATCAAAGTGACAGCACTATTGTGCATCATACCAGCAGCGTGTGAGAGCTCCAGCTTCTCCGCATCCTCCCAACACTGATTCTCTGTTATATTGTTTTGTCTTTCAGTGATATCCATCCTAGCAGGTCTGAGGTAGCATGTTGCTGTGGTTTTGACTTGCATCTCTGATGACTAAGGAGGTTGAGCATCTTTTCACGTGATCACTGGTTATTTGTGTCTCTTCTTTGGTGGACTGTCTATTCAGATCCCCCCCCTTTTTCATTGGGTTACTTGTCTTGATACCATTGAGTTGCAATAGCTCTTTATATATTCTAGATATGAGTCTCTGATAAGATATACAGTATACAGAAATTTTCTTCTATTCCTTGGGCTCTCTTTTCCTTTTCTTAATGGTGTGGCTGTAAGCATTTTTATGGATGCTTTTCATAAAGTTCAGGAAGCTTCTTGTTCTTTCTTATTTGCTGAGAGTTTTTCTCATTAATAGGTGCTGAGTTTTGTCAAGGACTTTTTTGATTTGATATAATCATGTGATTTTTTATTAACCTGTTAATATAGTGAATGACATTGACTTGTTTTTAATATTGAATCAGCCTTGCATACCTGGAATAAACTCCACTTGGGTGAGGTGTATTATTGTTTTTGTACGTTGATGGATTTGATTCAGTAAAAAAATTTTTGTGGGCTTTTGGGATTATGTTCATGAGAGATCTCCATTGGTAATTTTTTTGGGTAAGATCTGAATCTGATTTTGACATCAGGGGGATACTCGCTTTCTAAAATGAGTTGAGAAGTGTTACCACCCGTTTAAGTGTCTAGAAAAGGTAGTGTAAAATTTCTGCTAATTCTTTGAATCTTTGCTACAATTCTTTAGGGACATCATTTAGTCTTAGAGATTTTTTTTAAAGTAAATTATGAATTCAATTTCTTTGTTATGCTATGATGTAGATTATTTCATAATTAATGAGTTTTTGTAGGTTGTATGTTGTGAGACATCGTTCCCTTTTATATAAGTTGCTGAATTTATGTGTATGAGATTGTTCGTAATACTCTCTTGTTATCTTCTGAATGGCGACAGGGCCTGGGACTATATTAAATCTGACTCCTGATACTGATGACTTGTATCTTCTCTATTTTTGTCAGTCTTTCCAGGGGTTGTCACTGTAATTGATCTTTTCAAACAATCAGCTTTTTGTTTCATTGATTTTTCTGTATTTTTCTATTTCAGCTTCTCTGATTTCTGCTTTTATCTTTATTAATTCCTTTCTTCTTCTTGTCTTGGATTTATTTTTCCTTTTCCTACTTTGTTGAGGTGTTATCTTAAATTATTGATTTGAGACATTTTCTTTTTTATGATATAAGCATTTTAATCACATAAACTGTTAATATGGTTAGGCTTTGTGTCCCCACAAACACAACACAAACTGTGTGGCCTAAAACAACATAAATTTATTCCCTCACAGTTTTGGAGGCCAGAAGACAGATCAAGGTGTCAGCAGGGCAATGCTCTCTCCAGAGGGTCTTCCATGGAAAATTGCATTCATTGCTTTTATCTTCCGGTGACTGTCAGCATTCCTGGACTTGGGGCTGCACAGGTCCAGCCTCTGCGTCCATCTTCATATGACCTTCTCCTTTTCTCTGGCTCAAATCTCCCCTTGCCTTTCTCTTAGGAGGCTATGTGCTGGCAAATTTGGAACCTAGGATTATGAAATCTCAAAAGCCTCAACTTAATTACATCTATGAAGATCTTACTTCCTAATAAGGCTCTATTTATAGGTTCCAAGATGTGGACATAGCTTGCCTTTTTGTGGGCCACTGTTTCAACCCACTCAGGCATCTATTAATTGTCTTTTCTTATTCGAGTTGTGATCATCATAGTTGCTGGTATATTCAGCAATTTTGAACTCATGACCTGAACATTTTCAGCGTTGTGTCATAAGACTCTGGGTCCTCTTCAGTCTTTTTGGACAGGCACTTACCTGTGTATGCATTGCATGTAGGTATGGGTGGGGGTGGATGTTCAGTTCCTTGCTGGGCCCTACCAGTATGGAAAGGAGGGGCAGAACTTGGCAGTGACTGGTATCACCACTAGCATTGCTCCTTCATTGCCACTGGGTGAGAATGAAAAATTTGGCTGCCAAGGACTCAACCTGTTGACTCAGCTGTTTTTTTTTGAGACGGAGTTTCGCTCTTGTTACCCAGGCTGGAGTGCAATGGCAATCTCGGCTCACCACAACCTCCGCCTCCTGGATTCAGGCAATTCTCCTGCCTCAGCCTCCCGAGTAGCTGGGATTACAGGCACGCGCCACCATGCCCAGCTAATTTTTTGTATCTTTAGTAGAGACGGGGTTTCACCATGTTGACCAGGATGGTCTCGATCTCTTGACCTCGTGATTCACCCGCCTCAGCCTCCCAAAGTGCTGGGATTACAGGCTTGAGCCACCGCGCCCGGCTGATTCAGCTGTTTTTTAATACTGTTGCTTAGATTGGAAACATTTTTATGTGACCAAAATATTAAATTATTAAACTTTTGGTTTTGAAAATTACTGTAATGAGAGATGTTATAAGATTTAGGAGTAGCTGGGTGTGGTGGCTCACACCTGTAATCCCAGAACTTTGGGAGGCCGTGGCAGGTAGATCATGAGGTCAAGAGATCGAGACCATCCGGGCCATGGTGAAACCCTGTCTCTACTAAAAATACAAAAATTAGCCGGGCGTGGTGGCACATGGGTGTGGTCCCAGCTACTCAGGAGGCTGAGGCGGAAGAATCGCTTGAACCCAGGCAGAGGTTGCAGTGAGCTGAGATTGTGCCACTGCACTCCAGCCTGGTGACAGAGTAAGACTCCGTCTCAAAACAAAAAAGATTTAGGAGTAGAACAGGAAAGGAAATGGTCAAGCATACTTGTTCAACCTACAGCAAGATAATGAAAGAGAATTTGTGTATTTTGTCTTTGATCTGGCTCGGCTGTGTCCCCACCCAAATCTCACCTTGAATTGTAGCTTTCACAATTCCTGTGTGTTACGGGAGGGACCCAGTGGGAGATAATTGAATCATGGGGGATGTTCCACCAACACTGTTCTCATGGTATTGAATAAGTCTCATGAGATTTGATGATTTCATAAAGCGTTTTCCCCTTCACTTGTTCTCTCATTCTCTCTTGCCTGCTGCCATGTAAGACATGCCTTTCGCCTTCTACCATGATTTGAGGCCTCCCCAGTCACGTGGTACTGTGAGTCCATTAAACCTCTTTATAAATTATTCACGCTCAGATATGTCTTCTTCAGCAGTATGAAATAGGACGAATACAGTCTTATCTAGGGTTAGTACTACCATGCCAGAGCATTCTCTGTGGGAAAATTGATTTCATCACAATATCCTGATTGGCAAACAATGATGTGGTCATGATTTTAAAAGCGTTTCATGGGAGATTTGGCCTCTGGATTGGAAGGCCTGGGCTGGAGTATTGATTCCCACTGACCACTGACCACATGGTGCTGTGACAGTGAAGAAGTTGTTGACTACCTCTGAGTCCCCAGTCCTACTCGAGTAAAGTGGAGGGGATGCCTATCTGACAGCACTGCTGAGGATTCAGTGACATTATGTGCATGGGAACAATTCATCAATCACAAAGCAGTCTAAAATGTTTCTTGAAAGTCAAGTATAAAGCCAAAAGAGAAAGAAAATATTTCACATTGAAATAGTCATTTTTTGAAATATCCATTTGTTGAGGGGTAGGGCAAGGAAAATTTTTAAAAATTAAAAAAGAACAACAAAATAAGTGAAATATTGGGGCCGGGTGCAGTGGCTCACACCTGTAATCCTAGCACTTTGGGAGGCCGAGGTGGGTGGATCATGAGGTCAAGAGATTGAGACCATCCTGGTCAACATGGTGAAACCCCGTCTCTACTAAAAATACAAAAATTAGCTGGGCACGGTGGTACGTGCCTGTAATCCCAGCTACTCGGGAGGCTGAGGCAGGAGAATTGCTTGAACCCAGAAAGCGGAGGTTGCAGTGAGCCGAGATTGCGCCATTGCACTCCAGCCTGGGTAAGAAAAGCGAAACTCTGTCTCAAAAAAACAAAATGAAATGTTCATTTGTTGATTCATTTATTGATAAACAATTACAGAATGGTTTAGTAGAAATAGGATAGTGTTGGGCATCAGACATATTTGCATCCTGCCTGCTGCCAGCTTACTGGAAGGGCACACAAAGGACTGAGGGAATCATAGAATGTTTTTACTGGAATAGCCTTCCAGGCCTTTCATGCAACCCCTTGATTCCAGATGAGAAAACTGAGGCAGGGACTGGTGACTCACTAGTTACTGAGTAAGTCGTTAGTATGACATCATGGAAAGAGGTGGTGGGACATTTGTGTCTCTTCAGAAGAGAGCACAGCCAGCAATTAAAAATAAAATGGCATCATTTGATTCCATTTCTAACTGCCTTTAGAATTGTGTTTTAGAAGAACACCAATCCATTGCTAAGACGGTCCCTAGGGAACAAAAGTTCTCCATCTAGAGATGCTCTAAGATATTATCATGAACTTTTCCAAACTCCTCCTGCCTTTCTGGAGAAACGGGAAAGATCTCACACTTTAGTGTACGTAACCCCCCAGCCCCATCACATCAATGTGTTGAACAGAGGTAGGTATAGCTTGTCTACAGCCAGAACCAGTTTGCATACAAAAACTTGCAACAAACTGACAGTGGTTGAAAGAAAGGTTCTTGTTCCCTAGAGAATGTTGGTGAGTTGAATCCTTTGCAGATGAAATGCTGATGACAAGGTTTATCTGTACAAGTCTTTGCCAACTTCCCAAGACCTTCTGTTCTCTCTTCACCATCGCCTGTTCCCTTTTGATAAACTGGAATTTCAGTGCATTGAAAGTTTCTTAAAAGTGAGTCATTTCCTGGAGATTGGAAAGCTTTTTTTTTTTTTTTCTCTGTAGAGACTTTGGTTTCAGTCAGGGCTGATATTCAAAATTTTGAACAACCTTCGAGTTTGGTCCCTGGTGGTGACTAGCCCGACCACACAGAGGCAGAATATGAACACTGGCTTTCCGTGGCACTCAGCCCAGACACTGCGAATGCTGTTCCAGCTCCATACCACAAATGCGCAGAGGGCCCTTGCTGAGCACCAGGAGGCAGTGGCGTTCTCTGTGTGCCCAGGTATTCTGCACCTGTGTATGGGTGTTTTGCAACGTGCTGCAGTAGGAGAGGGAGGACTTTCCTGGACTCTCTTCTTAGACATAATCCATCACAGGCTGTGATGGTGAATCTTATGTGTCAACTTGACTGGGCCATGGGGTGCTTAGATATTCAGTCAAACATTCTTCTGAGTGTGTCTGCAAGGGTGTTTTTGGAAGAGATTAGCATTTCAGTCTGTAGCTGGAGTGTAGCAGACGGGCCTTCCCAGGTGGCTGGGTGTCCTCCAACCCCTGAGAGCCTGAACAGGATAGAGGCTGGCTCTGCCCTGAATAAGCGGACCTCCTCCTGCCTTAAGACAGGACCTGAAACATCAGCTCTTCCTGAGTCTCCAGTTTGCAGACTCTGTAGGTCTTGGGACTTGTCAGCCTCCATAATCGCATGAACCAATTCCTTATAAATATCACAGACAGGCGCACACATCTCACACACATTCACACACAAATACACATGCACACATACACCCTCACACATCCACACGCACACACGCATACATGTACATACA
Source organism: Leontopithecus rosalia (assembly GCA_028533165.1). NCBI lineage: Eukaryota > Metazoa > Chordata > Mammalia > Primates > Cebidae > Leontopithecus > Leontopithecus rosalia. The sequence continues at coordinate 191,451,620 of CM052648.1, forward strand.
CACACAGGCACACCCCATCAGTTTCCCGGGAGAATGCTGACACTTACGCAGGCTCTGAGGTTATGTTTCTTCAAAGCTTACACTATTTGACAATAACAAGCTTTGAATGCGGTTATTTTTCAGGGTCAATTAGGTTTTAACTTCTTTTTATTAAGAAAAAGACACATTGCCTCCAACTTAATCTTTAAATATGTCCATTTGACTGGGCATTCTTTGAATAAGACAGTTTTCCTTTCTACAGAATGCTCCATAGTTGGGTTTCCACTCCCCAGGGTGGGAGTCAGTACTGAGTGCAGGCTCTGCGGGTGGCTCTGGTCCCAGCCCGGGCGTGGCTTAGCCCTGTCATAACTGGCTCTCAGCTTTCACACGGCCTTCTCTTCTGCTCCAGTTGATCTCCTGTGGGAAGAGGAGGGTTTCTTGAGAAACTCTGGGTGTTTCACTGACCGTCCCCACAGCCTTGTTTCAGAACCACCGTGGCTCACTCCACCAGTGAGCGTGGGGTTGAATGGTGGGGCTGTGAGGCCAGCGGGTGTGGCTGGTGGCATTAGACTCCCCTCCTTTGAGTGTCCATGCCCCACACAGACCCCTTCTTAGGGTTGCACAGAGGTGGCCCCACCAGGTGCAGGGAGTGAGAACCAAGCACTCCCTGCGTGCTGGGCCCTGTGCTCAGCCCCTGCAGACAGCATCTCCTTCCATCGCCTCAACACAGGAACAGGTGCTGTGATTATCCCACTGTGAAGATGAAGCAGAGGTTTAGGATGTGTGGTCATTTGCCCAAGGTCTTCCCAAGGTCACACAGCTCATAGGGGCCAAGCTGAGATTGGAACCCGGGTCAGACCGGCTCTAAGCCTGTGCTCTAGCCCCACCCAGCCCCCAGCAGAGCCTGATCCTCTGTGTCCATGGGTGGGTGTGGGGCTGAGGGAGCAGAATTCTTGCTTTCCTGTTTCCCAGGAAGACGCTGGGTGACTGGAAGGAGAGACAGGGAGAAGCACCTCGAAGGGAACAAGGCAGGTTGGTTGTCTTAGTGGGAGGTGCTGGGTGGCCCCTGGGCATGCTCAGGGTGTGCTGGAATGCGGGAGGCCCAGAGAGGGCCAGGCTGTCCCCTGACGGGCACAGGGTGGGGGCTCAGATGAGCAGGGTGAAGGGAGATGGGTACCAGCGGGATGGGGGGACACCAGGGGACGGAAGGAACCAAGCCCTCGGTTGGGAAGAAGAGGGAGAGCCCCGCGGATGTGTCCCAGGCAGGAGGACGGTGGCGCACTGGCTATGTCTGGCTGCCTTTGGCTCTCCCTGCAGGTCCACTCTGTCCAGTGTCGCTTCCCCCTGGTTCTCCCTCAAAACCCATCAATAACTCCGAGCTTGGCGGGGCTGGTCCTCCTCCTCCTCCCCTCATGGCAGCTGGCCGTGGGGCCCATTCCTGGGATTCAGTACCAGGAGATTGGAGACTCCTGGTCCTTCACTGTCCAGCATTGCCGAACAGCCAGGTCCCAGAGAACTGGATCTTTGACAAGGTCTCTCATGAAATCTGTGTCTAAAGCAGCAGAGGTTGGCCTGACGGCGGCACAGTCTGGGAAATTGGCCGTAGCTTGAACGACCGCTCACTGCCCTTTCTGCACCACGTGTGTGGGCCTGGTCCCTGCTGCTGGGGACACGGACAGACCTTGTGGCTTGAGGTTTTGTGGTCCTGGGGTAGACACTGGCCGGCACAGTCTGAATGTGGGGGGTTGGGGGCCCCACTTCAGAGCAGCTCCTGGCCTGTGCTCAAGGACAACCTGTGCAGCAGGGAGGCCGCTAGGGACGCGTCCCAGGACCGTCCTCATCAGCATTTTAACAAAGGACCAGCTGGCTGGCTTCCCACGGTTGTGGACAGTGGGGGGCTGGGAGCAGCAGCCGACAAGCTGGATGGAAAAGTCAGAACCCCAATGCCTTAAGAGCGGACAGGGAGGCCCACCTCACCGTCCTCTAGCGGGTGAACTCCCAAGCAGGGCTCTCTGTTTTATGGGAGAAACTCCAGAGCCTAGGACAGTGCCAGGCATGTGGTGGGTGCTCGGGAAGCACCAGTGAAGGAGAATGAAGGTGACGGGGTCTCATGGTCTGGCCCTGTGCTGGGGATTTGAAAAGTCAGCCGTGTGTCTCAGCAAATGCTCATGTGCCAAAGCCCTTGGTGTTCACTGACAGCAGCTCGGGATTCACGGTGTGATGCGCTCCAGACGGACGGTCTCGGGCTGTGTGGACGGGCATGTGCTGCAGGGTACTGGGGGAGGGTCTAGGCACGCTGGGCTGCCATGTGACTCAGGGTGGCCGGGAGGGCAGGAGGGCTGTCAGCCTCACCCAGGACTGGCTCCTGGAAAGCTCGGAGGAGAAACCTGGGGCCATGGGCAGAAGCCACAGGACCTGCACGGCCAACTCTTAGCAGGCGGGCAGTGGTGGAGCTGTGTGAACAGGGAGAGGGGAAGGGCTGGACTGGGTGGGGGTCCACCTCATGAGAGGGTGGGGGGCCTCCTGACAGGGGTGTGGGGGCCCTTCCTGGGCCTGTCACAAGGGAGCAGGCTCCCACCACCACATGGTTGGGACGCTTGACTGGGTGGGTGGCAGCAGCCTTGTGAGTCCTGATTATTCCTGGGCTGAGAAGGGAGAGCGTGCTCTCGCTGCCACGGGCCACAACTCCTTGAATTTGGACTTGTTGGGTCAGGTGAACATCTGGATGGGGCTCCTCTGGAGCTCAGGCGGGTCCACCTGGGGGCTGGGCTCACTTGCTCTTCCTGGAGTGCTCAGAGACACACCTATCCCTTGAGTGGGAAATCAAATCCCCTAACAGGAACCATTCTGTGCACTGACCCATCATCGGAAGGGTCTCACTTTCTGTTTACCTAAAGCTCTTTGAAGAGCGTCAATGACCTTTCCCAGAGCCGTGAGGCTTTTGATGTGACACATTGTTTCTCTCTCCTCTTCTATGGGAAGAATTAAGGACAATGATCAAGATTTGACAAAAAGTGATGGCTGAACTGCAGTCTCTCGTTTTTCCTTTTGAACAGGCCGTAGAGGGCTCTAGACCCAGGCCTTTAGCCTCGACCCTGCCCAGTCCCGGAGAGCCACCATAAACCGGGTTCTGCTCCCATCACCTCCAGCAGATGCCAGGAGAATTGGCTGGATCTGAGAGTGGAGACCTAACGCCCTCTGTCTATTCACCCACGGGTGAACAACAAGTCACTGCTGTGTGCGGCTTTTCCTCTGTCTTCCGAGACCATTCATGGAACGTCCATTCAAACACGACTGATGTGATTGAGAAACCAAATGTAAAAGACGATGCCAAAAAGACCAGACCTCAGAGCAAGGAGAAGTTACAAGATAGGTTCCGTCTTCCCTCATCGCCATGTGAGGAAGCCGGCCTCTCCCCAGGAGCAGAGCAGGTGAGTGTCTGCAGGGTTTTCCATGCTGTAAGGAAGCTCTCCTAGCTTGGGGAGTAGAGAAGGTCAGTGTCTTCAGCGTTTTCTGTCATGTAGGGAAGCTAACCTGGCCTGTGGGCGTGGCGGGCCAGTGTGCATGGGGTGTTCTCTGCTGTGACAACGGAGAGGTTTTTGTTCCTTTGAGCCCCACTTTGAAAGCTCTCTGCCTCATAACTGCAGGGTGTGGAGCCCAGGGCCGGTGCTGCGGAGCCTGCGCTGTTTCTCTCTGGAGCAGTTAGCCGTGGAACTCAGACTGGCCCTGAACTGTGAGGACCAGGATCCCTGGGATGGCCCTACCTGTGGAATAAATGGATACAAAGCCCCCTGCTGGGAGGCCAGCCTGGCGCCAGGTGTTTGCCAGGTGCTTCTGTTTGAAGAGGAGGAGTGGGATTCTGGAAGGGGCAGCCCGGCCAAGAAAACACCCTGTCTGTGATGCCGGGAGCACTGGGATTTACATCTGCTCCTGCAGAACTGGGATGCTCCTTGAATCGAGGGTGGAGAGAAGCAAAGTGGACACTGGCCTGGGGACCTGACCCTTCGGGGAGTCTGGAACACCGCCCAGAGAGGCTTCAGAGGCCTGGACAGGCCATGGGGAGTGGCAGGCACTGGGCCATTTTGACCATGCCAACAGCAACTCCTGCAGGCCCACCTGCTACAGGGCTACGCCTGCTCCCTTGTCCCCACGGGAACTGTTCTTATGGGAAGCTGTGACGGGTGCTCCTGAACAGGCCACCCCCAGCATTGTGGGCCTGGGCCTAAGGATGTGAGGCCTCTGCCGTGGGTCCCCATGTGTAAGAGGGGTATGTGACACCAGCAGCCTTGTTGCTGCCCAGGGCCCTCAGCCTGTTGTCCCTGGTGACTGTGAGGGTAGAGGAGCCCACGGCAATCAAGTATTTGGAGAAACAAAAAGTCCGAGTAGCCACAGAGCCACTTACTATCTTAAATTTGCTGTCATTTGCCCACTGAGCAGCTATTGCAGACTGGTGGTTTTCTGAGATGCTGTATGATATGGTGTGGCTGTGTCCCCACCCAAATCTCATCTTGAATTGTAGTTCCCATAATCCCCATGTGTCATGGGAGGGACCCACTGGGAGGTAGTTGAATCATGGGGGCGGTTACCCTCACGCTGCTGTTCTCGTGATAGTGAGTGAGTTCTCACGAGATCCGATGGTTTTATAAGGGGCTTTCCTCCCTTTTGCTCAAACATCTCCTTCCTGCCATCATTTGAAGAAGGATGTTTTTGCTTCCCCTTCCTCCACAGTTGTAAGTTTCCTGAGGCTTCCCCAGCCCTGCAGAACTGTGAGTCAATTAAACCTCTTTCTTTTAAATAAATTACCCAGTCTTGGGTATGTCCTTACAGCAGCCTGAGAACCGACTGATACACCATGTCGCTGAGTATCTGTTTCTCACCGCAGACCCTATATGGAAACCCTCCTCTCCAATCTCCCCTGCCCTCCCTTTGCTTGGCATCTCTGGGCACCGCTCCTTCCCTCGCCCAGGTCTGCTGGGCTCTCACGTTAGCCTCTGTGTGTTCCCACCTTCCCTCCTAGACGGGTTCTTCTCGTCATCCCAAACTCCTCACTTACCTTTCTTTTCTCTCAGTCCCTAATGCAGCTGGCCTTGGCTAGGTGGTTAGGAGCAAAACAGTTCAATTAAATTGACTCATTTATACTAGAGTGTGGCGTTTGAGGCCTGAAGGAGTCTGGTGCTATCCTGAGCTCAGGAGTTGCGTAGGGAGGGAGGCTCTACCTGGAGGCCTCGAAGCGGCCTGTGGGGCTGAGCAGAGGAAGCATCGACGACATGGTGGGGGCTCAGGACGCGGTGGGCTGACTTCCCGGGCGGCCCTCATGCTCACCATTCTCCATGGCTTCTCTGACAGCCAGGTGTGCCTTACGCTGTCTCCTCTTCCTCCACTGCTTCTCTGGACTCGGACCTTTCCCCCTTGCCTCCATCTCAGCCTCGGCCTCAGGGCCTCAGTCTGTTCTTATTTCCTCTCATTCCTTCAGTGCATTCATGAGTCTGATGCACAGAGATGGGTCCCAAGGCCCCTCCTGTAGACTCGCCTGTGACCTCACCTGGCATGGGGCCAGCTGCTAAGAAGATGCCCAGTGATATTTAACCCGTTACTATCAGGCAGTTTGCACAAGCCAATGGATGGGAGTAATTCAGAGCTATTAGGAATGTGAGGGTTAAGTAGAACCTTCTTCTTGCATAAGCCTGGCCTGGCCAGTCTCCAGTTCAGTCCTTCTCAGCTCCAGAGGCTGGCTCACTGGGGCACTGTTTGGGGAATGGAGTGGGTTGCAGATTTCTGGACCCCAACAAAAATGCTCGGTCCAGGTTGTGTATTTCCTAAGCTCTCCTCCCTGGTTGGGAGCTGTGACCTAGTCCTGCATGTGGGGTATACCACAGGCATCCTGCACGTGTGTCCTTTCTGGATTTGAATCTCTAGGGTAAGGGGGAGATATTTCACACCCTATGGAGTCTAAGTGCCTCACCCTCTGAGCCTGTATACACTGGTATTTTTCCTAGCAAACTCGTCTGTTAGAGGGAAGCTTTTCCCCACTTCTGGGGGAACCACCCTCCCGGGGCACTCTGGCTCTCTCTGCACCTGTTGTGGGGAGGAGACATGACTTAGCTGAAGCTTTGGGAGAAGGGGCCAGCCATTGTGGCAGCACCTGTCTTGGCATCTGCCTGCCCCTGAGACATTTCTGCTGTGCTTCCCTGGGCTGTGGTTTTTCCAGGGTCAGCCCCATGGCAGGGGGTAGGGGTTCTGGGGTTCCCTTAGTTCCCACAGAGACTGGGAGATCTGCCCAACCTGGGGAAGCAGGCACGTTCTCCCAACAAAGATTTATCCTCCACCAAGGAGATGTTTCCGCCTGCATCTGCTTCCGCCTGCCACCCGCCTGTCCCGTTACATCTGGACTTGGGCGGGGGTAATTGCAAGGCTGAAATTACCATCAAAGGAAAACCTGCCTGTATTCCCAGAAGAGGGTTGCTTTTCCTGATGTGTCTGAGGAGTGCCGTTGGAATAACCCTCTTTAATACAGACTTCTTTGATGAAGAACATGGAACAAATGGGGAAAAGTTCCTTTATTACACAGTGTGAACATTTTTGGCCCATGCTTTATTATACAGTGGAGGGATGGGATGCTCATACGCTTTGCAAGCTCTATTTGGAAATGTGTCTTGGCGAGTTAATGTGTAAGCAGAGTCAGGCATTCCCTGACCCCCTTGAACCAGTGGGGTCGGCTTTGGCAGATGGCGGGCAAACCAGTCCTGGGAACTAGAATTTACATCTGGATGCCAGATTTCAAAAGAGTGCTGAACTTTCCCGCTGCTGGATGCATTTTCAGGCACTGCGTGGGGATTTCTGATACCCAGTTCTCTCCTGGGCAGCTGTTGATTGAATGCGCTGTCTTGGTTTTAAATGAGCTGTCCTGTTACTTGCACGTGTCTTTGACCACGTGAAGCTGCACTTGGGGAAAGCGCATTGTCTGTGTTTGTTCGTGGCTCACTGTGCGGCGCTGGGCAAGTCATCTGCTAGACCGCGGTTTTGCCTCCTGTCAAATGGGGGCATGGTGACTGCCCTGATCTCAGTGTGCTGAACTGTACTCATGTGCCTGTGCCCTGCGTGCCTGCAGTGGCTCCCGAGGGCGAGAACGTGCCTGAACGCGCTCTCCAGAGATCCCAGAGGAAAGGGAATGATCCCTGCCAGGTTAGGGTTGACTTCCTCCGCCTCGGGAAGCTGCAGAAACGGTGTTGGACACCGTAGTGCTCACATGTCCATGTGCCCTTGCCCCAGAAATAGCTGGTCTTAATGCTCAAATTATGGGGTCACGTATGCAACACCACAGACCTCTAGGAATAGTGCAATTCGAGGGCTACTAAGGGGAATTTTGCTTTTTTCCTTACGTATTGTGGTCGGTAATGTTGATGTTGGACTTGGCATTTCAGTCGATGTTGTTTTACTCTGATCCAAAATCTCCCGGACTAGAATTTCATCTTGGGAGAAGCACACAAGAACACGTTAGAGTCGGA
>CM052648.1:191459603-191475982 GCA_028533165.1 Leontopithecus rosalia
GTTTAAACCTGTGCATACTTTTCAGAGTTCCCATATTGTATTCTTCAGTTCCATTAATTCACTTATATTCCTCTCTAAATTGTCTATTCTCATTAGGATTTTGTCAAACCTTTTTTCAAAGTTCTTAGTTTCTTTACGTTGGGCTACAACATGTTCTTTTAACTCACAGAAATTTCTTATTATCCACCTTCTGAAGCCTGATTCTGTTAATGGAATGCACTCATTCTCCATTAAGCCTTGTTTCCTTGTTGATGAGGAACTGTGATCCTCTTTAGAGGGAGAGGCATTCTGATTTTGAGTATTCTCAGCCTTTTTACGCTGGTTTCTTCCCATCATTGTAAATTTATCCACCTGTCATCTTTGTAATTACCAACTTTCAAATTAGGTCTCTGAGTGGACGTCCAAGTTGTTAATTCCCAGGGCCGAAATCTGAGCAACTCACTGTGCCGGCCAAAACAGCGGCATTAAGACTGATTGTGCTTTTCTGCCCAAGAATCTCCAGTCTGGCTTCCTTCTTGAGTCTGTAATAGGTGACTCTGCCTTCCTGGAGCTCCAAACGTCAGTCAGAAGGGGAACCAGTCCCGTTTACTCTGCACCAGGAGCTGCCGCACCAAGGTGCTGGCAAAACTGCTGCACCGGCCACAAGAGTCGCACTGGCGACCCGTGGGGTTCCTCCACTGGGAATCTTCTGGTCCGTGAGTGACAAAAATTTGTCTGAAAGTGTGGCATCCTCTCGTTCTCTGCACTTTCACTGGAAGCTGCAATCCCAAGATGTTAGCAATCAGCCATCTTGGATTGTTATTGATAGTAAGTCTCATGAGATCTAATGGTTTTACAAGGGAGCATTTCCCTGCACAAGCTCTCTCCCTTTGCCTGTCACCAGCCATGTAAGACATGACTTGCTCTTCCTTGCCTTCTGCCATGATTGTGAGGCTTCCCCAGCCACGTGGAACTGTGAGTACATTAAACTTCTTTTTCTGTATAAATTTCCCAGTTTCGGGCATGTCTTTATCAGCAGTGTGAAAATGGATTAATATACTTAGTTTTAAAACAAGTTACACAAAGTTGCAGAGCTCTTTAAGAAAGCCATGATTTACCCAGACAAATCAGTACTGATGTGTTAACTGAACTCAATTAGATTTTTCTGGGTTCTATTTTGTACTGATCTTTTCTTGTTAAATAAAAATAAGAAATTCCATAAAAATATTAACAAATAGTTTTGTCAAAGCCAAATATAATACAAAACATATTTGTATTTACAAACATATTTACAAAACATATTGTAAAACAGCTTAAAACTTAAAAAGAAAAAAATAACAGCTTCAAGAAAATTAAGTACTAATTAAGCACTAAGGGAACAATCATCTGAGCTAGATATGGTAATATCTTTCTAGAAATATTACTTATGTTACCCACTTCTTCCTTATGCATCTTATTGGCTACTTAAGAAAGCAATGCATTTTAAAATCACATTGAAATTAATTAATATGATAACTGGAGGCAGTGAAAGGTAACTGAGACACCATTGCAAATGCAGAATTTTTTTCAATTTGAAATTGAACATTTAATCAACAATTTGAAATTTTCTATTTTTTTTTTAGACGGATTTTCGCTCTTGTTACCCAGGCTGGAGTGCAATGGCGTGATCTCGGTTCACCGCAACCTCCGCCTTCTGGGTTCAGGCAATTCTCCTGCCTCAGCCTCCTGAGTAGCTGGGATTACAGGCACGTGCCACCATGCCCAGCTAACTTTTTGTATTTTTAGTAGAGACAGGGTTTCACCATGTTGACCAGGATGGTCTCGATCTCTTGACCTTGTTATCCACCTACCTCGGCCTCCCAAAGTGCTGGGATTACATGCTTGAGCCATTGTGCCCAGCCAAAATTTTCTGTTTTTTTAAAGTCCAGTAGCTCTTGGAGGTGAATAGACCAAATGACTCATTTTAATAGGTCTCATCATTAATCTCTGCTCATAAAATTGGCTTCATTGCCTTTGTGTACCTGAGACTGAAATCCAGAGCTGTTCTGGGGTCTTCAGGTAGTCTAGGCATTCAGTGCAAACTTGTCTTACACAAAGAGGTCTGCAAAAATATTCTGGCTGCTATAGTTTGAATGTCCCCTCCAAAACTCATGTTAAAGTTTGTCGTTGTGATGGCATTAAGAGATGGGACCTTTAAGAGTCAGGTCATGAGGGCTCTGCCTTCATGAATAAATTAATGCCATTATCATAGGAGTGGGTTTGTTATCTCAGGAATTCAGCCCCCTTCTCTCTCTGTCTCTCGCTCCCTGCCTCACCATATGATACCTTCTGCCATGTTAGGATGTAGCAAGGAGGCCCTCATCACCTGTGGCCCCACAATCTTGGACTTTCCAGTCTCCAGGACCCTGAGACAGACAACTCTCTCTTCTTTATAAATTACCTGGTAGTCTATGGTATTCTATTATAGCAGCAAAAACAGACTAAGACACTGGGCTTTTACTTTTTATTTCCTTTCTATTGATTTATACTAGGCACATCTAATTTCAGCTCTTGGAGCTGGCTGACATGGTCAATTGAACTGAGGCTTTGTGGTGAAGAAACAAGAAAATGAGAGGAAAAAACATACTTCACTTTGGTGAGAAGCTAAGAATGAATTTGATTCCAAAATCAAATTCATGCCAAAAATTACAGGAAAATGCAATCATTTAGGGATAATGAACCTGGAGTTTCAGACATGAGTGGAAAGTTACTGAAGGTTCCAGAGCATGTCAGTCCCAAAAAAAAAAAAAAAACCCTCTTTGGCATAAGGATTGTTTTGAGCTGAAGGCAATTAAGAATCAACAGATGCAGGAAAAATTCTCTGCTCTTTTGTGCCTAAAAGCAATGCATAAACTTGTCTTTGTGAAAATGACTTGAATTTTTCCCTCTCCTGAACCAGGATGAAGAGAGCTACCTTTATCACCAGAGATGGAGAGCCAGCACCAAGACAAGTCAGTAGAAACAGACCTTATTAAAATAAACCTTACTTTCATTCGTTCCCTGATATATTCCTAGTCACCTTCCCGAAAGTTATCACCTCTAGAAGACTAAAACCTCTCTCCTTTGTCTAATCATTTCCTTACAATTTATTGTCTTTTGTTAAAATGGTATGTAATCTCTTAAGTCTAACTGCTTCTTCAGTTTTTCTTTTTGAGACGGAGTTTCGCTCTTGTTACCCAGGCTGGAGTGTAATGGTGCAATCTCGGCTCACCACAACCTCCGCCTCCTGGGTTCAGGCAATTCTCCTGCCTCAGCCTCCTGAGTAGCTGGGATTACAGGCACGCGCCACCATGCCCAGCTAATTTTTGTATTTTTAGTAGAGATGGGGTTTCACCATGTTGACCAGGGTGGTCTCGGTCTCTTGACCTCATGATCCACCCACTTCGGCCTCCCAAAGTGCTGGGATTACAGGCGTGAGCCACTGCGCCTGGCCTGGTTTTGTTTTTTTTTTTTAACTTTTTTTTTTATGTGAAGCCCTTGTGCACATAAAATTCAAAATATTAATACTACCTTTATGCTTTTCTCCTCCTGTCAATCTGTCTTTTGTCAGTTTTGTTCACAGGCTCCAGCCACTGAACCAAAGCAGGTGGAGGAAGTGTTTTTGTCCCCTGCAATGCACACTGTATGTCTGCTTGTGTAGCATACGCCTCTGTATGAAAATTTCCCTTGCTGTTTGCCATAGGACACATGAGCTGAAGCTGAAACTGAATGGGGAAATACAACTTTACTCACTTTCATGGAGCAATTGGGGAATGAAACAAATTTGCATGCTTCTTTGAGGAGTATGTCACAAGACCTCAGAGGCTGCTATTATTGGCTGAGCATTGCTGTCAAACTTCTGATTCATGTCCAAATGCTTCTGGTCTCATCCCTGACTTGTGAGGTGTGTTCTCCATAGGTCCATTCCCATCCCTTTCTCCACCACTCCCAGTCCCACATTATTTTCTGCATGCTGTGCAGTGTGCTCTGCTGTACTGACCACCTTAACTCGCTGTGCGTGATCTTCCATTTGTCCTGAAAACAGCATACTCATGTAGCCTTCTTCTTTGGTGACGTCTGGGTCATGTGTTGGTATTATACTCACTCTCATTTTGATGATTTGAACTCTTATAACTCGTTGCTTAATACATGTAAAAATGTAAGACAAACTTTCATGTTTCAGTTATTTAAAGATAAACCACTATATAAAGTCCATATCTATTCAACAGAATATTAAGCACTTTAAATTCTCATTTAAAGATATTAATCTTTCTTTGTCTGTAAAGTTATAACTATTAGTTAAAATGCTTATTTTGATAATTTCACACTTTCACAAACATTGCAAAAATTGTAAAAAGATTTTCTAAATACCCTTCCCTTGCATTCCCCAAATGTTCCTACATTAGCATTCTTTCTCTCTCTCCTCTCTGCTCTTCTCTGTTCTCTCTTCCTCAAGGTTCTGCAATTACCGATCCTGACACTTAAGATCTGAGTTTAGGTAGAGCTTTGGGAAGTTCAAGATCCCTCGTCATTTGATCTGCTAATGTCTTTTGCTCAAGTGACACTTTTTACTGCAACTGCTATTGTTTGCCTTACTAGTTTCAGCTGCGGGATGTTTAAAAAATGCGTTGTGATTTATAGAGTTAAAATTAATCTTTCTTGACATAAAGCACATGTGTTCTTTGCATTGGCCTGCTATGTTTAGTACTGCCATGCTGGTGGGTTTACACCACCTGCCAGTTTGTCTTGTTATAAGTCATCTGACTGCTTTAATCTCTGTGGGGTACCTGTTAAGAATTTGGGTTCTGAAGTCCAATTATTTGGATCCGACTCTTGGCCTTCGTTCCTGAATACTGGACAAAATATCTTCACCCCGCTGGGCCTTCCCTTCCACATCTTTCAGATGTGCCTATGGTAGTGCCTATCTCATAGGACATTGTGTATGTGTAAGGATGTGTCAGACAGATAGGAAGTGTTCAATATATTATCCACTGTTACACTAATCTAAAAAGAACACTGGATCAAATTTGAACTGTCTTCTGTGCCTAAAATGTCTATGGCCTTTTTCTTATTTACTTGCAATTCTCTGCTGTTTGGTTTTCTGATGGGCTCTACATTTCTAAGATTTAATTTAGTCTTGATTAATTTTAGTGAAGTTTTTCTTCAATTTACTCAAAATAATGTATTTACCATGGAAAGTTAGTAAAGAGAATTGCATTATATGTTTGATCTTTACATAATTAAAACTTGAGGATTTTATCTTTTCAGTTTTTATGTAGGTTAGTTGTCCCTCCGTATGGCTAATGTGGGTGGTGTCTTGGACTGAAATATCTTATTTCCTCAACTGTACAGTCCATTTTAAATAGCAATATGTGTGGATTGTAACCATTCACTTGATAGAAATGTTAGGTCTGTATCTGTCTCTCCAAAATTCATGCATTAGGACTTAATTGCCAATGGGGTAGTGTATTAGCTCATTCTCATACTGCTGTGAGGAAATACCCAGGACTGGGTAGTTCATAAAGAAGAAGAGGTTCCATATAGCTGGGGAGAGCTCACAATCGCTGTGGAATGTGAAGGAGGAGCAATGACACGTCTTACATGGTGACAGGCAAGGAAGCGTGTGCAGGGGAACTGCCCTTTATAAAATCATTGGATCTCATGAGACTTACTCACTATCATGAGAACAGTATGGGAAAGACCTGCCCTGAGATTCAGTTACCTCCCACTGGGTACCTCCCATGGCAAGTGGGGATTATGGGAGCTACAATTCAAGATGAGATTTGGGTGGGGACACAGCCAAAATGTATCAGATAATATTAAGAGGTGGGGTGTTTAGGCGGTGATTAAGTCATGAGGATGAAGCTCTTAAGAATGGAATTAGTGACCTTATGAAAGAGGTGTGAGGGACTTGTTTGCCCCTTCCATCTTTTCTGCCAGGTGAGGACGCAGCACCAGGTAAACATGTTGGAAGACACGGAATCTGCCAGCACCTTGATTTTGAACTTCCCAGCCTCCAGATCTGTTGAAAATAAATTTCTGTTCTTTCTAAATACCCAATCTGTGACATTCTGTTATAGCAGCAGAAATGGACTAAGATAATTTTATTGAACATCTAAGGAAATGCTACTTCCTTTACTTAAAAATAAAACATGAAGTTTCTGCAGGTCAGGAGGGCCTCTTAGACCAAGTCATTGGTCTGACTCTGAGATTCAGCTTCCAGCATCCTTTTCTGAGTCTTGCTTCTCTCTGTCTTCTAGGTCTAAGCACTCCTGTTCACCATGGAGTCACTGTGCTAAAGTGGAGCCCTGTGGCTCTCACACTGCATGTCTCTCTGTATGCCCTTGAGAGCCTTGCAGGAGTTTTAATGTGGACTGATGTAGGTATGAGGATTCTCAGAGCCCTGTGGAATGACTGCTGTGCAGTGAAACTTGAGGACCATGGTCTACCCAACCTCTGATTATCTGTGGCACTCCCCAGAGTCAGGTGGGGAGCTGCAAAGTTTGTTCTAAAATTGAGGTGATGAGAGGGGGCTGAGTTCAGAGTGCCACCTCCTTCCACACCAGCTCCACACACTCATCTGCCCTCCACACTCACACTCCTCTGTGCAGTAGGGCAGGCTCCAAAAAATTCCCTTGGAAAGAACTCCGCTTAACTTTGCTCTATGCAGTGTTTCCAAACTTAATATCAAGTCAGTGATGTGCTAATATGTGGGCTTATTTTATTAACACATTAAGGATTAGTGGCTGTTTCAAAACACCTGCAACAGCTTAACAAGTGCTGTGGAATGTATGGTTTCTGTGGGTGACAAAGGCACAGATACCGCGGTTTGTTAGTCGAATTTATAATTGAAGGAAGAGCTAAATTTCAAATAAAGATTGTTGCAAATGAACATGAGATTGTTTTTCATCCCAAATTCACAGAGCCCCTTCCAACCCCGCCTTCCTGTCCATGGGCTGCAGGAAGCGAACCCAAGTTGGAATGGGACCCAGGGCTTTTCTCTGATCTGGGTTCTTGAAAACACGAGAGATGCATGAATCGGGCGTGGTGCTGGTGTGAGAGCAGCACTTTCCATAGTGACCTGAAGCCTGAACACACCTTGACCTCCAGCTCCTCCTGCTGGGAGTTGGATCCACTGGAAGGGGTGCGTCTTCCTCTTGGCTGTCTCTGTCCAGAGCTGTTCCTCAGGGACTTCTTGCATTGGGCTCCTGCCAGTCTCAGGGACCTCTCAGTGTCTCTGTTGACGGCTCAGCAGAGCTCACTCCACGTGTGAAGGCTTTCTCCTGTCTTCCTTCCTGGAAGCTCTTTGAACGCGATCATGGCTGAGTACTGCACTGCCTGCCTGCCCAGCTGCCTCTGGGTTTGGCTAAGTTTCAACCACAAGATGAAAAGGAAACTTCCAGATGGCATCTGGGCTTTGCTATTTCTGGTGTGATGTCATTAAAATCTGCCTCAGTCTAGCATCTGTGATTTTACTTTTTAGCATCAAAAAGATATGGCTGTTAGTGCAACAATGCAGAAAATGATATCCAACTTTTATTTTATGTGTATATTTTATTTGTAGCTCATAATGGGGTTCAGGTCACACTAACCCAAAGCATGGCGCTTTGACATTTGAAAAAACAGCAGAAGCAGGAAGGTCTCTCTCATCCTCCTCTGCCCTTCTACCCTGAAGCAGATCTTGAGACCCTCATTCAAGAAGAGCATACCCTTTACCCACAGAAAAGAAACGTTCCTGTCTCTGAAGACACAGGGACGCAGAACAATCTGAACACACTGGCCTTACTAAGCCCCTCCCGCCCCCCAAGTTATTACTGTTAGGTCACACCCCCTCTGTCCAGCCATACTTCCCCGACACGGTCCACTCTTCAAACCTAGCATGAAAAATGTGTTTCCCTGTTTCTTTGGATCTTTATTTCTGAAGACTCCCATGTCATGTGCAAATTGTGTTAAATACACTTGTCTGCTTTCTTCTTGGTAATCTGTCTTATAGGAGGAGCCTCAGGCACGAACCTAGCATAGGGTGAGAAAATATACTTATTTTTTATTCCTTACATTTGTATTTATGTTGAAATGCAAAGACAGGCAAAAATAGAGGGCTATACGAATTTAGCAGTATTCTACATTATTAATTTGGAAAGTACTTCAAAATTCGGGGACATTTCTAATTACTTTTGGAAGGAAAGGCAGTATTATGTAAGAAAACCACATTTTCTCTCATGCATTACTAAACAACGGAAGTCAGACCCTTATGCCTTTTTGTAGCTGACATTGTTTCTGACCCCTAAAAACTGACTAAAGCAAACAGATCAGGTTAATTCAGTGTTAAGTAAATAGAGGGTGGTGAGATTTTGAGATAAAGTACCAGACCAGAAAGGATCAGTGCTTCAAAACAGTCGGGGAAAGTCGAATTAAGCACTCTTGCTTTCAAGTTAGAAAACGTTCACATCTGTTTCAAGTGTTTACTTAAATGCTCTAATAACACCGTAAAAATTGACATCCTTGAATTTGAAGGTCAGTGGACTGTAAATAGTGCAGTTACTGCTTTTTGGAATATCTCTACGGATTCCTTTTAGACTCTTGCTGTTTTGTTTCTTTTACTGTTTTGCTAATAATTTTAAAAATGTAAATGTTTACCATATAAAATGTCTTACTGCCTTGGCATTTTTATGGCATCCATCTTAGAATATTATAATTTGTAAGTTTATCTTGCAAATCATCTTTTGCTGTACAGAGAATCTGACCAATTCACCCATACCCCTGGTCCAGCTGCCATTTTATTTTCTCTAGGATATTTCTCTTAGCAGAAATCTCTCGGTAGCTGCCTGCATGATTGGCAAATTGAAGTTGGAATTTTTTATGGTCTGTATTAATGGAACTGATTCTTAGAAATTAATTCCCTTCCTAAGAAAAGTACCCTCTTCATTTCTGCTTTTTGCAAGGAGTCACTGGCATTTGTCCAACAGTTGATGAGAAATTATTATATAATTATATTCTGACCTTGGCTTTTCCCTCTCTACATATTTCTCACAGGTTGATTATATTCTAAAGCATACCAAGCTCGTCGTGTTTGCGGCTGGAGTGACTGTGTGCAGCTTTGCGCTTAGATGAAGCGATACTTTCGTAACTTCTGAAGATGCCTGAATGGTCTAAGGTTCTAATGGTTTATATTTCTTATTGTTCATATGGATAAAAATATGGCTGCATTCCAATCGCCAAGATACATTGGTGTGTTGTCTGTAAAAACTAGCTCTTCTGTTTAAATGAAGAGCAGATAAACAGCATATAAACGATTAGTCTAATCTGTTCAGTGGCAAATTACAAAGCAATGATTGTGGTAGAATAATCTTTCAGATTTTCCATTCTGAGCTTAAAGAATGCAGAAATTCTTTAACTATATGCTAAAGTGGCAATAACCTAATTACAGTAGTTTTGTTTGTTCCTCAAAGCGTTCATTAGTTCACTTGTTTACAATTTAAAAGTGAATATAAACCTTGGAAGCAAACATTTTTTAAAGATCAGTTAATGATTTAATAATTTGAATTGTTCTCCAAAGATTAGTCCTGTCAATTGAAAATAAATGTAGACATTTCTTCTCTATGATCATCAAACTTTTGACATGTATTCATACGCCTATTTATAAAGGAGATTGGTGGCACATAATGGATACCATCTAGCCTTTATTTACAGCAATCAAACATAAGGGCTCCACATCATTAACATGTCCGGTGTGCATGTGTGCACATACAGATACACACCCACACATACAACACACATACGCACACATGCATATACGCATATATACACACAGACACATAAACACACATAGACTCTTCACAGCCTAAGTGGCTCCCCCAATATAAAATGACCTCCCTCCACACACCCTCTTCCTTCGTGCTGTCTCTAGCTTGCCTTTGCTTTTCTTCATTGCCCAGGATTGCCAAATGCACTCAATTTCATCTTTGTTTATGGACTTGTCTGTCTCTCCACTCGAACAGTGCCCGGGAGGACAGGGACTGTTTCTAAGTTGTCCACTGCTGTATCCTTGGTACCTAGATCAACGCCTGGCTCATGATAGGTGCTAAGGATTTGTTCAGTGAGTAAGTGACCGTTCCTATTTGGACTTAGGCTTGTGAAGGGGAAAAAACAGACTGCTTTTCCTCTGCTCTCACCCCACAGTCAACACAGAAGACCTATGATCAAATGTGTGTGTTTCCCCCGCATATACCAAGCAATCACTCTGTTCTGCAACAGACGCCAGCTGGGAGTCCTCCAGTCCAGTCAGTACTGATTCTACCACCTGAGATAATGTCAGACTCCACAGAGTGAGGCTCAGTCCTACCAGACTGCCTCCACTTCTGGTGCCAATCCCAAGCCCTGGGTTGTTTTACCTGTCTTCTGACTGACCAGCTATAAATCAGCGACCCTGTGGCCTCCTCTTTGGGTTAATTAATTTGTGACAGCCGCTCACAGAACTCAGGGAAACCCTTATGTTCACTAGTTTATTATGTAGGGTATTACAAAGAATACAGATGAGGAAGTGCACAGGGCAGAGCATGGGAGAGGGGCACGCCACCCTTCAGGAACCTTCGTGTGTTCAGCTGTTTAGGAAAACCTCTCAAACCCTGCTTTTCCTCTCCTCCCACACCACAGCAGCCAGGCATGCAGGAGACTTCCGTGACCTAACGTGGCAGGGTGGGTGTCCCCACACAGCAAGCAGTGGACACCAGATGGGTGCCCTCTAATTCGGTTCTAACACTATCTACTTGGAGGTAACCTCAGATCCCACAGGTTGAGCCTCAGTCCCTGACTGTCCTGCCCTCAGATGCCTGCGGCACGTCCAGGCTCTGAAACTTCTGACTGACTGGCTATAAATTGGTGATCCCAGGACCCCTCTTTGAGTTCAATTTGTTGAAGTCGTACACAGGACTCAGGGGAACATCGACTTGTGTTTACCAGTTTATTGTAAAGTTTATTCCAAGGATGCATCCGTCAAGGATACAGACAAAGAGGTGCAGACTGAGGTGCCGGGAGGGCGCAGAGCTTCCACACCCTCCCTGGGCATCACATCCAGGACCTCCCCCGGCTCAGCAATCCGGGAGTTCTCTGAACTCTGTCCTCTTGGGTTTATATGGCAGCTTCATTGTGTAGCCATGAATGATTAAACCACTGGCCGATGATCAACATAACCTCAAGCTTCTTTCCCTTCCTAGAGATGAGGAGGTGGGATTGAAAGTCCTAACCCTCTGATTATGCCTTTATCTTTCTGGTGGCAAACCATGCCCTGAAGCTACCAGTAAACATCAGCAAACAAGAAGACAGCGCTTAGAAGTTTCTAAGGATTAAAAGTCGGATGCCAGGAAAACTGGCAAAGACCAAATATATGTACTTCATAATATCATAGCTTCATTCTCTGAATTTTTGTAAAACTTTAGCTTCACATGTGAAAATAAGTAATTCAAAATCTAAGCTGCTGGAACTTTAAGATATTTTGAGTCTTAAGGAAATGTGATTATGGGATCTGACTCATACAAACGGGCAGCTGTAATCTGTATTTGTCCGATTATAGATCAGCCTTCTTCCTTACCTACAGTGTTTTGAAAATGTTGCAAAGGACTAAAGGGTGACAAAAAGACCCCTTCCCTCTTCACTACTGATCTTCGTTGTAGATTAGTGTCCTTCTTACCTTTCTCACACAGAGACTTTGGCTATCACGTTGCCTAAAATAAAATGTTCAATGTGCACTTTTAAATTGGAAACAAAAGCTAGCCATAAAGAGAAGAAAACAAGCCACGTGGAGAAAAAAGCAAACTGTGCTAATTAAATTTTTGCAAGTAATAAACCAGTCTTGCATAGAAAATGTTATAATCCTACTAAAACTTCTTGGTTTTCTGCCTAATGAGAAATATGAAATAAAATCCTAAGCCCCCCATGTGACTAAACAGACCCCCTCTTAGCCAAGAGGACCCCAGAGAAACCTTAAAAGAAACTAAGCTCTCGGCCATGACAGTGTAGGAGGTCAGATGCACCTCATGACAGCCCCTCCTTTGCTAACTGCAATTAGACTTTCTTTTCCTACGATTTAAACAAAAACTAGCCCTCTTGAAAGACTTATTGACTGCGGATTTCAACCAACCAACCCCTGACACTGCCCCTGGTTTGGTGGACAGCAACTGATTAACATTTCTTCCTAATGAGAGACCACCAGCCACAGAGTGGTTCTGGCCAGTTTAAAGAGTCTGCACACTGACGGCCGTCAGGTCCTCTGCTTCACCTTTTGATGTATAGGATCTAATGATAATACACTTAAATGTTAAGTCTCCATCCCAAAGTAAACGTGGGATGCAGGTTACATATATGTTAGTACACACGCCCGTGCCTCCCCTTTGTAAATATTCAGAGCTCCTCTTGTAACCTGTAGAATATCTATACCTAGCCAACCTCTTCAACTTAAGTTTCTGTCTTATCCTCCCTCCCTTGAAGTGCCTGCTTCCGGCTTCTGCCAGAGGCTACACTTCCCAGCCTACAGGATGCCCAGCCTACAGGCAGCAACCCTTTGTGAGAAATAAAGCTCTCCTTTCCAAATGTATAAACCTCATGATTCTTCAGCTGACACTAGATATAAAAGCAAAACAACATTTAACTTCAAAGCACTGACCCCATTTCTCTGGTGTCGTTGTCTTCTGGATGGCCACTTCCAGCTTTTCACCTGAATAAGCTTTTTAAACTGGATTCTGATCATTTCTGTCATTTCAGGTGACACACATAATTCATCACCTCCTTCATTCGCTGATTTACCACATCCTCCTGTGAGCTCCCTAAGAACAGGTTCTGTGGCAGGTAAATTTGGGCTCCCTGTGGCACTCAACTCAGGAGCTTGACACTGGAAGGTGCTTAAACATATTATCGAAGGAATACATTCCTCTATTCAAGTCCTCTTTCCTAAGAACATTTCAGTAAAGTCTATTCTGTAAAAATGTGCATCTGCGGACATGTAATTTGCTTGGTTATAGCTAGGAGCCAGTGTTATCGTTGAAGATTTGTTCTTATAGCACACATTCTTATAAAACCAAGCCTGGGCCGGGCGTGGTGGCTCAAGCCTGTAATCCCAGCACTTTGGGAGGCCAAGGCGGGTGGATCACGAGATCAACAGATCGAGACCATCCTGGTCAACATGGTGAAACCCCGTCTCTACTAAAAATATAAAAAGTTAGCTGAGCATGGTGGCGGGTGCCTGTAATCCCAGCTACTCGGGAGGCTGAGGCAGGAGAATTGCCTGAACCCAGGAGGTGGAGGTTGCGGTGAGGCGAGATCACGTCATTGCACTCCAGCCTGGGTAACAAGAGCGAAACTCCGTCTCAAAAAAAAAAACAAAAACAAAAAAAAACAAACCAAGTCTGGACATGATCAGTGTCTGTCCTTGGCCTAACCGGAGAAAGATTCATTGCTAAAAGATGCCATAATCTGCTCAGGGTTCTTAATCTTAAGTGCTTCGTGTTATAACTTATATTTGTCACTTTAAAAGAACTGTTTCTTCAGCAAAAACTAGGGCGAAGCTACATTTTTAAAGTCCTAATGTCATTGCTATTATTTAATATCCCCTTCAGAAAATATTTTTTGCAATATTATTAAATTAAACTGAAATACACAGAAAATATAGAGAGCATTTTATTATCTTGGTATTCAAGGTTGTAAAGTGTGAGGATTTTGGTATCTTACATATATCTCTTCTCTTCTCTCTCCTTTCAAGGTTTACACTTACATATTTAATTTACTATTCTAGATAACTTCTAGAATGGTACGGAACAGGAGTAGAACTGTGGAACAGAAACATCCTTAAACTGGAATTTCTTGGCACCAGCAGCTGAAGCCGTGTGGCAACAGGAATGACTAGAACGTTACCAAAGTATTTCATTTTTAAACTTTCGATGAGCATCAGAAAGAAATCAACTTGGATAATGAAGGTTTCTTTTTTCTTTGCCTAATTTTTCCTTGTAAATATTTAGATACTATTGGCCAGATGTTGGCGAGAACTGTCTATAAAAAATCAGGTCATGTCTGTTTGCCTTTGTTACGCTGTGTAAGTGAAAACTTAGAAAATTGAAAGCAATTATCTTTCAGACGCATTGGTTATTTTTGAATATTCTATTAAGTGGCAGTTCATTTGCTGGGGGGTGGGGGCTGACAGGGTTTGATTTAATGTAGTACAGCGTATAAATTATTTAATCATAATTAGAAACCAAGAAGCAAGGCAGTGGCACCACTCAAGTCACAGGCTCGGGCTTCAGTTACCTGAACCCACATCTGACTCCTTCAGGTGTGGCTCCCCTTTAAACCTAAAGGGGCAGTCAGGAGTCCTGGCCATGCAGAAATGAATCCATGGCAAAAGCCAGAAATTCTTAGGATAAAAACTTAATTTAATTTTAGTTTTAAAATTCATAAAATCCGAAATTTGAAACAGGTTTCTCCGCTGCAGGTTTTCCTAGAAATTACAGCATGTTGTGTTATCTCCGAGAGAAAAGTTCCAAGTTTCTTGACCATGCAGCCAACTTTTATTTTATTTTACTCAGAAGTTGTTCCAAGGATTAATCCTGCGTAGAAACCACCCTAGCAAACGCACCCTCAATTTTGGGGATTCTAACTCTATTGGAATGTAGGAGTCGCCCGTACTTAGGTCAGACTTGTAGATTATGGAGGGCTTCCGGGGGTGTGACCCAGGGGGTGCCTGAAGGTCTGGAGGGTGGGAGCTGGGATGGGACAAGGCCTCTGAGCTGCATGGGACCCACTCTCGGTCATTGTGAATGCACAGCCAGGCCCCTTAGGGAGCCAGGGTCCCAAAACCAACAATAGCCAAGCATGGGTGACGTGGGGGTTTGACCCTGGGGTTGTGCATAAAGGAGAGCTCGTGGCAGGGGTGGGCGTGCCCCGCCATAGGGGTGCTGCGTCTTCATCCAGAAAATGAGGCCAAGTTGCAGGGGCCCCGCTGCAGGGTGGAGGTGTGGATAGGTAGGTAGGTCCCCAGGCCAGTCTCCAGTAGATCCAGGGGCAAGAGGGCAGGTGCCCTTCCTTCCGGCCTCGACAGTTCGAGGCAGCAGAGCCCGCCTGCTGGAGATCAGGGCGTCCACAGTCCAGCCCCCTGCACCTGCATCGCGGGCTCCCTGCGAGGAAGAGGAGGCTGGGCTCCGGAGGCTTCCAGGGCTCCCCTGCCACCCCCGCCCCATCTCAATAGAGTCAACATCATAGTGCCTTTTGCAGACAGACCCACTTCCCTCCCACCCCGCCCCTCCTCAGCCTAATCTGTTCTTCATTGCTGTAACTTTTGACTTCTTAATAACGTTACATATAAAATCATACAGGCCGTAAGCTCCTGGAATTGGTTTTTTACTTAGCATAGTTATCTGGAGATTGCATCCAGCCTGTTGCCTGTGTCAGTAGGGTGTTCCCTTTCACTGCTGATTACTCTTCTGTGATGTGGATGCACCAGCACTTCCTTAAACATTCACCCATTGAGGACGTCTGGACTGTTTCCAGCTTTTGGCTACTATGGGCAAAGCTGTTGTACACACTGGTAGACAGGTTTTTCTGTTGACTCAAGTCCTCAGTTCTCTGTGATAAATGCCTACGAGTGCAATTGTGTGGTTTCAACCGTGTTTTTTCTTGGGTGCTGGTGAGGCATAGCTCCCCCAAGAGAATGCTGTGGGTTCTTGGCCTTCAGTCTCTTAAAGAATAAGCAATGGGACCACTGCAGGTGCACCGTATACTCGTAAACCAAGAGGTGTTGCAGAAAGGTGATTTTATTTAGGTAGAGAAAAGAGAAGAAAAGGAGAAGAAGAAGGGGGATTCCAGATGGGAAACCGCAGAGGGGAAAGGGAGCGCCCACCATGTGGGAGGGGATCCCAGAGAGCTGGAAGTCCAGCCTGGGTGAAGGAGCAGGGGAGTGTATCCTGGGAGACTTTCCCGCCTTCCCAAGTTCCTCTGGCCAATGAAAGGAGCTCCTTTAAACTTCTGCTGGGGGATTGACTTTTAGTTTCTTCCCACGCCCGTGGAATTCAGACATAAACCGTTAAATCTCCCGGATGGAGAGAGATGGGAGGGGGGCACGGCACTGGGAAATTCTTGTTTTTAAAACTACGCCCCTTCGTGGACCCGGAAAGAGAACACACTCCCTCATGGTCCTGTGGTCATTGCATGATTCTTTTTTAAAGAAATTGGAGAAAGATTTACCAACCATAGGGAGAGCAAAAATAAATAAATAAATAAATAAATAAATAAATAAAAAGCAGGAGATGCAACTCTCGTATTGGGTAAAATAGATTTTAAAGCAACAAAGACATAGTGGTAAAAGGATCAATGCAACAACAAGAGCTAACGATCCTAACACC
>CM052648.1:191476082-191486296 GCA_028533165.1 Leontopithecus rosalia
GGATATCAAGGACTTGAACTCAGATCTGGAACAAGTAAACTTAATAAATATTTACAGAGCTCTCCACTTCAAATACACAAAATATACATTCTTGTCAATACCACATCACACCCACTCATAGGTTTAAATGAAACATTGATTGGTCATTATTAATACCCATTTTTTTTTTCAGAATAAAGCAATATTTTTGTTCACCCTCCCTCTTTCTCTTCCTCTTTCTTCCTCTGCTTTACTCATTTTTTTTTTCTTTCTTTCTCTCAAAAAAAGAAAGAAATCAAATTGTAATCCTCTAGATCCAGGTCGGCAATATCTCTCTCATTGCTTGATTTCCTTCCTTCCTTCATCCCTTCCTTCCTCCCTCCCTTCCTCCTTCCCTCCCTTCCAGCCTTCCTCCCTTTCTCCCCCACCCCAAAAAAAGAAATTGCCACCTGTAGTAACTACACCTATCTATCTATCTAGCTAGCTAGCTAGCTAGCTATTTATCTGTCTATCTAATTAGCTTTATTGAAATATAATTCACACATTATATAGTTCACTCTTCTAAACTGTACAACTCAGTGTAGTGTAGTACATTCATAACATTGTGCAGCCACACCACTATCTCATTTCTAAACGTGTTTGCTGCACAACAAGAAACTCCATACTCATTAGCAGTCATGCCCCAGTCCTCCTTCCCCAGCTCCTGACAACCACAATTCTGCTTTCTGCCTCTACGGATTTGTCTATTCTGAACATTTCATATACATACAATCATACAACAGGTGGCCCTTTGTGCCTGGCTTCCTTCACTTGGCATCCTTTTAAGATGTATCCATGTTGTAACATTTGTAAGTGCTTCGTTCCTTTTCATAGCTGAATAATATTCCGTTGTATGGATATACCACATTTTCTTTATCCATTCCTCAGTTGACAGACATTTGAGTTGCTTCCTTTTTTTTTTGTCTATGGTGAAAAATATTGCTAAGAACATTTATATACAATTTTTTATGTGGATGCGTTTTCAGTTCTCTTTAGTATACACCCAGGAGTGCAAATACTGTGTCATATGCTGTGTTTACCATTTTGAGAAACTGCCAAATTACTGTACAAAGCAGCCGTACCAATTCGTGTTTCCACCAGCAATGTAAGAGGGATTCCAGTTTCTTCACATCTTATTAACCTTTCCCATTTCCCATAATGACATCTCTAAGGACAGGCAAGAAAGCAGAAAAACGGATCACTCATACACATATTATGGGTGCAAATTCAGGAAAGTATAGCCTAAGAAAATATTTGCAAATCATGTGTATAATAAGGAACTTAGTGCCCCCCAAAATAAATAACTCATACCACTCAGCAAGGAAAAGACAAATAACCCATCTGCATTTCCCATTTTCTAATAAGATTTTTTACTTTTATTTTTACTCGAGTTCTGGGAGATCTTTATGTATTCTACTCAGTCCTTTGCTATAAACGTGCAATATATATATTTTTTGCTGTATTTATTTGCAAATATTTTCTCCCACTCTGTAGCTTATCTTTTTAGCTTCTAAACAGGTTTTTTTATTTAAAAAATTATTTGTAAAACAAAAGTTTTAATTTTACGAAGTCCAGCTGGTCAACTTTTCCTTTTGTACATGTTGCATCTGGTGTCAAGTCTCAGAAATTCTTTGCAAAGTCTGAGATCCTAAAGATTTTCTTCAATTTTAAAAAGGTTCATAGTTTTATGCTACAGTCTTTGATCCATTTTGAGTCCATTTTTGTATAAAGTTTGAGACATAGGTTTAGGATTTTGTTATTTTTCCTTTCCCTTTCTGATTGCTGCAGTGCCATTTGATGAAAGACTATCTTTCCTCTGCCAAATTACTTCTGCAGTTCATCAAAAGTGAAGTGAGTAGATTTACATGGGTTTATCTTTGGGTTCTCTACCCTCCATTGATTCAGTATAAGACATCTAGACTCCCGTATGTATATGTTAAATCTTTTTTTTTTCCTTTTTTTTTTGAGATGGAGTTTCGCTCTTGTTACCCAGGCTGGAGTGCAATGGCGCGATCTCGGCTCACCGCAACCTCCGCCTCCTGGGTTCAGGCAATTCTCCTGCCTCAGTCTCCCGAAGAGCTGGGATTACAGGCACGTGCCACCATGCCCAGCTAATTTTTTGTATTTTTAGTAAAGACGGGGTTTCACCATGTTGACCAGGATGGTCTCGACCTCTTGACCTCATGATCCACCTGCCTCGTGCTCCCAAAGTGCTGGGATTACAGGCGTGAGCCACCGCGCCCATCCCAGGTTAAATCTTAATATTGGGTAGATGTTTTATTTCTTTTGTAAAAGTGCTTTATTCTACTGCCTTTTCCTTTTCTTCCATATTAATCTTAGAATAATCTTGTGTATATCCACAAGAAAACCTTGGTGGGACAGTGACTTGCTTTTAAAATTACTCCATGTGTTGGCCAATCATTCAGATTTTTATCACAATGGGGCCTCCTAACAGTGGGGATGGCCCTGTGCCGCATCCTACTCACCCACCTGGCTCCTGCTGGCATTGCCTTCTTTAAAGCACTTATCACCATTGTGACTGCCGTCCTTCTTAAAATCTGCATGCTAGTTAACTGTCTGTCCCTCTGATAAAAATGAAAACTGCACACGGGTGGTGCCAGGCAAAATGTCTGGCCTACTGAACAAGACTCAGTAATATTAACTGGTTGAATGAATGAAAGGTTAGCGTGATAAATAAATCCAAAATTGATTCATGAGAAGCAGTGCAGTCTTTCTTGCCTCTGATGAATTGAGATTTTTTTAATAGAAAAATCATAATTAAATTTAACTTTTGGAGTGTTTATTGGGAATAATAAAGAGGCTAGACGTTTTAAAGACAGCCAGTAAGCAGATGACTATGTCATTTATTTTTGAACTTAACAGATACTTTATTGCTCACCTTTCACACAAAGCACACCTCCAGCCATTTTCTTTCACAGCTTGACGTTTACATGTACAAAAACCCAGCAGGAAGCACCCGGTAGACCTTCAGTGCAGATTTCAGTAAGGCAGAATCAGCCAGGCTTTTGTTTTCTGCAGCAGTAATAAAGGGCCTCCTGCACTTGGCAAAAGTCTGTCCTAACTTTGTAGTGCATTTCTTCCATTACAAAAAAAGTCTCCTGCCTAAAGCAAACTAACTTGTATTTGCTGAACCAGCGGTATTAACTTATGCACAAAACAAATTTCACTCTGCTGTTCCTTCTAACAAATTTCAAGTAAAAATAAGGTTGAAGGAGGAATTTGTTTTGGATGGATGCAGGCAGTGTGAATTGCTATACTTAACTAAATGCCTACATGTCTACAGGTTCACAACTTAGTTTGCTTTTATAATCTTTATGGATTTTGGCCATGTTCAAGGTTTTCAGAGTTGAGATATGATACAGAATTCCATCAATAAAATAAGACTGCTGAATGTGCTATCTGCAGAAGAGCTCATTTAATAGGAACTCACCTCAAAGTTCTATCGTGAAGCACATGTGGCAGAACATCTCCAAATAAAAAGCCAACTGGGGGCAGAACTGTGCTTGGAAAATAGGCATTGGAATACTTTAAGCAAAACGCCCTGTCCAAATCCAAAATGATTACACTGATAACCTCCATTGTGGGAAGAAGGTTGCCCAGGTGCCACCGCAAGAGACTGAAGGCACACTCTGTCCCAGCATAATAAATAACTGATTACTTAGTTATAGCAACGATACCAAACAGATTTACTGATGACTTAGTTACAGTATTGATATATTTACTGATGACTTAGTTACAGAAATGACACCAAATAGATGTTGGATTCAATGACATAATCAATTATATAATCAATCTTATTACTTCATTATTCTGTATAATCTTTACGTTAGTGTAGGAACAGTTTAGTTTTATACTATAGACATAATCGGGTGAAATATAATTTGGAACTGAAGGAACATTGCGAGAAGTGATCCGGAGGTGAGAGTAAACGCCTTGGGGTAGCGCCAGCGCCTGGGGAGGCGCCCCTTGCCTGGCAGGCTGGCCTTGGGCTAGCGCCAGCACCTGGGGAGGCGCCCCTTGCTTAGCAGGCAGTGAGGGGGAGTTTCCCTTTCACTGGGATGTTCAGAGAAAACTCTGCTCTGTCCGGCTCTGGAGGAAGGTGTGGCACTAGCCAGGCTGGCCTGCCGACATCCAGGGGCTTAAACCCTCTCCGTGGTGCTGTGCTCCGATGGCCATCATCCTTGTCCACTTTTGTGTTCCACTTTCCCGCCCGGTGCTCTCTTGTAAATTCTTAGAAGCTGTGAGAAGTAAGAATAGAGGAATCCTAAAAGCCTTTGATCTCTCTGATAAGTGCACAGAAAGACACTGATGTGTGTGCCTCCCCTCATTGCAGCGGCTACCTGAGAGGGAGGGGCCCTCTGTACTGTATCCACGTGACCCCCTGAGCTGTGCCCATGTGGCCCCCCATGTTGTAAGAATGTGATTTGCTTGACCTCTACCAATCATGTCAGATGAGTCACTCCCTGGCACTGCCCCCTGCCTTGTATGCACTAAATATCAGCACGTCCAGGCATTCAGGGCCACTGCTGGACTCGCCCCTCAGTAGCAGTGGCCCCCCGAGTCCAGTTGAATTCTCTTATCTCTGTGTCCTTGTGTCTTTCTTTTCTATGATCTATCGTCTCTGCACACAAAAGAACATCCACGAGACCCTGCACCCCGTGCTGGAAATGCTGTTCACATTGACCCCCTTGGTGATAATTCTGGCTCCCACTTCCTCCCCAGCCTCCTCTCTGATCTGCACAACCACCTTGCCCTCCACAAGGTGCCCTCACCACCGACACAATCACCTTGGTGCCCGCCATCTTGGCATCTATTATCCTGCTGGCAGCCACCACGCTGGTATCCGCTTTCTATATATGAATATGTCTGGAATCCACCATAACCTCTACCTCGATAGCCGCCACTGTGGCCAGCATGAAAGCCACCTGGCTGGAAACCTGAATCTCCATGGCCACCATCTTGGTAGCCACCTCCTCCTCCACTCCATCTGTCCAGCCTCTTTTTTGCTTATTTCCTCTTCCTCCCCCTCGGCCACCATGGTCATAGCCACCACGTCCACCTCTCCCGCCTCCTTGTTCTCGACCTTCTCGTCCTGCATACGAGAAATATTCATAACCACCTCTTCCTCCTCCTCGGCCTTCTGTTTGCTGCTGGGGCTATCTTGCCTCTTCTGCCATGGTGGCATCTCTGGGAGTGGAGGTTTGATTTCATTGGGTCTGCCACCTCTGTCAGGCACCCTGCCCATCAACACCTTATTGATGGCACCACAGTCATCTCTTATAGAGCCACTGCTTGTCCTTAAAATCTTTGACAAGTGCTGTCTTGCAGCCAAAAGATGGGCAACAGAAATAGTACTTTTAGGGGTTAGGACCAAACTTTTCAACTGGTAAACCTTGGCTAATTTTTCTGTCTGACTTTTAGCTCTGTCAGACCAGCTCAAAGACTGTACAGTGACACCCAAATGTTTTATAAGCAACTTTCTCCAGACTTCATACAAACAAAACCTCCGAGAAATATATGGGATTATGAAAAAGACGAGACCTATGACTGACTGGAGTACCTGAAAGAAATGAGAATGTAACCAAGTTGGAAAACACACTTCAGGATACTTTCCAGGAAAACTTTCCCAACCTAGCATGACAGGCTAACATTCAAATTCAGGAAATACAGAAAACCCCACTAAGACACTCCATGAGAAGATCAACTCCAAGACACGTGATCATCAGATTCTCCAAGTTCGAAATTAAGGAAAAAATGTCAAGGGCAGCCATAAAGGCCAGGTCACCTATAAAGGGAAGCCCATTGGACTAAGAGCGGATCTCTCAGCAAAAACCCTACAAGAGAAGAGAGTGGGGGTCAATATTCAGCATTCTTAAAGAAAAGAATTTTCAACCCAGAATTTTATATCTGGCCAAACTTAGCATCCTAAGTGAAGGAGAAATAAAATTCTTTTCAGACAAGCAAATGCTGAGGGAATTTGCCACCACCGGGCCTGCCTGGCAAGAGCTCCTGAAGGAGGCACTAAACATGGAAAGGAAAAACTGGTACCAGCCACTCCAGAACACATAAAAATACAAAGACCAATGACACTAAGAAGAAACAGCATCAACTAGTGTACAAAATAACCAGCCAGCGTCATGATGACAGGATCAAATTCACACATAACAATATTAGCCTTAAATATAAATCGGCTAAATGCCCCAGTTAAAAGACACAGATTGACAAATTGCATAGAGTCAAGACCCATCGGTGTGCTGTATTCAACAGACCCCTCTCATGTTCAAAGACACACATAGGCTCAAAATACAGGGAGGTAGGAATATTTACCAAGCAAATGCAAAGCAGAAAAAAAGCAGAGATTGCAATTCTAGTCTCTGACAAAACAGATTTCAAACCAACAAAGATCAAAAAAGACAAAGAAGGGTATTACATAATGGTAAAGGGATTAATTCAACAAGAAGAGCAAACTAAATTCATATGCACCCCACACGGGAGCACCCGGATTCATAAAACAAATCCTTAAAGAACCACAAAGAGATTTAGACTCCTACACCATAATAGTGGAAGACTTTAACATCTCACTGTCAATATTCGACACATCAGTGAGACAGAAAATTAACAAAAATAATCAAGACTTGAACTCAGCTCGGGACCTAATATGTGTCTGCAGAACTCTCCACCCCAAAACAACAGAATTTATACATTCTCCTCAGTGCTACATGGCAGTTACTCTAAAATCAACCACATAACTGGAAGTAAAACAATCCTTAGCAAATGCAAAAGAACTGAAACAATAACAGTCTCTCAGCCCACAGTTCAACCAAATTAGAACTCAGGGTTAAGAAACTCACTCAGAACTACACAACTACATGGAAATTGAATAACCTGCTCCTGAATGACTCCTGGGGTAAATTATGAAATTCAGGCAGAAATCAAGTTCTTTGAAACCAATGAGAACGAAGAGACAATGTACCAGAATTTCTGGGACACAGCTAAAATGGTGTTAAGAGGGAAGTTTATAGCACTAAATGCCCACATCAGAAAGCTGGAAAGATTTGAAATCAACACCCTAGCATCACAATGAAAAGAGCTAGAGAAGCAAGAGCAAACAAATCCAAAGCTAGCAGAATGCAAGAAATAACTAAGATCAGAGCAGAACTGAAAGGGATAGAGACACGAGAAGCCCTTCAAAAAATGAATGAATCCAGGAGCTGGTGTTTTGAAAAAAAATTAATAAAATAGACCATTAGCTAGACTAATAAAGAAGAAAAGGGAGAAGAATCAAATAGACACAATAAAAAAAATGATAAAGGGATATCACCACCAATGCCATAGAAATACAAACTATCATCAGAAAATAGTATAAACACCTCTACGCAAATAAATAGGAAATCTAGAAGAAATGGTTAAATTCCTGGACACACACACCCTCCAAAGCCTAAACCAAGAACAAGTCAAATCCCTGAATACACCAATAACGAGTTCTGAAATTAAGGCAGTAATGAATAGCCTGCCAGCCAAAAAAAGCTCAAGATCAGATAATTCAGTCAAATTCTACCAGAGGTACAAAGATGAGCTGGTACCATTTCTTCAGAAACTATTCCAAACAATTGAAAAGGAGGGACTCCT
The DNA here is from genome assembly GCA_028533165.1 of Leontopithecus rosalia. Taxonomy (NCBI): domain Eukaryota; kingdom Metazoa; phylum Chordata; class Mammalia; order Primates; family Cebidae; genus Leontopithecus; species Leontopithecus rosalia. The sequence goes on from CM052648.1 coordinate 191,483,751, forward strand.
CCCTAATACATTTTATGAGGCCAGCATCATCCTGATGCTAAAACCTAGCAGAAACACAACAACAAAAAAGAAAACTTCAGACCAATATCCCTTATGATCATCAATGCAAAAATCCTCAATAAAATACTGGCAAACTGAATCCAGCAGCACATCAAAAAGCTTATCCACTGCAATCAAATCAGCTTCATCCCTGAGATGCAAGGCTGGTTCAACATACACAAATCAATAAACATAATCCATCACATAAACAGGACCAATGACAAAAATCACACAATTATCTCAATAGATGCAGAAAAGACCTTTGATTAAAATTCAACAACCTTTCATGTTAAAAACTATCAATAAACTAGGTATTGATGGAACATATCTTAAAATGGAGCTATTTATGACAAACCCATAGCCAATATCATATTGAATGAGCAAAAGTTGGAAGCATTCCCTTTGAAAACCAGCACAAAACAAGTATGCTCTCTCTCACCACTCCTATTCAACATAGTATTGGAAGTTCTGGCCAGGGCAATCAAGCAAGAGAAATAAATAAAGGTATTCAAATAGGAAGAGAGAAAGTCAAATTGTCTGTTTGCAGACAACATGATCCTATATTTAGAAAACTCCACGTCTCAGCCCCAAAACTCATTAAATTGAAGCAACTTCAGCAAAGACTCAGAATGCAAAATCTATGTGCAAAAATCACAAGCATTCCTGTACACCAACAATAGACAAACAGAGAGCCAAATCATGAATGAACTACCATTTACAATTGCTAAAAAGAGAATAAAATACCTAGGAATACAGCTAAGAAAGGATGTGAAGTACCTCTTCAAGAAGAACTACAAACCACTGCTCAAGGAAATAAGAGAGGACAAAAACAAATGGAAAAACATTCCATTCTTATAGATAGAAAGAATTGATATCATGAAAATGGTCATACTGACCAAAGTACTTTATAGATTCAATATTATTCCCATCAAACTGCCATTGACATTCTTCACAGAATTAGAAAAAACGACTTCAAAGTTCATGTGGAACCAAAATAGAGCCTTCATAGCCAAGACAATCCTCAGCAAAAGAGAACAAAGCTGGAGGCATCACACTACCTGACTTCAAGCTATACTACAAGCCTACAGTAACCAAAACAGCATGGTACTGGTACCAAAATAGACATATAGATCAATGGAACAGAATAGAGACCTCAAAAACAAGACCACGTATCTACAACCATCTTATCTTTGACAAACCTGACAAAAACAAGCAGTGTGGAAAGGATTCTGTATTTAACAAATGGTGCTGGGGAAACTGGCTACCCATATGTAGAAAACTGAAACTGGATCCCTTCCTTATACCTTATACAAAAATTAACTCAAGATGTATTAAAGACTTAAATGTAAAACCAAAAACCATAAAAACCCTAGAAGAAAACCTAGGCAATACCATTAAGGACATAGGCACGGGAAAAGATTTTATAATGAAATCATCAAAAGTAATTGTAACAAAAGCTGAAATTGACAAGTGGGATCTAATTAAACTAAAGAGCTTCTGCACAGCAAAATAAACTGTCATCAGAGTAAACTGGAAACCTACAGAATGAGATAAAATTTTTGCAATCTACCCATCTGACGAAGGTCTTATCCAAATTTACAAGAAACTTAAACAAGCTTACAAGAAAAAAAACAAAGAACCTCATCAAAAATTGGGCAAAGGCAGACACTTCTCAAAAGAAGACATTTATTCAGCCAACAAACATGAGAAAAGCTCGATATCACTGATCATTAGAGAAATGCAAATCAAAAACAATGAGATACCATCTCATGCCAGTCAGAATGCCGATTATTAAAAAGTCAAGAAGCAATAGATGCTGGCAAGGCCGTGGAGAAACAGGAACACTTTCACACTGTTGGTGGGAATGTAAATTAGTTCAACCATTGTGGAAGGCAGTGTGGCAATTCCTCAAGTATCTACCACCAGAAATACCATTTGACCCAGCAATCTTATTACAGGGTATATACCCAAAGGAGTGTAAATCATTCTATAATAAAGACATATACACACATATGTTTATTGCAGCACTAATCACAATAGCAAAGAAGTGGAACCAACCCAAATGCCTGTTAATGATAGACTGGATAAAGAAAATGTGATATGTATACACAGTGGAATACTATGCAGCCATAAAAAGGAATGAGATCCTGTCCTTTGCAGGGATATGGATGAAGCTGGAAGCCATCATCCTCAGCAAAGTAACACAGAAACAGAAAACCAAACATCATATGTTCTCACTCATAAGTGGGAGTTGAACAATGAGAGCACATGGACACGGGGTGGGCAACAACACACACCTGGGCCTGTCAGTGGGGGAGGCGAGGGAAGGGAGAACATCAAGACAAATGGATGATGCATGTGAGGCTTTTTTTTTTTCCCTAACAGCATCTACAGAAACCAGCTGCAGGTATGTGAGGCTTAAAACCTAGGTGATGGGTTGATAGGTACGGAAAGACACCGTGGCACACGTGTGGCAAACCTGCGTGTTCTGCGCTTGGATCCTGGAC
>CM052648.1:191486396-191508286 GCA_028533165.1 Leontopithecus rosalia
GTGTTCTGCGCTTGGATCCTGGACAAGCCCCCGTGGCACACGTGTGGCAAACCTGTGTGTTCTGCGCTTGGATCCTGGACAAGCCCCCGTGGCACACGTGTGGCAAACCTGTGTGTTCTGCGCTTGGATCCTGGACAAGCCCCCGTGGCACACGTGTGGCAAACCTGCGTGTTCTGTGCTTGGATCCTGGACAAGCCCCCGTGGCACACGTGTGGCAAACCTGCGTGTTCTGCGGTTGGATCCTGGACAAGCGTCCGTGGCACACGTGTGGCAAACTTGCATGTTCTGCACTTGGATCCTGGAACTTAAAGTAAAAATCAATCAATAAATAAATAGACAAAAATTAAAAAAAAATTCACTCGTAGGCTTTTAAAAGTCTTACAAAGCTAGTACCACAATTTTCGAAAAGCTGTTCTTTGAAGAAAGAAGAATAAATAAATTTTAAGAGATTTGTTGTTTACACACTTTTCTGGACAGTAAATGTGTACTTCACACTTTATGCTTTCCACTCAATTTGTCCCACACCTATTATTAGTTCCCAACACCTGGTAATATTTGGGAGGAAAAAAGGGTTGCACTTTATTTCTGACCTAATCCACATTCAGCGTTCCAGTTGTTTTAGGGGAGGCAAACCATGGCCAGACTGTCCTGAGCTCCCAGGCTAGGAAAAGCACGCGTTGGCAGGCACACCTACGACCCTGCTGGGGACGTCCTGCTTCGGGTCTTCTCTGGAGTGTGTTCTCTTGAGGTGGGAGTCACAGCCCGGCATTTGGGAGGATGAGCAGGTGTCTGCTCCTCACTCTTTCATGCCCTCTCCTCTCTTGGGGGTGCAGACCCATTGTGACATCGTGCAGCCTTGTGTAGCCCTGCAGATCGCTTTGCTCTTCCCTGTGGCTTCCTGGCTATGTGAGGGAGGGTTCCAGGGCGTTAAGCCTCTCAAGCAGCCGCGGCCCAGCAAGTATAACCGTGCCTTCTAGCCAGAGCCATGACTCGCAGTGCGACTGCAGTGCCTAGGAAGACCGGGGACTTGCGTGGCAGCTATCCTGTTGGTGTGGGGAGGGGGTACAGCATGCCGGACAGAGGCATGGCTCTGACCCCTGTTAGCCCAGGGTTCACCCCTGGCTCCCCTCCCCAAGACTAGAACAGGCTTTGCTTAACTCCCCTTTGCCTCAACTTTCCCGTCTGTAAAATGAGGATGTTCCTGCTGCTGTCGACTGAATTGTGTCTTCCCCAAATTCATGTGTTCAGGTGCTAACCCCTAATGTGACTGCATTTAAAATTGGGCTTCCAGGAGGTAAGAAGGTTAAATGAGGTCCTAAGGATGGGGTCCCAGTCCTACAGGATTGGTGCCATAACAGAAGATGGTCTCTTTCCTCCCCGTGCTCACACATCAAGGGAAGGCCATGTGAGGACAGTGGGAAGGTGGCCGTCTACTAGCCAGGAAGAAAGCCCTCAGCAGAAGCCGACCCTACTGGGTCTCAATCTTGGGCTTTTCAATGTTCAGAGCTGTGAGGAAATAAATGTCCATTGTTTCAGCCACCCAGTCTGTGCCGCTTGTTACAGAAGCCTGAGCTAGGTCACCTGCCCCGTACAGCCTCTGGGAGATGTGAGACGAAGCTGGCCTACCACCCGGCAGGGTGGCTCTTAACTACCAGGAGAGCTAGCTTCAGCGTCTCCAAGCCCACTGTACTCCTGGGCTCCTTTCCTCATCTAGCCCTTTTAGGACAGTGCAGGGCTAAGAAAGCTCCGTGAAGACTGAAAACCCACGTGCACCTGTAAGCCCCAGGTAAGGCCGGGACTCAGACCCACTTTGGTGCGCAGAGCTAGTTCTGCCTTTCCATGGACACCCCCAGGGGCTCTGAAAGAGGCTCTCACAGGAGTTAGGGTAGAGGGACAGCTCTCTAAGCCCTGACAACTCAGGGAGCTGATCTAGGAGAGACGGAGGAAGGATGTCCATTATTCTTCAGAACACAAAGGTAGGTTAAAAGAGCTACTGGAGTAGCCCCTGTTCCAGCACCCACGTTAATTCTTTAAAGAACTTGGGGTGAGTTCAGCTTTCAGAAAACTGTTCATTGTCCACTTCTGTCTTTTATGTATTCAGGAAATATTTGTGAATATCTGCTATGAACTACTCTAGCTAGATGCTGGGAGTAGAATGTGAAGGAAGAGAGAAATTATCTCTGCCATGTGGAATGCAGAGACTTTCAACAATGCTGCAAATAAAAATATGATAACAGATTATCATAAGTTCTATGAAGGGGAATAATAGAACTGAGTGAGGACTTGCAGTGGAGGCGAATTTAGCCTGGTTGTTCTGGGAAAACATCTTTGAGGACACATATGTGAGCCAAGGCCTGAAGGACAAAGTGGAGTGGTGAGCGCCTGTGTCTGTGGAGACCACAGGGGACACGGTGAGAGAGTCTGAAACAGGCAAACACAGCAAAATAAGCAAAAACCACCTTACGACTGCAGAAGCTGTAGAAAATGAATGGAAATGCAAATCGTGTCCAGTAGAATGCAATTAATGACTGCGCTGTGGACGGCGACCAGTTCTGCGTCTGTCTATAAATTCATTTCTATATTCTTTTTAGGACCTGAAACTCAGTAACCATTTACACTCACAAACAACTGTATAAATACTCCAAGTCATTCCTTACACGACTGTGAAGCTTTAATTCTTTGTGATATCTCTGTGTCTGAACATCGGAGCTCTATATGTCTTATGATTATTTGTCTGCAATTCAAAACAGGCTTTATCTCTTGTGGGAATGTATAAAGTTTTCTTATCTCTGGGTGGTTGTAGGGCAAAATAATCTTTAGACTGCAACCAAATATTGGGAGATCAGGGATTCTCTGGAGGAAGGGGAGCTCCCAGGCCTCAGCAAGTTGTCCTGTTGGTTTGAGCCATAAAGATAGCTTTATAAGATAGCTCAAATCAAGTTCATTAAGGTATAATTTGTGGATACCTAGACAATTTCTAAGTGAGATAGAATATTGAACACTGATTGCTGAGCATAATTTTAAGTTTATATACTTTTGCTTATTTTCATATGCTAGATAGAGGCTATGTCTTTGGGTCATGCTTACGAACTGGGCACCAGCAGGAGATTTGTCAAAGGTTAGGGGCACCTCCACTCCGAGTCCCTTTGTGCTTGTCAAATTGCCAACCAAAAGGTATCTGAGATAGGCCCCAATCAACTTAGTTTATTTTGCCAAGGTTAAGGACATGCCCGTGACACAGCCGCAGGAAGTCTTGATGACATTTCCCAAGGTGTTGGGACACAGCTTGGTTTTATACATTTTAGGGAGACCTAAGACATAAATTAATATATGTAAGGCGTACCTTGGTTCAGTCTAGAAAGGTGGAACACCTCAACTTGGGCAGGGAGCCTCCAGGTCATAGGTAGTTAAGAGACAAATGGTTGCGTTCTTTGGAGTTTCTGATTAACCTTTAATTGATTGCACAATTGACAGGAATAGTCACTTATGCCTTAGTCTGGCTTAGTGAAACCAGAGGGCAAAGGAAGCGATCAGATATGCATTTGTTTCATGTGAGCAGAGGGATGACTGAATTCCGTATGCCCTTGGTCCACGGGAATTTCCTTGTGGGTCAATTGTGAGGGAGGGATGTAGCTTTTTTATCTTGGTACATATCTTATTTAGGAATAGAATAGGGGGCAGCTTGGTGGTCCCAAGCCTGTCTTTTCCCTTTGGCTTAGTGATTTTGGGGTTCCAAGATTTATTTTCCTTTCACAGTATTAATAAGTTAAATCATAAAATATCTTAAACTTAAGGAGCTCTGTCTGATTGGCTTACAGAAATACATTAGCACTTATATGAAGTGAAAATTTCTAAAATTTCAAGAAAATAAGGAAATTGAACTTAATTAATGAAAGCATGCTTTAAATGTGATGCGATGTGTATATGTACAAAATCTAATTCAGAAATGTTCTAAAAATTCAAGTTTAAAAATTAAGCAAATCCTTGGTAAATGAGACGAATTCAATCCCGTCTAAAATCTGGTTTTAAAACAGCTCTCCCTGATTCAGCAATGTTAAGTAGAATACTTACTACTTGGGTTAGTTCTTCCTTAACTAAGGCAGGTTTACTGATTGAATAAGCCAATATTGCTCCTCTGTAATTTATAAGAGTATTAAAAATAGACGTTTTTAAGTGCGTGGAATCCTGATTCTGACGAGCCGTGTACTCCAGTGCTTGTTATGTTGCACTGTCAGCTTGAAGATGATTTTCAAGATCTTTAGATCACCTAAGATCTCAGAGTGATCTCAAATTGAGCAATTAAGGTATAATTTGTGGATACCTGGATGATTTCTAAGTGAGATAGAATATTGAACCCTGATTGCTGAGCATAATTTTAAGTTTATATACTTTTGCTTATTTTTATATGCTAGATAGGGGCTATGTCTTTGGGTCATGCTAATAAACACATTCATTTTTACCACACTGGAAAGGGATGTGTCTGGCTTGTAGAACGTGGTATGAAGACATCGCTACGCAGCTAATGTGTTCATGTGTGACGGGCAGTGAGACAGAACCCCCAGGATGTTCAGATCCAGAGAGATTTCTTTTCTTTTCTTTGTTTTTTTTTTTTTTTTTTTTTTTTTTTGAGACGGAGTTTCGCTCTTGTTACCCAGGCTGGAGTGCAATGGCGTGATCTCGGCTCACCGCAACCTCCGCCTCCTGGGTTCAGGCAATTCTCCTGCCTCAGCCTCCTGAGTAGCTGGGACTACAGGCACGCGCCACCGTGCCCAGATAATTCCAGAGAGAGATTTCTTATCGGGAGTTGGCTCACATGATCATGGAGACCGGTGAGCCCAGGTCTGCAGCTGAGAACCTGGAGATCCAGGAGAGCGTCTGCGGTGTAAGTTCCAGGCCAGGCTGTCAGGCTTAAGACCCCAAAAGGGTTGATGTTTTAGTTAACTCCAGTGGCAGGACAAGACTGATGTTCAGCCCAAAGTGAGGGAGAACAGCTCCCTCTTGCTTGGCATGGGCAGGGGCCGTCTTCTTTGTTCCCCTCAGGCCTGAACTGGGTGGGCGAGGCCACCTGCATTGTGGAGGGCCACATGCTTTGGCCAGCTCGAAGATTCTAGGGTTAGTCTCATCCGGAAACACCTTCACAGACACACCCAGAGTCACGTCTGACCAAATGCTGGGTCTCCTGCGGCCCAGTCAAGTCAGCACATAGAATTCAGCACCACCCTAGCCCTCCGGTTTCTATTCTGAAATACGGGTGAACATACTCATAGCAGCAACTCAGGGGGATGCACCCAAGCGTGCCTGTGGTTTTGGCAAGGAGAAAGGTGGTTTTGTCCTCAAATGGTGGTTTTACCTTTTCGATCTCTGGACACTTTTAGCACTCTTAGGACTTAACGGAGACTTCAGCTCTGTTTAAGTAGGTCATAGACACATTTATTACATCCAACACTGAAGCTGAAAACTTTTTTAAAATTGTACTTTAAGTTCTGGGGTACATGTGCAGAACATGTAGGTTTGTTACATAGGTATACACGTGCCACGGTGGTTGGCAACATCCATCACCCCATCATCTACGTTAAGTATTTGAGAACTTTTAACAAATATTTATTGTTTCATTGAAAGACAGCAAGAACACACTGCATGTTAACAAAAATGAATCTCAGTATTATTCTCAGTCTTATGGCAAAATCAATTTTGACCTTGTAGACCCTCTGAGATCTGTTTCAGAATGTTTAGGAGCATCATGAAGGACAGACATTGGAAAAAGATTTTTATCTGCCTGATTTTACAATATCTGAATCTGAAATAAAAGCTTTGAAATATGTAAAATTTCAGCGAAGGCCACTGGATTTTGATGGGCTTGTCCCATGGTGACTGCAGGGTCACCTTCCCTTCTCAGTCACTCTCGAGGCCTAAGTGAGCTCCTCAGCCTCCGCTGTCCCCGGGTGACATCCAAGCACCCTGCCTGCCTCCCCAGGAATCCTGCTAGGTGGGTTTAGCCACAATCCCCTCGACCCTGAGATTTCCGCTTGCTCATTTTCCATCCACTGACCCCACTCTACTCCTTGGCTACAAATTCCGTGTTTGTGCTGTCTGTGGAGCTGAGCTCATCTCTCTCCACTGCAGCAGTTTATCTGCTGAGCTGGTTTATCTGTGAGGTCCTCTGGGCTCGGGGTCAGCACAGCGGGTGGGAGCAGGAACAGGTGGTGCACTCAGTACCTAGGGCACTCTCTGTCTGGTGCCTGATTCTTCTATCAGGAGTCAGAGAATTGGGAAGGAGCTTGAACCTGTGGCCATTGCCCCTTGAGTAAATTCTGCTTTCTGTCTTCAGCAAGTGTCATGGATCGTTTTTCTCTTTCACTGTAGCTTTAGCTGAGTCATTGGAAGTTCCAAGCCTTCAAAAACACAAGGAATGCCAGCTGTACCCTTCTTGCAGGGCTAGGTAGGATCAGGTGGGATAGCGTGCATCCAAATATATTTAAATATCATGGAAGTAAACAGAAACCACCCAGATAAGAAAAGCAGAGCACATTATTCAGAACTTGCTGTAGCGAGGGCATCAGCTGCCGACTGGAGAATTTGGCAGGGATCAGAAGGCAGGCAGGGGAGTGGGAGAGATTTATGATGAAGACAAGGGGAGGCTCCTACAGGCACACCCGGAAGGTGGCTGTTGGCCTGAGGGTGCTGCGGGCTGTGGCTGAGGGTGGCAGGCCGTGTGACCGGTGAAGGAGTGTGTCTGGTTCTCTCTTCTCGGTCCTGAGTGAGAAGTAGGGGCAAAAATTAGGGAAATTATTAATCAAGTCTAGGCCACCGGGGCTGATTGTTACAGAGTCACTGTTTGCAATCTGACTTCCTGCAAGTCCGACCTGCAGCAAGCGGTTGCTGGGGCTGGGCTCTGGGTCTCCACCCAGGGCTGGCTTCCGGGGCAGCAGCTGCATGCTGTGTGTCCAAGCTCTGTTTTCAAGTCTGGCCTGGCCACTGTCCATGTGTGCACTTAGTTTCTACATACGTATTAAAGACATAAAACTTCTAATATGTGGCTAAACTGATTTATGACATTAGTGTTCAATATTTTTAAAAATAGAGTGTTTTTAAGCAAAATTCCAAAATATTACTTGAACTAAGTAGACACATTCCCAGAAACTTCCTTCCGAAAGGAACAGCTGCTCCTATTTAAAGATTTCCCTGAAATCAACTGCCCGGAAAGCTGAGCTGGTTTATCTGTGAGGTCCTCTGGGCCCGGGATCAGCACAGTGGGTGGGAGCAGGAACAGGTGGCTGGACTTGGTGCCCAGGGCAATCTCTGTCCAGTGCCTGATTCTTCCATCAGTAGTCACAGAATTGGGAAGGAGCCTGAACGGGGACGTGTCCAGCTCTCTCCCTGGAAGAGTTCATCTACGTTGTTTGCCAAGCAGTTCTTTTGAGACCACGATTATCCTACTTGGCAGCTGATGTGGGTTCTAACTTCCGGAAAAGTCAAGTGGGAGAAGAAATTACACAAGGAGCCAAAGGCAGCCGCAGGAACGAGGCAGGGAGTCTGTCTGTGGGACTGATGGCTCCATCCGAGGACGTCGCAGCTGTTCTGGAGCCTTTGCTGGCTGAGGCTGAGGCAAGGAGACTGTACTGTCGTGGGAGACCTCCCACCAGGCCTGGGTTGGCCGACCTCACAGTGACACAGACTCGAAAGCCCTCGGCCAAACACTCGCATTCCTGTCTTCTCTTTAAGACTTCATTTCCTTAGCAGCAGGCGTTGCCAAGGGACTTCTTAATTTTTAATATGTTTATGGGATATGTATTAGTCTGTTCTCACACGGCTATAAAGAGCTACCTGAGACTGGTTAATTTGTTAAGAAAATAGGTTTAATCCACTCAAAGTTCCACAGGCAGTACAGGAAGCATGGCTCGGAGGCCTCAGGAAACTTACAATCATGATGAGAACAAGCAGATCTTCACATGTCAGGGCAGGAGGGAGAGAGAGGGAGAGAGAGAGAGACAGAGAGAGACAGAGAGAGAGAGACAGAGAGAGAGAGGGAGGGAGGGAGAGAGAGAGGAGAGAGAGAGAGGGAGAGAGAGACAGAGAGAGAGAGGGAGAGAGAGGGGGGAGAGAGAGAGAGGGAGGGAGAGAGCGAGGGAGGGAGAGAGAGAGGGAGAGAGAGAGAGAGAGAGAGAGAGAGAGAACGCAAAAGGGGAAGCATGGCACACTTCCAAACCACCAGATCTCATGAGAACTCAGTATCCTGGAAGCAGCACGGGGGAAACTGCCCTCACGATCCAATCACTTCTCACCAGGTCCCTCCCTAAGTCCAAGGATTACTATTTAGTGTGAGATTTGGGTGGGGACACAGAGCCAAACCATATCAGGCGCATGCATAGCTTGGGTAGCGGTGAAGTCAGGGCATTTAGAGCATCCATTACTGAAATGACAAATGTTGTACCCATCCAAATATTATTTTAATACACTTTAGAAAACATCAAACATATATAAAAATTGCCACTTGCACTACAATAAAATGTTCCTCCCCAACCATTTGAGAATAAGTTGAGGTCACAGTGTTCCATCACCCTCAAATGCCCTCGGTGTACACTTTTAAGGAGGGCTTTCTCCCACACAGTGACAAAATGCCTGTCCAGGTCAGGAAAATAACATTGTTTCATTATACATTATGTAATAATAAATTACAGAAGATTACCACTATCTAATCCTTAGGCCCAGTTTAGCATTAACCCTTAGCCTCAAGTTTAGCAAGGTGATGAATATACTTATTAATAGAATCAAATAAATAGCCTTTCCATATGACTATGATAACTAACTATAAGATGTACTTTAGAAACATTTCTCACATATGAGGAGGCTTTAAAAAGTTTATGAAAAATGGAATTGAGATAAAAGTTTAAAATATGATTTTATGTCTCAACATGAGTTCCATCAAGTTCCAGACAATTTTGGAAGCAATGACACCATAATTTAGTCCATCCCTAAAGAACTGAGTGTCCTGGGAATTTAACTGTGTTAGTGCAGTTTTTTTTTACATTATTAAGTGGAAAAAAATGGGTGCCCTTTACAGATTTTTTAAATATTAGGAAGCAAAGAAGTCAGAAGGAGCCAAATCAGAACTGTAAGGTGAATGCTTAAAGATTTTCCATTGAAAGTCTCGCAAAATTGCCCTCGCTTGTTGAGAGGAATGAGCAGGAGCATTGTTGTGGTGGAAGAGGACTCTCTGGTGACGCTTTCTTAGGTGTCTTTCTTTTTAAACTCTGGCTTTTTCAAAACACTCTCATAAAAAGCCAATGTTATCGTTCTCTGGCCTTTCAAGAAGTCAACAAGCATAATGCCGTGAGCATCCACAAACACTGTTGCTGTGGCCTTTGCTCTTGGCTGGTCTGCATGTGCGGTGATAGGGCCACCTCCACCCTCAGTAGCCATTGCTTCGATTGTGCTTTGTCTTCAGAATGGTACTAGGAAAGCTGTGTTTCAGTGCCTGTGGCAATTATTTGAAGAAATGCTTCTGGATGTTGATCCCATTTTCTAAAAATTCCCATTGAAAGCTCTGCTCTTGAGTGCAGCTAATCTGGGCACAATGGTTTCGGCACCCGTGGAGTGGGAAGTTTGCTCAATGTTGTTTTTTCAGTCAGAATTGTGAAGCTGAACCCATTCAGATGTCTATAGTGTTTGCTACTGTTTCTGCTGTTAATCATCAATCCTCTTCAATTATTGCATCTCAAAAATTGATGTAGACAGTGTGCTGTGGAGGGCTTCATCTTCAAAATTACCTCACCACTTCTTAAAACAAGTTATCCATTTGTAAACCACTGATTTCTCTGGGGACAGTGTCTCCATAAATCTTTTCACAAAGCATCCATGATTTCATCATTTTCCACCCAAATATTTGACATTGGGTGCAACGGTTCACACCTGTAATCCCAACACTTTGGGAAGCCAAGGTAGGGGGATTGCCTACGGCCATTTTGAGATCAGCCTAGGAAACATAGAAAAACCTCATCTCTACAAAAATTTTTTTTAAAAAGCTGAGTGTGACGGGACACATCAGTCGTTCCAGCTACTGAGGAGGCTGAAGTGGGAGGATTACTAGAACCCAGTGGTCTGAGGTTACAGTGAGCTATGATCATGTTATTGCACTCCAACCTGGGTAGCAGAGTAAGGCCTTATCTCTAAAAAAATACAAATTTAAAAATTTTTTAAAGTTGTTTGTTCTGGCTTCTGTTCCAGCAGAATTCATGTTGCTCTGACAGGCATGCTTTTCAAACTGACGTCTTATCCTTCTTAGTGCCCCCCTGTGTCCTGTTCAGACATGGTACAACAAGTTGGAATGTGTTTATTTTAGTGCAAAGAAATTGAATTCCATATATAGTTTTTCATAATATGCATTTTTAATCGGCTTTTTGAAGACCCCTCATAATGGCAAAACTACACTATACTAGGGATATAACCCTAACACACCCAGTAGAAAATATACAGAAGACGTCTGGTTTCAAGTAAGTGTAATGAAGTCGGGAATTTCCTCTTAGCTGTTCAGAAATGGCCCCAAAGCTGAAAGAATAAGAAACAGAAATGCTTAGTCTATTACATGACATGTGAATACATTTGAAACCCTAATGCTCTGAACAGGAGAAAGAGCTGCTGGAGGCAGTAAATTCTCCTTGTAATGGATGAAGTTGTGGAGGGAAGATACACTGCTTAGTTTAAAAAATAAAATAAAAAGAAACAGTGCAGAATGACTTCTATAATATCATTAAACTTACGTGTTAAAGTTTTTAAAGTGAAAAAAGTTACAGTAAGCAAAGGTTAATTTATTATTGAGGAAAGAAAAGTACTGTAAATGATTTTAGTGCCACCTAAGTGCACAGTGTTTATAAAGTCTGCAGGGGTCTGCGGCCACGTCTTAGGACTTCACACTCACTCTCGTGTCGCCCAGAGCAACCTGCAGTCCTGCAAGCCCCATTCGTGGGAAGTACCCTGTACAGGTGTGCCATTTTTAAGCAGTACCTTCTCTGTGCTTAGATACACAAATACTATTGTGTTACAATTGCCTACTCTATTCAGTACAGTCACGTGCGATACAAGTTTGTAGCCTCGGAGGAAAAGGCTGTACCATCCCGCCGTGTGGTAGCTTACACCACCTCGCTTTGTGTAGGCACACTCTCTGATGTTCACAAGACAAAATCGACTAACAATGCATTTTTCAGAATGTATTCCCATGTGACTGTATTTTCTATGAGAACACATGCATGTATCGGCATAAAAGATCTGAAAAGTCCACAGCACTTGATAAGAGGGTCCCTATGGGAAGCGGAAGCAGGCACTGGGAAAGCACAAGTACTCAAGGAGAACTTTAGCTTTATTAATTTTTTTTTTGAATTACGTTAAATGCACTTGCAGTGCTTCTGTCATTGAAAAGCTAATTTAATGACAATCTCTCCTCTTGGCAAGCAGTAGGGATCAGAGCAGGACAAATTATTGTCCTTTCATGTATCCAACTGACATCAACGTGTAGAAACAGCACTGAGGACGGTCTGAATGGAAAGTGTTTTAACTGTGGGAGAAGTAGAAGATGGGAATACTTACTACAGCCACACCAGTACAGAAAACTCAGGACTTCGTGAAGCGGGGGCAACTGGACCCAGAGGAACTCTGAAAAAAACCTAAACACGTGACGTTCTGGGGACACTGGCACACACTCTCTCAGATGAGGACCTCCATCATTAAAATGAAACTTGAACTATAATCTCTAATCATTCCCATTCCTATGAGCTCTGTTTTTCTTTATTATTGCTATGTCGTGTGTGTTTAAAATAGAGGCTTCCTTATTCCTAGTTACTAACCAACCTGTTGCAGTCTGACTTCTGCCTTTGGAATTGCTCCTGCCATGTCCATCAAAGGCACAGTAGTTGTCAAACTTGAGAGCCATTTTTTTCAGACCTTTAAAGAATTTTTTTAGACATTGATTCTGCTGAGAGTCCCTCCTGGACTCTCCTCCCTTGCTCTACAAGGCTGGCATCTCTGGCTCTCTTCTTATCTCTCTATGAAGTCCTTGGCGTCTTACCTGCTATTCTTTTCTTCTGCCTGTTTCTTTCTTTTTTTTTTTTTTTTTTGAGACGGAGTTTCGCTCTTGTTACCCAGGCTGGAGTGCAATGGTGCGATCTCGGCTCACCACAACCTCCACCTCCTGGGTTCAGGCAGTTCTCCTGCCTCAGCCTCGTGAGTAGCTGGGATTACAGGCATGCGCCACCATGCCCAGCTAATTTTTTTTTTGTATTTTTAGTAGAGACCGGGTTTCACCATGTTGACCAGGATGGTCTCGATCTCTTGACCTCGTGATCCACCCGCCTCGGCCTCCCAAAGTGCTGGGATTACAGTCCTGCCTGTTTCTTAAGTATTGGTGTCCCTTGAGCTCAGTTCTGGGTCCCTGTGAGAATTGCCAAAATGGCCCGAATTCTGCGTCCCCCCACCCCACTCACCCCACCCACAGCCGTCACAGTATGACTTTGTAGGGTGGAGTCAGTTTCCCCATTGACTGCTGGAATCAGGGTTGGCCTTGTAGAGGAAGTGACGCTCTGTTAGGTCGGACTGAGGCCTTGCGTGCGTCCTCTCCGTCTTAGAGTCTGCCCAGCAGCAGCAGAGAAAGCCTGAGCTGATTGGCAAGTGCAGTTGCAGGGTCAGATTCTATTGGACCTTGCAATCTGGTCCCAACCAATTGCCGTCAGCCCTAGAAATAGAATTACCTAGTTGACCGGCCGCTGAACCTAGACTTTTGAGAGAGTCCAGCCAGGAAAAAAAAACCATCCAGCCGAGTCCCGTCCAAACAGCTTACCCACAGATTTATGAGCTAAATCAATGCTTGTTTATTATGTAGCAAAAAGTCAACTGTTCCATCCTCTTCTTAATTCTTGGGGACCTCCTTACTCACAGGCATGACTTCAGCTTCTATGACCTAGAAGCTAACACAATGCCAAAAAAACGTTTCGATGAGATGAAGACACAGGCTTTTGACACGATGCTTTTGAAGAATATTCATTGTCTGGATTTCTTAGCTCCAATGCATCCTTATTTAGGACTTCCTCCTTTCACTGTACTCTGGCTGGACTTGATGTTATAACTTTTAAACTTACAATGACTTATTTGAACAAAATAGCTGGAAAGATCAGAAACTGAAAGAAAACGTACACTGCTAGCTTTTACTCCTTACTAACGTATTTGACTAAAACCCACACTCCACTTGAAAATAAATCCTAATGCGAGTGTTTGGCTTAGTGCACATGAATGTGGCGCCTACCCCAGTCCACAGTGGTGCCTAGCAAACCGCTCCAACAGTTAGTAACTACATAAAACTCCATCTTCTTAGGCTCACAAGGTTGGGGATTTGGAAAGGGCTTGGCAGGGACAGTTTATCTCCACTCCATGGGGTCTGGGCCTCAGATAGGAAGGTAAGAAGGCTGAAGGGCGAGTCAATGGCTCAGGACTGGAATATTCTGGAGGCAATGTCACTAACACGTCTGTGGCTGACACTGGCCATCAGCTGAACTTCAGCTGGATGCTGGGCCACTCTCTAAGTGCTCTCTCTGCCTCAGGCTGGTTCGGGCTTCCTCACGGCATGGTAGCTGGGTTCCCAGAAGAGGCATCTCAAGAAGGCCAGGTTGAAATGCTTGGTAACTTTACAATGTCATCTAGCCTCGGAGGTCACATAACATCAGTTTAGCCACACACTTAGTCAAGGCTATAACCAAATTAGCTCAAATTCTAGTGCAGGAGACTGCTTGTTCAATAGAAGGAGTATCAAGGTCACACTGGTGTGTGTGTGTGTATTACTTTTAAAGCACATGGAATGGATGACATTGCCGTGGTGATTCTTGGAAATTGCACTCTAAAACTGAAGCATATGCAAAATGCATCTGGGAGGAGGATCCAAGATGGTCAAATAGGAATAGCTCTGGAGTGCAGTTCCCAGCAAGAACAGAGCAGAGGGTGAGTGCACAGAAACTCACACAAATCTGAGTGGCTGCTTCGACTGGGACCTGGAATGCCTAGAAGACAGAGCCACCCATTCAGTTGAAAGGGAGGGGGCAGAGACAGGGAGCCAGGCAATCTGCTCGGCAGGTACCACCCCCAGAAAACAAACAAGCTGAAACCCACTGGATTGAGAGTTTTGCAGCAAGTGCAGCTGGACCCATGATGGTGCAGCTCACTGAGGGGAAGGGCATCCCCCACTACCAAGGCAGTCTGCCACTACCAAGGCAGTTGTCACAGCAGCTGGGAAGAGCCTGTGGCAGTTCAGTAACACCTCTGCTGGCAGACTGTGACTAGACTACTCCATTCAGGGCAGGGAATCTAAGAAAAAGGCAGCAGCATGACAGGAACTTATAAATAAAGCCAACCTTCCAAGAACAGAGCACCTGGGAAAAGAGGCAGTTATGAGTTCTGCTGCAGCAGACTTAAAAGCACCTGCCCAACAGCTCTGCAGGGAACAATGGAGCTCCCAGTACAGCACTTGAGCTCTTATAAGGGACAGTCTCCTTGAGCAACTCTCCAATCCCCATGTACCCAAAGAGACACCTCATAAAGGAGAGCTCAGGCCAACATCTGGTGGGTGCCCTTCTGGGACGAGGATGACAGAAGATGAAATGAGCAGCAACCCTTACTGTTCTGCAGCCCCTGCGGGTGAGTCCCCAGGCAAGTGGGATCTGGAGTGGACCTCCAGCAGTCCTGCAGCGGAGGGGCCTGATTGTTAGAAGGAAAACTAAGAAGCAGAAAGAAATAGCTTCAACATCACCAAAAAAGACATCCACTCAGAGACCCCATCTGAAAGTCACCAACTACAAAGACCACAGGTAGATAAAGCCATGAAGATGGGAAGAAACAAGCACAAAAAGGATGAAAACACCAAAAACCAGAACACCTCTCCTCCTTCAAAGGATCACAATTCATCACCAGCAAGGGAACAAGCCTGGATGGAGAATGAGTCTGATGAATTGACAGAAACAGGCTTCAGAAGGTGGGTAATAACAAACTTCTCAGAGCTAAAACAACATGTGCTAACCCAATGCAAAGAAACTAAGAACTTAGAAAAAAGGTTAGACGAGATGATAACTTAGAGAAAAATATAAATGGCTTGATGGAGCTGAAAAACACAGCACAAGAACTTCACGAAGCACACACAAGTTTCAATAGCCAAATTGACCAAGCAGAAGAAAGGATATCAGAGATTGAAGATCAACTCAGTGAAATAAAACGAGAAGGCAAGAATAGAGAAAAAAGAGTGAAAAAAATGAAGAAAGCCTCCAAAAATATGGGATTATGTGAAAAGACCTAATCTACATTTGATAGGTGTACCTGAATGTGACAGAGAGAATGAATCCAAGCTGGAAAACACTCTTGAGGATATTATCCAGGAGAACTTCCCCAGCCTAGCAAGGCAGGCCAACATTCAAGTCCAGGAAATACAGAGAACACCACAGAGATATTCCTCAAGAAGAGCAACCCCAAGGCACATAATTGTCAGATTCACCAGGGTTGAAATGAAGGAGAAAAGGCTAAGAGCAACAAGAGAGAAAGGGGTTCCCACAAGGGGAAGCCCATTAGACTCACAGGTCATCTCTCTGCAGAAACCCTATAAGTGAGGACTGCGCTATGCCCCACCACGTGTACCCACACGGGGCTTCCCCCTGGGACGAGTGGCCAGCTGGCATACACACAGGAACAGCCCATGAGTGAGAGTTCCGGTGACTTCCAGCACCTTCAGACAGAGCCCGCAGCCTCCTGCTGGGAAACTCCACGAGGGAGCCTCACTATGACCAGTTGGCTGACGAGCATACCATTCCCTAAATGCAGAGGGAGCAATTGGTGGATGCCAGTGGCAGTGAGCTGCAGGACAGACGCTGGAGGTGGAGACACAGGACTCCTGAGGGTGCAGGATCAGGCCAGGAACCACAGGTGGGGTAGGAAAAGGGCACCAGAAAAGCCCAGGGCAGCTGCCAGCTCCTAGTCCCCAAGCCCCTCCCTCCTCCTGTCCCCCAGGTGGTAGCTGCTGGGCCCCTGCTTGCCCTCCCTCCTTCTGTACCCTAGGTGGGAGGGCAGCCATCAATGAACTATGGCCCACGGTATGTCAACACCCCAGGGATCATCCAGTCCAGGGATTCTTTTTGCAAAATTTGTAAACATGGGGAGCTGTTTTTCAAACAAATACAATGTGTGAAACAGATCAAAATGAGAAAATGGGAACAAATAAACAAATGACTGATATGCACAGCACCATGGAAAAATCCCAAAACCATTATGTGCAGTGAAAAAAGATATATAATGGTTTGCTCCTATTTGTGTAAAATTTCAGTAAAGTCAAACTAATCTACACTGTCAACAAGCAGATCAAGAGAGACTGGGTCAGAGGGAGGAATGGACTATAGAGGAGGAACATCTGCCATTGATGGAAATATTCTGTTTTCCTGGTATTGGCCGTGGTTCTTGGGTGTCTTTATCTGTCAAATCTATTGAACCACACATTTTGAATCAGTGCACTTTACTGCACATAAATTAGACCTCAGTAAAGTTACATCTTATCAATAATAATTTAATTAGCATATCTCCTGGCATTGAGTCCCATAATTTGATGTGTTCTTTTGGTCTAAAGATTTTATTTATTTTCATTTAGGATAAATTTTCTTGTATCTCATCTTCATTAACTATTTATTCTCTGTTTAGTTAGAAATCTCTAGAACATCAATTATGCATATGTTGGATCATCTTTTTGTCTTCAGTATCAGTTAGCTTTGCTCTGACGTCTAGGTTTTTATCATCTGCATTCACTACGGTTATATTAAACCTTTCTTCAATATCAGTAATTTCCTCGTCAGCCATGTCTGTTTTGTATGTTGAATTTTCAAATTTCTTAATTCATTCTTTAATATTATTTTGTCTCTAGTTTTATGCTTTTCAGAAACTTTTTTTTTTTGAGACGGAGTTTCGCTCTTGTTACCCAGGCTGGAGTGCAATGGCGCGATCTCGGCTCACCGCAACCTCCGCCTCCTGGGTTCAGGCAATTCTCCTGACTCAGCCTCCCGAGTAGCTGGGATTACAGGCACGCGCCACCATGCCCAGCTAATTTTTTGTATTTTTTTAGTAGAGACGGGGTTTCACCATGTTGACCAGGATGGTCTCGATCTGTTGACCTGATGATCCACCCGCCTCGGCCTCCCAAAGTGCTGGGATTACAGGCGTGAGCCACCGCGCCCGGCTGAAGTATTTCTTTTAATTTCATTTACTTTTTAAACATGCTGTCTTTTAACTCTTTTGTGTTATTAAATTCCTGTGTTGAATAGTTGTTTTATAATCCCAGCCAACAGAGAAATGCAAATCAAAACCACAGTGAGATATCCTACCCCAGGCAGAATGGCTATTACTAAAAAGACAAAACCAACCAACCAACCAAACAGAAAACAGACGTTAGAGAGGATGCAGAGAAAAGGAAACTCTTACACGCTGCTGGTGGAAACTAGTGCGGTCACTGTAAATAACAGTATGGAGATTTCTCAATAAAGTAAAAATGGAATTACCATTTAATCCAGCAATCCACCCAAAGGAAAAGAAATTAAAATACGAAAGGGTTTTCTGCACTCGAGTGTTTATTGCAGCACTGTCTGCAATAATTAAAATATGAAATCAACTTAAGTGTCCATCAGTGGATGAATGGATAAAGAAAATGGAGGTATACACAATAGAATACAGCCATGAAAAAGAATGAAATCTTGACATTTGCAGCAACACGGACGGGACTTGAGATCATTATCTTAAGTGAAATAAATCAGGCCCAGAAAAACAAACACCTTCTCACATGTATATGGTATCTAAAAACTTTGAACATGTGGAGGTATGGAGTGGAATACAGAGAACAGACTAGAGAGAGTGAGTTAGGGGAGGCAGGGGGAGGTTGAGGAGACATGAGTTAAATGGTACATTCCTGCAATGAGATAAAAGGAATAAACCCAGTGTTTGATAACAGCATAGGGTAACTATACTTAACAAAAACACATTGCACCGAACACCCTGGGTAAGTTTTCCTAATCCTTTCCCCCTCCCAACTTCCACCCTCCTGTAGGCCGCAGGCTTGAGAACTACACGTCACATGTTTCTTCATGCAACGCGTGAATCTGCGAAAAAAATGTAAAAAAAAAAGGTTTTATTTGTCAAAGCACTTTTGGAGAATTTACTCCATTTTTGGAGGAAAAGATTGTGTGTGTGTGCGTGTGTGTGTGTGTTTGCACGTGCGTGTGTGTATTTTATGTTATTCTCTAGCTATATTTCCATGTGGCTGAAATAAGAGTATATAAAGCCAGCATTTTAAAAAACACAATTCTTGCTCATATTTGTGGCTCTTTGGGTTGATACAGAGGTTATTTTTTTCCACTGTGCTGTCGTTTGAGATCCAGGAATTTCATGTTCCAGACAGTTTTTTGGCACAAAAGGAATAGGTATTCCTTTCATCTTTGCAGCTCTGTGTATTTTAGAATATTAGTACAAAATTCTCAGATTTTGTCTGTTTGCCAGTATGACTTCTTTTTGTTTTAACTTTTAAGTTCAGGAGTACAAGTACAGGTTTGTTATAATGGTAAACTTGTGTCCTGGGGGCTTGTTGTGCAGATTATTTCACCACCACATATAAAGCCTAGTACCCATTAGTAATTTTTCCTAATCCTTTCCCCCTCCTAACCTGCACTCTCTGATAGGCCTCAGTGTGTCGTTCTCCTCTATGTGTCCATGTGTTCTCATTATTCAGCTCCCATTTATAAATAAGAAGATGCAGTATTTAGTTTTCTGCTCCTGTACTAGTTTGCTAAGGATAATGCCCTCCAGCTCCATCTATGTTCTTACAAAAGGCAGGACTTCATTCTTTTTCATGGCTGCAATAATGTCCTTTTACAGTGAACCAGATCCTTCACTTTAAAGGACATTATTGTGACACCTGGAGACACGTAAGTAAAGCCTGAGGGTGGGTGGGGTGGTGGTCAGCACAGCTGTCATGTATGGTGGCCACGGATGGTCGAGGAGGAGTGTGTTCTTGTTTCTTGGAATAACAGACCAAAGTTTTTGGACATGTTAGGGCAGGAATTTCAGATCGTTTGGAGAAGAAAAAATGAGTAAAGCCAGGTCGAAATAAATAAACCAGAAGCTGACTAATGAAAAGAGGAAATTTATATATAATGCTATCAGAAATTAGTAGAGAAGGGTTTAAATATCGTGACTTAGCATTGGGGGAAAAAGTTTTAAATTGCCACCTCACACCATGCTCTAAGATACATCCTATGTGGAGTGAAAAGAAGAAGGTCACAAGTAGACCAAGGGCCAGTGTCCTGCCACATATAGAGAACACTTTAAAAACGGATCAGAGACCCTATCAAATCACAACGGCATTTTCGCAGAAATAGTAAAATCCACCCTAAAATTCATATGGAATTTCAAGGGACATTGAATTGCCAAAACAATGTTGAAGAACGAAGTTGGAGGTCTCACACTTCCTGACTTCAAAACATATTACAGAGCTATAGTAGTTTGAAAACTATGATACTGGTGTAAAGATAGACCAATGGAATAAAGTACACAGCCCAGAAGTAAACCCTTGCATGCATGGACAATGATGTTCAACACGGGCACCGAGATCGTTCAGTGGGGAAAGGGCAGTGTTGCCCTCGAGTGATGGTGAAGAAACTGGACGTTCATTCACGTACAAAAGAAGGAAGCTGGACCCTCACCTTCTACCACATATAAATATTACTCAGTAGTAATTACTGCATATGGATATACTTGTATTAATTATACTTTGTCTTATTAAATATCGTTTTATAAGATTCAGCTCTTAAATGTAAGACTAAAACTATAAAACTCTTAGAAGAAAGCAGAGGGGACCACCTTCATACGTTGTAGTTGACAATAATTCCTTGAATATGACACTGAAAGCACAAGCCACAGAGGAAACAAGGGATACATTTGACCACATCAATATTTAAAACTGCACCGAGGGACACAGCCATCAAAGGCAACCTATGGGATGCAAGAAAATATGTGCAAATCAGACACCTGATAAAGGATTGGATGCCTGGAATACATAAAGAACTCCTACAACTCAACAACAAAACCTTTAAAAACGGGCAAAGGAATTAAATAGACATTTCTCCAAAGAGCTACAAACGGCCAAGAAGCACACGGAAAGATGCTCAACGTCACTGTTCATTAGGGAAATGGCAATCAAAACCGCGGTGAGACAGCACCTCGCCCACCAGGAGGGCCACTGTACAAGATGACTCCGGAGTTGAAGGACATGGATATTTTCTCTCACACAATGAATTAAACTAGAAATAAGTAATAAAGAAACACTCGGAAAACCCTCACATCTACCAAGTAAGACATACACGTCTAAATAACCCTTGAGCTGCAGAAGAAAACATGGTGGAAATTTAAAAGTATTTTGTACTAAATGGCAATGAAAGTACTACGTTTCAGTAGCTTTTAGGTTACGGCTAAAGCCTTGAATGAAGAGAAGTACGAATTTAGAAACATATATCACAGGAGAAACAGCCAAAGTAAGCTGAGTATGCATTTTAAGAAGTTAGAGAAACAGCGGCATTTTAAACCCAAAGAAAGTATAAAAATAAAAGCAAAAATTAATGAAATAGGAAATAAGCATATAGACAAGATCAGAAAACAGATCAATAGAATCAATAGAAATAGACAAGATCAATAAAACCATTACTTGGTTCTTTGAAATAACTAAAATATCTAATCATACGTTGGTGAGACTGATCCAAGAGGGAAGGCATAAAATTCAAGAATATAAAGGGCATACCGAATCTTACAGAAATAATAAGAGGATCTTATAAGCAACTTTCTAATCAATAAACTTGAAATTTTACATAAGATGGAGAAATTCCAAATTTTCAAAATATACACAAGAAAAACCTGTGTAGTCCTAAGTCTGAATTTATTACCTGAAGGTGTAATTTAAAACCTTCCCACAAAGAAATCTTTAATCCCAAATAAATTTGCCTGTAAATTCTTATGAACATCTAAGAATGAAAGGCAAACACTACTTCTTACAGCGAATAGGTAAAGAAGGAGCACTCCGTATTTATCTTATGAAACCAAAACAGCATTGATGCCAAAACGTGGCGTTTCAGGGAGGAAAACTGCAGGCCGACTGTGTTAGGCCGTTTTTGCGTCACTATAAACAAGTACCCAAGACTGGGTCATTAACTGAGAAAAGAGGTTTAACTGGGCCTGGTTCTGCGGGCTGTAAGAAGCTTGGCGCCAGCATCTGCTCAGCTTTGGGAGGCCTCGGGGAGCTTTCACTCAGGCGGAAGGTGAGGCGGCAGCAGGCACGTCACCCGTTGAGAGCAGGAGTGACAGAGGGGGAAGGTGCCACCCCTTTTAAACAAGCAGGTCTCGGGAGAACTGATCCACTGTCTTAAGGATGCACCGAGGGGATGATTAAGCTACTCATGAGAAATCCACCCGTGATCCAGTCACCTCCACCGAGCCCCACCCCACACTGGGGATTGCATCTCAGCTGAGACTCCCGGGAACGAACATCCAGACCACATCTCTGCCTACTCCTGAGCCTGGATGTAAACCAAGAGCAGGTCATGTTCATTCCAGGAAGACAAGATGGGCTGATGCTTGGAAATTAACCAGTGTATCACGTCAACGAGAAAGCAGAAAGAAAAAGAATTCCATTGTCTTAATCCACGCAGGAAAGTGATTAATAAGTACACAGTTGTAATATAAAAACATGGAGCTTTCTTATCCACGTTGAAGGAAACTACAAAAACCTTAGCGCAAGCATCACACAGAAAACGGTCAATGTTGATAGCGTTCTGTCTGAGGCTAGGAACGAG
>CM052648.1:191508786-191543166 GCA_028533165.1 Leontopithecus rosalia
TCACGTCAACGAGAAAGCAGAAAGAAAAAGAATTCCATTGTCTTAATCCACGCAGGAAAGTGATTAATAAGTACACAGTTGTAATATAAAAACATGGAGCTTTCTTATCCACGTTGAAGGAAACTACAAAAACCTTAGCGCAAGCATCACACAGAAAACGGTCAATGTTGATAGCGTTCTGTCTGAGGCTAGGAACGAGTGTGCCCGCTTACCCACACAGGCTCACCTTTTACTGCAGGTCCTCGCTGCTGCAGTAGGCGAGGAAATAAAAAAGATTGGATAGGGAAAAAATAAAAGGATTCTATTAGTGGATGTTAGATGTTGTATGTAGAAAGCTCAAAAGATTTCAAAAAGAATTAGTGAGTTTAAATAGTTTATGGGTGCGGGGACAACTTTGTTTTTTTTTTTTTTTTTTTGAGATGGAGTCTCACTGTGTCACCAAGGCTGGAAAGCAGTGGCATGATTAGAGCTCACTGCAGCCTTGACCTCTGGGGCTCAAGCCATCCTCCTCCATCCTCAGCCTCTGGAGTAGCTGGGACTACAGATGCATGCCACCATGCCCACCTATAGGGTCAACGTTTAAAAAAAAAAACAGTTGTATTTCTATACAGCAGTAACAAACAGAAACTCCAGTTGAATCAGGAACGCCAGTTTTAAAAACGTCAACTGTCAAATGTATTTAACAGAAGGTGTGAAAACGTTCTGTGCAGAAACAGCAAAGACATTGTAAATAAATGGAGGGAGATGCTGAACTGAGAAGATGATGTCAGAAAGGAGTTACTTCTCCCTAAAATGATGTGTAGGTAGCTGAAATTGCAATGCAAATATGAAAGTACTTTCACAGGTGGCCGTATGGGGAATGACCTTGGTGCAAAGGTGGTACCAGAGGCCTTCAGTATACTGAGCCTGTCGCACGTCTTTGCCGGTTTAGACGTGTTACTGACAAATTCTTGCCCCAAACAAGAGTGTTGAGTTCATGTGAAAGGACTCCTTTGTTCATACCCATGGGATCCACGATGTGGCCTCTAGTTGCGTGTAAGCCTTTGTGATGATATCAGAATGATGATAGCTAACGCTCACTGAGTGTTTACGAGGATGGGAATGCTTCAATCTTTTCACATTATGCGTGCCATCCACATGACGTGTACATACATCAGCTCCTTTACCATGGGTACACTGCTTTTATTCTGAAATCTTGCTTAATGCTGTAACACAGGTGCATTGACATTGAGCAGAGGTGCTAGAGACTTAGGTACCAAACCTCGCAGTGGAAAAATACCAGAACTCTGTAAAATATGTCAGAGGTTTATTCTGAGCCAACATGGGTGACCGCAGCCCGGGAAAAGCACAAACCCAAGAAGCCCTGAGTGGGTGGTTTCGAGGCAGTCAGTTTGCAACGCTTACATTTCGGGGAGGCAGGAGTTACAGCGAAGTCATAAATCAGTACTTAAAGGTTATACGTTGGCTTGGACAAAAAGGTGAGATACCTGGAAGTGGCGGCTTACAGATCACAGGCGGTATTAGAGATTCTTTGATGTGCAGTTGATTAAAAGAGCAAAGCTTTCTCTGAAAACTCAGAGTCAGGAGAAAGGCATGTGTATGTTGAGATGGCATTTTTGCTCATCATCATGAGGTGCTATGATTGCAAGCCGCAAGACATTGGAGGAAAATGAATGTTAGCCAGACTGACAGTCTACAGAGGCCCCTTAGGAAGGAATTTTGAATCAAGAGAAAAAGTTCAGGCCTCAGACTCCTAAGGCACCGTGTGGCTTGAGTTCCAGGGCTGAGAGTAAGGCTGGCCTTAGCTGATGGGCTCCGAGGCCCTGTGTGTGCTGGGAGGCTGGTTGACGGGTGCTTGAGAAGAGTGTCTGTTTTACCTGGATGGTGATGGAGCCTGGCAGCCGTCCTTTTTCGGAAGATCCCCGCAGAAACACTGCAGCAGGACAGTGAGGCCAGTGCGCTGGGAGGCCAGGAGAAAAGCCACCAGGCACTGAGCTAAGGCTGTGCAGCAGGCTGGACGGGAGGGGAGAGATTTGGGAGAAATTTAAATGAGCAGGCCAGCTGCGGTGGCTCAAGCCTGTAAGCTCAGCACTTTGGGAGGCTGAGGAGGGTGAATCACAAGGTCAAGAGATTGAGATCATCCTGGGCAACATGGTGAAACCCCATCTCTACTAAAAATACAAAAATTAGGTAGGCATGGTGGTGTGCGCCTGTGGTCTCAGCTACTTTTGGCTGGGACTGGAGAATGGAGGCTGAGGCAGGAGAATCACTGGAACCAGGAGGCGGAGGTTGCAGTGAACTGAGATGGAGCCACTGCACTCCAAACTCGCGACAGAGCAAGACTCCGTCTCAAAGAAAAGAAAAGAAAAGAAAAGAAATTTAAGAAGCAAAATTCACAGGACTTGATCTAGTGAGTGTAAATATTGAGAGGAAAAAGCTATTTTATCCATTCGTTGATGTAAATTCTTTTTTATGTTGATGTTCTTTAGTTTTTGGTATATTTTTAGAAAGGCTAATACTGGTTGTTCCTTTCTGTGTGTAATACTTCTTTCAGAAGTTCTTGTAAAGCAGAACCCAAAAAAAAATAGGCAGTTAACATCAAATGGCAGTAACCCTAAATTTAAATAGACTAAATCCCCCAATCAAGAGATACAGCTAAAACCTAATGGTATACTACATCCAGACCCATTTCACATCCAAAGATACACAAAGACTCAAAACAAAGGGTTGCAGAAAGATTTACCAACCAAATGGAGAGCAAAAATAAATAAAAAAATAAATAAAAAGCAGGAGTTGCAATTCTCACATTTTATAAAATAGATTTCAAAGCAACAAAGATACAGTGGTAAAAGGATCAATGCTAACGATCCTAACACCCAGATACATAAGACCCATAAAGAGATTTAGACTCAACGAGACAGAAAATTAATAAGGATATCCAGGACTTTAATTCAGATCCGGAACAAGTCAACTCAATAAATATGTATAGTCTCTTCACTTTAAATACACAAAATATACATTCTCCACTTTCAATACACAAAATATTGATCAGCCATTATTAATACCTATTTTTAGAATAAAGCAATATTCCTGTTCTCTCTCCCTCTTTTTCTTCCTCTTTCTTCCTCTCCTTCTCTCCTTTTTTTCTTTCAAAAAAAAAAAAAGAAAAAGCTGTTTAAGATGAATTACAAGTGACAGGCTGAAATGTGCAGTGCAGATTCACTTTCTAAATAGAGTGCACGTTTGGGTGGGGAAAGTGAGGAGATGGCTGGGTGCCTGCCGGCTGCAGCAGGGAGCACTCACATGCCATAGATGCTGGGCAGGGTCGGGAGAGGGGACTCAGCAGTTCGGGGGTGCCGAGGTGGCACCATCCAGGAGGCCACCTGGGAGCGGATGTGAAAGGGAAGTGGGCCCTTCAGCCCCACGCTCTTTTCTCTCTGCTGCAGGGACAGCGCCCCATACAGTTCTTCTGTCGAAGGTTCTAAAGGACCCAAGACAGGTCAGCTCTCCAGGGAATATGGAAAAGGCTACCGAAAAGTACAGGCGCATATTACTTAGAATCTGGTTTGGGGGACATGAAGTAGAAAGAAAAAGATGACATCGTAAAACAGATATGTCTGTTGTGCCCATTGCTAAATTATACGGTATGCCACAAGGGTCAAAAGAAGGATGGTCCATGAACAGGCAGGCTCAGGCTCCAGGAGGGATGCATTTCCAGACCACGCCAGGTCAGTGCTGGTCATTCCTGACACTTGGGTTCCTCTCCCTACGCCTCTGCTGGTGCAACTGCCTTGTAATCACAGCTCTCCACTGGTTCTTTGACAAAGCGTTTTCAACCCCGATCTGCAGGCTTTGGAAGTGTTTTCAACCCCTACCTGTGTTGACCTAGGAAAAGATTGCTGTACCATTCTGTGCTAGTGATGCCAGCTGAGCATTTTTTACAATTGAATTCTGGCTAGAGCCCAGTGGGACCCATGACAACCTGTTTTTGAGTCCTCCCATGCTCTGCTGGAGGCTGCACACCTAACGATCAGTCTTGTCCCTTTGTCCTGCATCGTCACAGTGCTGGGAAGTCCCTGCCACTGCTGTCCAGTGCTGTGGAAGTCCCTGGGTGTGCGGGCACAGCGGCTATGGAGCTCACTGCCCTCAGCTGTTGGGACTGCCATCCTGGGTCGACACTCTCTCCAGAGAGTGACTGCCATGCCCACACTCCAGCCACCGTTACAGGACAGAGTGCTCTGTCTTCGTGGGCAAAGCCTCCGTGGACTCACTGCTTTGTGCCATCACATTGTGGCAGTGTGGCTGGAGCATTTGGAGGCCCTGATGCCCAGCGCATGAGAATGCATCCGGGACGTGCTGCAGGATGTTGCCAGCAGGGTTCTCAGCCTGCCCGTGCAGCCTGTCTTCCTAGCCTGCACCTGCGCCATCATTGGATCAAGGTGTCATTGGGCACCAACCCCTCTGGACAGGTGCTCTTCAGCCCAGGCAGCCAGGGGGACACTGATAAGCTCGTGGCACTTGGGATGACACTGATTGACACTGCATTAAGGCCGACTTTAACCTCTTCTTCATCTTCCTCACAGGGTAGAAAAATAAGCTGATCCAACACTCAGCTGGGCCAATGTTAGATCTTAACCGTAGCCTCTAAAGGAGTTCTAAAACCTCCCAAATGCGGTTGCTATAAAAGTTGAGACCGTTCTGTAGATGCTGCTCCTAAATCCTTTTCTCTCCCCATAGGCAAATGGCCACTATGGCCACAAGAGAAAGCCCAGCTCGTCTAAGTAATTGATTTTGACATCTGAAAACTAACAGCAATAAGAAATTTTAGAGTGAATCACTGAGTAGACCAAGTGAATTTAAAACAATCATCTTGGGTTTAATGTTTAATGGGAGTTTAATTTAAAATACCTAGTTGCACCTTGATTATTCAGCTCCGAAGCTCCATGCATCAAAGTTTTAATCTCAGAAAGAGCACTAGATTCTCTGGGCTTCCCCTGCGGGCCGGTGTGTACTTAGGGAACGCAGCTGAGCCACGAGGCAGCCTGTCACAAAGTCACCGAGGCTCCCCAGCTGCCAGGCCAGCCGCTATCATAGTTTCCGTGCAGGGACCCCCTCTGCGTCGTCGCAGACAACTTTTGTGGAGAGCTCATGAGCGCTGGCCAGTTCTCTATGCCTCTGTGGCTTTCTCACATGGGCTACGTTAGGTCTAAATCTTGACTTTCTTGCAAAGAAGGCACACTTCTCAAATTCAGGCTACGTTAAGTGAATGATCACTTGGGCAGCCACATTTACTAGAAATGCTCTTGCTATCCCAGGCTCATTCTTGCTGTCTTAAAATAGATGTATTCATCATTAACAGTTGTTTCCCCAATGGGTGTCTGTGTGCTGAATGACAAATCCCGCAGTCCCGCGTCTTCATGCTGGATAGTGCCAGGCGCCAGTGCATTTGGAAGGGTGAAGCGGCTCTTTCTGTAGGCCCAGGTCAGCTCCGGCCTTCGTGTTGTGGCCAGTGAGCTGTGTGGAGACACCTGTCCCCAGGAAGCAGCTCAGTCCTGTCCTCCAGCCCTCAGGCGGGCAGGCACTCCCGCCCAGCTGTCCCAGTCTTGATGTGAGTCAGTGACCTAGAATTGAGTCTTCCAACAGCCATGGAAACCTCCTGTCACATGTGATTTTTTTCAGAACTCGGGCTTGCGGTGCAGTCCTGTGTCCTGAGACACCTGGGCTATGGTCAGATCCGTGGACGCACACCAGCTCACCCAAGCTCCTTAGTCGATTGCTCGGCGGCTCTTACTGGTGATCAGAGCCTATGGGCCAAGCGACTGCTTCTCTAGGAAAATAAACTCCTGGCAGGTCTGGCTTGGGGCTGGTGACGCATCCCATGTCCTCAGCTCGAGCATGGAGGAAGGGGCTGGCTGGGGAGTGTGGAGGGACAGGGAGCTGTCCCCAAGCTCCACACCGCTGCTCACCACTGGGCAATCCAGTGAGCTTCCACGGATCTGACCACAGCTATGGGGTCTCAGGGCACGGGACTCTGCACTGCAAGCCCAAGATTTAAAATAAAAATAACATGCCCCTCACTCCTCCAGGGGGACGTGGGTGGAACAACCTGGGACCAGCCAGAGAAACATGGTGGGCAGGTTTCTGGCGTGGTTCCTCTTTCCAACTCCTCTCCCACTAGTCAGGTCCTGTGAGGACACCCCACGCTCCCGACCACCCCAGGTTCGCACCCTCTAAGACCTAGCCTGACCCTCATCTGAGCCATTGGGCCTTGCTGGAGAGATGGGGGCTGGGCAAGCACAGGCCTGCTGGGGCCTCTGGATCCTCTCACTGGGGTGATGGCCAGGCCGCCTCCTGCAGGAACCGCTGATGTCACCTCCATGACCAGAGGCCACTGCTGGGGATGACCAGGTCCCCCATCGCATCCTCCCTGCTTCTGGTGCAAACTCTCTGAGAGTTGCATGCAGGACAGAGCCAGGACCTGGGCCCACACTAGCTTCCTACCAGCCACTGTGCCCCAAATCAACTCATCCACTGAGCCACAGGTGGGGTGACTGTGCCCCCAGGGGGTCCCCGATGGGGAGAGTGAGTGCATGCGTGTGAAGAGTGGCAGATCGAAAGGATCTGGAACATCCTTTTGCAGGAGGAATGGCCTGGAGCCAGGGGAGTGACAGTCCCCCCGGTACCTCCTCAAGCCACCGTCTCCACCTTACAAGCTCTGGAGGGTCGAACCCTCCTCGCGCCCCACATGCGTGATTATGCAGAAGCTCAGGATGTGCCGTCATTTGGAAACAGGGTCTTACGAACGTGCTTAGCTAGGGAGCATGACATGAAACCATCTCAGATGTAGGGCAGGCCTAGTCCAACGGCTGGCATTCCCACAGGAAGAGGAGTTGACACCACAGGAGGAGGCCACGAAAGCAGAGGCTGAGACTGGAGGGACACAGCCACAGGCCAGGGGATGCCTGGGACACCAGACCCTGGCAGAGGCCAGGAAGGACCATCCCTGGAGCCTGTGGAGGGGTGCAGTCCTGCAAGGACTCACACAGGCTCCCACCTTCAGAACCCTGACATTAAAACTGCTGCTCTGTTACGGCAGCTCTGGGACGGTATAGACGAGCTAAGGCGGAAACCAGGGAAGAGAAAGAGAGAGACATAGAAACACAGAGAGAGAGGAGAGCGAGACAGAGGAGAGGGAGGGGAAGGAGGGGAGGGAGAGACAGAGATACAGAGCCAGAGAGAGAAGAGAGAGCCAGAGAGAGAGGAGAGTAACAGAGAAGAGAGACAGGGAGAGAGGGAGAGAGAGGAAAGAGGGCGAGAGAAAGAGAGAGAAGGGGAGGAGAGGGTCCTCTTTCCTGGCAGCGGGTGTGGGGGGGGAGCGGCGGTGGCTGGAATCAGGGGGCTCCTGCTCGCAGTCCCTGCCATGTGCCAGGGTCATTAAGGAATCTGTGTGGGACACAGTGCTCCCTCATCGCATCCAACAATCTGTTCCATGAAACTGCTTTGCCTCTGAATAGTGAGTCACAATATTGAGTCACAATTTGTATTAAAGTTATGATACTCGATTTCACAATATTTGAAAGTTTATAAATTCCTCCTTGGAGTTGATTGAGGTTTTCCCTACCCTAAGCCTCTAGCTCTAGCACTAAACTCATTGCATCCTAGAGATGACTTTATAGGTGGGAAAAGAAGAAAAACTGGGAAGAACGGCTCTTTCTGGAAGCAGTCCCTATGCCTCTGCAACCCCCACTTGCCCTGAGCCAGGAGGAGGCCGGCTCCACCCACGGGGGCCGCTGAACCCGGGCTCCTGCCACCGCCAGAGGAGCCCACAGACAGGGGCAGCTCTCAGGGTCCAAGGATGGGTTTCAGGACTTTCAAAATCATTTTTAAACTGTGGGTTGGTTAATATCAAGTGGCATTTTAACATGAATGAAACCGTTAGTGAAAAAGTAACATGCTTATGATTCATCACAAAATCACTTGTGTGGGCTGTTTCGCATCTTAATTCTTTCTCATGGACAAGCTTGTCGTGGTCTGTTCCTCCCTGTCTCTCCCACTCAACTTCAACAACAGGAGCCTGAGATGGTCCTCTCCCCCGGAAGTCCTCTCTGTACCCCCAACTCCTGGCTAGACTTAGACTTGAAGTGCAAAAAAAATCTGTTAAATTGGACTGAATCAACATCAAAAATCAGACATAAGTCAAAATTTTAAAAAATTAAAAAAAATTTTTTTAAAGACAATATAGGCCAGGCGCAGTGGCTCACGCCTGTAATCCCAGCACTTTGGGAGGCCGAGGTGGGTGGATCACGAGGTCAAGAGATCGAGACCATCCTGGTCAACATGGTGAAACCCCGTCTCTACTAAAAATACAAAAAATTAGCTGGGCATGGTGGCGCATGCCTGTAGTCCCAGTTGCTCAGGAGGCTGAGGCAGGAGAATTGCCTGAACCCAGGAGGTGTAGGTTGCGGTGAGCCGAGATCACGCCATTGCACTTCAGCCTGGGTAACAAGAGCAAAACTCCATCTCAAAAACAAACAAACAAACAAAAAAGACAATATAATACCAGATGTGGTAACTCATGCCTGTAATGCCAGCACTTTGGGAGGCTGAGGTGGGAGGATCACTAGATCCCAGGAGTTGGAGGCTGTAGTGAGCTATGATCATGCCACTGCACACCAGCCTGGACAACAGAGTGAGAGCTCACCTTAAAATATTAATTAATTAAACCTAAAACAATCTAGTAAAACCGCGAGGACTCAATTGCAGAATGTGAAAGGATACGGTAAAAATTATTGAGATGCTAAGTGGTTCTAAGCCTACTTGTAAAAGTAGACTCCACAAAGGACCAAAGAGACATTGAAGGAAAATGTTAATTGCCTAAATTCTATTTGTAAACAAAGACTGGAGGAGTCATGACAAGTGACAGTATAATCACACATGAAGAGGGCCGGGTGCGGTGGTGCGCGCCTGTAATACCAGCACTTTGGGAGGCCGAGGCGGCTGGATCACGAGGTCAAGAGATCGAGACCATCCTGGCCAACAAGGTGAAACCCCATCTCTACTAAATATACAAAAATTAGCTGGGCATGGTGGCACGTGCCTGTAATCCCAGCTACTCAGGAGGCTGAGGCAGGAGAATTGCTTGAACCCAGAAGGCGGAGGTTGCGGTGAGCTGAGATCGCGCCATTGCACTCCAGCCTGGGTAACAAGAGTGAAACTTCTCAAAAAAGAATAAATAAATAAATAAATAACACATGAAGAACGGTTACAGAGCAGTAAGAGACAAACATACCAGAAGAAAAATGAGCAAAGGACAGGGACAGATGACACACAGAAGCATAGAAAATAAATTTCCTGTAAGTATGGAAAAAGGTTTTTCTCACCAGAATCAAATAGATGAAATTGAAGTAGGACAGCTTCCCAGCTGAAGTTGCAAAGTTCAGACTGTTACCTGCACATGTCATGGGCAAGAGTGTGATTTGTACCCTGGGAACGTGCACCTCATGTGGCCTTTTGGAGAGCAGTTTGGCAGGATCTCTAAAGTCTGGCTCATACATCCACTTCTAGAACTTACCCTAAGAGTTACTTATTTGTCTATTGTTATCTCAATAAGATTATTTAAGTCTCTGAGAAGTTAAAGACAACCTGTATATTCATCCATAAAATGTGCTAAACATAAATGATGGGACCCCCGTGAGACAGAAGACTGTAACAACTTTAGAAAATCTATATTTTAATCCTTATAAACAGATATTTATTTGTATGGGAAAATGGCGATAATGTGGAATAATCAAAGGCAGATTACAAAGCTGCATAGCATGATTCTATTTTTATGTAGAAATTCTGTACACATAAACGAAGGGTTAAGGATCGTCTTATCTGTGCAGGCAGGGTTGGGAATGCTTTGATTTTCTGGGTTTTTCACTTTTTAACTCATACATAGATCAACACTGTTACTTATAAACAGTTCAAAACTATTATTGAAAATTAAGCTGTGAGAGTATAGTAGTAAATGATTTAGTAAATGAAGTTACTATATTTTAACCATATCTGGGGAGGAGACTGAACCAATACTGAAAATGTCTGAAAACACTTTTGTTGACCCGCTAATGAGCACATCTTTTTTTGCAAAGCGGCTTCATAGGGCATGCCGTGGTCCCCGGAATGAACAGTGGACTGGCTCTTCAAAGCTCCCCAGCCCGGCTTTCGCCTCTCTGCAGAAGACACGATTATCCGGTGACTCAGAGCTTTACCAATTTGGAAGATTTTGAACAAAGATTATGCTCTTTGCTTACGTTCTTCAGATGATTGATTCACTTCAAATTCTAATGTAATTATCACTTAATTTTCTTGAATGGGGTCTCTTGACAGATGACCTTTCAGCTGGAGAATTCTGTCCTGGGGCAGTCCTGTGCACTGGCAGGCGCTCCGCAGCCTCCCTGGCCTCTACTCGATGCCAGGAGCCCCTCTGCCTGCATTGTGGCAACCAGAGATGCTTCAGACATTGCCAAAGGTGTCCAGAGGGGCCGATTCACCCCCAGCTAGGAACCACTACTCAGAGAAGCATCGTTATTCACAATTAGAGAAACAGACTTGTCCATTTCATTACCCAATTTGCATTCTATTTTCAAAATCACCCCGAAATTGGTAACACGTTTATGTGTAGACATTTAATACATGAAACATTACATCAGTAGAATCAGATTGAGAGCTCCATGGCCTCTTTGATAGAGTATTATTAAGAAATAAATTCGGCCTGCAATCACAAAATGGGGTAAAATTATTCACTTGTGGTATTCAAACACGTTTCTTTTTTTTTGGTAAAAAGTATTCCAGCCAAATTTTAAAATGACGACCTGGGTTTTTGTTTGTTTGTTTTATTATTATTATTCTTTAAGTTCTGGGGTACATGTGCAAGTTTGTGCCATGGGGGTTTGCTGCATCCATCGCCCCATCATCTACATTAGGTATTTCTCCTAATGCTGTTCCTCCGTTAGCCCCCCGCCCCCCGAAAGGCCTCGGTGGGTGAT
Source organism: Leontopithecus rosalia (assembly GCA_028533165.1). Lineage (NCBI taxonomy): Eukaryota > Metazoa > Chordata > Mammalia > Primates > Cebidae > Leontopithecus > Leontopithecus rosalia. The sequence goes on from CM052648.1 coordinate 191,519,814, forward strand.
GTTCCCCTCCCTGTGTCCATGTGTTCCCATTATTTAACTCCCACTTATGAGTAAGAACGTGCTTTTGTTTTTCTTTTGAGATGGAGACTCACTCTGTCACCAAGGCTGGAGTGCAATGGCACAATCTCGGCTCACTGCAACCTCCACCTTCAGCTTCAAGCGATTCTCCTGCCTCAGCCTCCCAAGTAGCTGGGACTACAGCGCATGCCGCCATGCTAGGCTTTTTTTTTTTTTAAGTAGAGATGGGATTTCACTATGTTGGCCAGGCTGGTCTCGAACCCGTTACCACAGGTGGACAACCTGGGTTTTTTTACAGCCCAGAGGAACATCTCCTACTCTTGGTCTGCATTTGAACAGCTGAAACAGTGTTCCTTTTCTTCAGGTGGAAAGAATTATTAAAAGAAAACCTGGGAGTTGAGTAGTGAGGCTCCCATAGGCAGCTAAGGACATTTCCAGCAGTAAGCACCAAAGTGCCCAAGGCGGGAGTCAGAGAAACATCCTTGAAAGACACCACATGATTCTTTGTTGTAAAGTAACCCCGCCCGGGTTTTATTCCTATCCACCCAACAAACTTGCAGCAGTCAGTGCCGGTGGGGAGGCCCTGCCGCACCCTTGGTTCCCTCCTGGGAACAGGCTCCTTTGCGACGGTGGTTTATTCTGGGTTTTGTTTTCATTGCTATCTCACTCTATTTGTGTGTCTCTCTCTGACTTGCAGGTTTTAACATGTGCTGACTTAAAGGAAGACAATGGGATGTAGACAAGGGGTTGCAGGCTCCAGTGCTCTAAGGCCCAGCGAGGCAGGGAAGTGAGGGGAGCGGCAGAGGCGATGGGGAGGGTGGGGGCTGTGGGGGCAGCTCTGGGGACAGTGGAATTCATGCACGGGTGCGCATCCCATATTGCCAGATGGCCCTATTTTTAAAGGCAAGTTAGAAATTCATATTTTATGTGAACTTTTCCTATTTTTAAATGTGTCTAACCAATTTCAAAGAGATCTAAAACACCTGGCAGCTCAAACACACTCCTGCAAGCTAGACAGCCCCTCTGCCACCGGGTCGGAGGACCACCTGCTCATTAGGAAGGCCTCGTGGAACGCATTCCCGACCTGGTAATAACCCTTCAGATGGAAACATGCATTTAGATGTGGTGAGCATCTTGCCAAACCTGACTTCTGAAAATTCTGTAAACTCCCACCTCCCTAAAGATGCCCTGGGTGTGGAGCTCACCAGCCCATCTGGCAGATGTCTGACCCAAGGAAGGCCCTGTGTGCAGGTCTCCTACGCTGAAAGAATGCGGTGGATGGAATACACGCCCCCACCCTGCACACCTGAAAAGGTAAGCCTGCAGCTCCCGGGAGGCAGGTGGGCCTGGGCCTCATCTCAGCCTCACGCGGCCCATCTGGCTCTACTGGACATGGAAATCCCAGGGGCACTGGGACTGGAGGGCTCAGGGCGGATTTTCTGCAGGTGCGTGTTGTGGTTCTCCATCCTGGTGTGATAGGAAACGGAAAAAGAATGGAGGGCGGCTCTAATGACAGGCAGGAAGCCAAGGCAGCGCGGCAGCCCAGGCGGGATTTTTGCAGGGCTGACTCCTCTCTTCACTTCTTTGCATTCAGAATTCCCAGAGACTCTGCAAGGAAAAGTGCAGCTTTTCAGCTAGCATTGATATCTCTGTTGGGTGATTACCGATATTCATATGCAAAGCTAGAGATCTTCAGAGAAGGAAACAAGTACATAAAACAATCCACAACGTGGAGCTCAGACAGGGATCAGCGCCAGACCTTAGCTGAGATGCTCGAACTGCGTTTGCACGCGTGGGTGGTGAAGTGTCTCCATCTCCTGGCAAAACGCAGCTTCACTCTTTATGCTCAATTTTTTTTTTTTTTGAGATGGAGTTTCGCTCTTGTTGCCCAGGCTGGAGTGCAATGGCTCAATCTCAGCTGACCACAGGCTGCGGCTCCCAGGCTCAAGTGATTCTCCTGCCTCAGCCTCCTGAGTAGCTGGGATTACAGGCACACACCACCACACCCGACTGATCTTGTGTTTTTAGTAGAGATGGGATTTCACCATCTTGGTCAGGCTAGTCTCTGACTCCTGACCTCAGGTGATCTGCCCGCCTTGGCCTCCCAAAGTGCTGGGAATACAGGTGTGAGCTACTGCACATGGCCTACGCTGAGATAACTTTTTACTGAAATGTGTGGTCTTAACCAATTCTATTCGGTTTCATGTAACTTACCTTTGTCCGTAAATGGTGGTAGAAAACTTCCCAAAAAATGAATTTATAAAAGTTTCTGAATACCTGACCTATAACATTTAGAGACAGAGTCACATTCTAAGGCAGTAGGGTCTAAGGACTTCAACATATGAACTGGAGGGGGAAGCAGCTGGACCCGTAACAATGGTGTAATTATTATTGGCATAGAAGAGAAACCTAATCCTTGCTCCATGGATCAGTGGCTCCAAAAAGTTTTTGGAGCAGTGACAATTTGTCATTATTTTTTTGATTTCCTAGCAACACGTCACAACACGCTCTTGCAGGGCGGTTTGACCTATCAACAAAACTAACTGAAATTATCTGTGTTTTAGAAAATTTGCAGTGCTTATGTGAGATGCCTTGGAGACAGGGAACACTCCGGCTCACCATGGAAATCCCACTGGATGTCACTGGCCTGGAAATAGCTTAAGGTTTTTAAGCAAGAAAATGGACGTGAACATTAGGTTTACACAGACTCCTGGAGGCTTCGCCTTTGAAGAGGCTTGAATCTCTCTAGGTCTAGAGAGAATGAAAAGAGAAATGAGCTGAGACAGCCACAGGGCCCCTGGGATCTGCACAGTGCTGTGACTCCCATCTAGATGGCCCTAGGCAGCTGTGTCCACATAGAGGCGACACCCAAGACTTGGGTCCTCCATGAGTAATTGGCACTTCTGGTTTGGACCTAGAACTGTAAGCACTGCTGCATCTAGGAGATGTTCCGGCTGCGGTCTGACCTCCTGGGCCTCTCCCTGCACCCACAGCTGTCTGCTTGCACACTCTACCAGATGAATTCAGGGCTTTGACCTCCAGAAATGAAGGTGCACGACAGTGGTGGAGGATGTGGCTGACTCCCCACATCCGTTTACCTGCAGGGAGCCGCACATGCCAGTGATTTTGGGCCGTGTGTGTGTGTGTGTGTGTGTGTGTGTGTGTGTGTGTACTTATGTATTTCTGTGATCTTTTGTTTCAAGTTAACCAAGGAAAGATGACTCTTTACCTGTTTCTCTTCGTCAGCCTACTGCTGACAGTCCTGACATTTTATCCTAGGTCATTTCTTCTTTGCTAATTCCCCCTATACTCCTAGAAAGGACAGTTCATTCACTCGTTTGTCAAGTGTTTACTGAGGTTTTCTGTACGATGAGTGTGGCTGTGAAACTGCGGCTGTAAAAAGGGTGATTAAGTCATAGAGCCTGCTTTTAATTAATCGACAATCTCCTAAAGGAAGTTACCCAAAAGACTATGAATACAAGCAAAAATTTACACCAACAGTGTGTTCTGCAGCTGTGTAAGATTCTATAAATGGCAATTAGATCGAGGTAGCTGACAGCATTGTCCAGCTCTTCCACGGCCCCACTGACCCTTCACCTAATTGATCCAATGATTACCATGAAAGAGACATGAAAATCTCCAACTATAGATGCAAGTTCATCTATTTCTTCCTTCAATGTTCTTTTAATATTTGCATCATGTATCTGGAAACTCTTCGTAAGCATCTACACATTTATGACGGTCATGTCCTGGGATAAGTGACTCTCACCATTGCAAAAATCCCTCTCTATATCTGACACTACTCATTGTCTTGTGGTCTATTACCTGTGCCACTGCAGGCTTCTAATGCCATCCACAGGGTCAGTCTTCCAGTACCTTGTGACTATCAACCTAGTCATGTTTCTATACCTGCAATGCATATATTGCAGACAGTGTGGACTTAGATTGGACGATGGAAGCACCACGGGAATCCGGAATATTCAAATTAGAGACCCTTGATGAAAAGGCGGCATTTCAAGTCATTGGGAGAGATGGGCTCGTGGAGGGTGTGGAGAGCGCAGAAAGGAAAGTATTACAGGGAGGACCTGGGGACGTCCCAAGGTGTAAGAGACGGGCGAGTGAGAGGCTTGTCGTGGAAATCTGGGAGGCGAGAACTTCAAGAAGAAAGGAGCGGCTGATGGTGTAAAATAACGAGAACAGCTTAAGTGGGATGAGGACCTGGGGAAAGTCAGGTCTGACACTACTCATAGACTCTATCATCTGAGCCACTCCAGATTTCTCATAGCATCTATGGTATAGCTTTTAATTTAGATTTCTGATAGCATCTATGGTATAGCTTTTAATTTCTCTACTAAGGCTTTCGCGTTTTTTCATGATTGCTATGAAGTTAGCAATATCAGCTTGTGATTTCCCACTGCCTACCTAGTTATTATTGTGCCACTTTATGTAAAATATTAAACAACTTTTGCATCATGTTTTCATTTATTTCTGGCAGTCATCCTTTGGCCACGAGAGAAATCAACCTCGGATGACGTTAACCTTACAAGCAGAGGGGGAAATAGGTCTATCCGTCTACAGTAACCTAATGGAACTGGTGAACCAACTCGAACTAAGTCTAGACTTTTTAGACAGGGTTTCCCTCTGGCCCTGCTGGCGTGTACCACCACACCCCACTAATTTTTGTATTTTTTGTAGAGATGCGGTTTTACCATATTGCCCAGGCTGGTCTCAAACTCCTGGGCTCTAGCGATCTGCCCACTTGGCCACCCAAAGTGCTGGGATTACAGTGCGAGCTACGCTGCACAGTCAGTCGACTTCTTGTTGGTAAGATAATAAATACCCTATTGCTTAAACCACTTATAGTCAGAGTTTTCCATGATTTGCAGCCAAGGCTGCCGTAACTGATAGAAGCAGCGTCTTCACAGAAGAGTCACTCAGTACTGAGAATACTAGGCAGGCTGATGCCTACAGAGCAGACTGAGGGGAAGGGCACATTGCAGGGAAAGCATCAGGAAGGCAGGGCATGGAGGGCAGAGCACTGTGCTCACGGTGACCCCTCTTCTACCTGGGACTCAGCACTTTATTTATAACATTTAAGCATAACAGTGTTTGTTCAGAGTATAAGATGCTTTTTCACTTTCTCTCTTTTTGCTCTAGATAGTTCAAGAGAAAATAGGCATACTTTTGCCCTATAACACTGCCTCACATGATTCTGGAAGGCAGCACGGTATAACAAGTCTTGTCCTATTTAGTCTTTGTCCTAAAAGCCACAGGTGGGCTGGGCATGGTGGCTCACAACTGCAACCCCAACACTTAGGGAGGCCAAGGTGGTCAGATCACTTGAGTCCAGTTCAAGACAAGCTTGGCCAATATGGCGAAACCCTATCTCTACCAAAAATACAAAAATTAGCCAGGCATGGTGGCAAGTGTCTGTAATCCCAGCTACTTGGGAGGCTGAGGCAGGAGAATTGCTTGAACCTGGGAGGGGGAGGTTGCAGTGGGCCAAGACTGCACCTCTGTACTCCAGACTGGGCAGCAGAGCGAGACTCCATTAAAAAAAAAGCCACAGGTGAATGACTTTGACTTAGAGACCCCTCCTCATCTGTCCTGATGCTGAGCTCATCTGCTGTCTTGTCTTCGAGCACATGGTCTGTAAGTAATACATCAGCTTGTCTCATGTCTCACTGCTCTTCAGCAGCCCATGTTAAAAGCAAGGCATACTCCCTCCTCTTCCTCACTTGTTAGTCATACCTCAGCTCCATGACCTGTGACTTCTGATGCAGCATGGAGTGGAGACCACACTCTCACCTCAACCCCGTGACCTGTCACTTCCGATGCAGCATGGAGTGGAGACCACACTCTCACCTCAACCCCGTGACCTGTCACTTCCGATGCAGCATGGAGTGGAGACCACACTCTCACCTCAACCCCGTGACCTGTCACTTCCGATGCAGCATGGAGTGGAGACCACACGTTTTAAGAGTAGTAATCACTTCTCAACTCTCCAGTCCCACTGGCTTCTTTTGCAGTCCTCGTTCTGCTTCAACTCTTCTCCGTATTTTACACCGTCAGCTGTTCCTTTCTTCGAGTTGTTCTCTCCTCCCTGATACCGGTGACATTCCCTGCACTCGCCCATCTCTTACATGCTGGGACCTCCCCAGGGCCCTCCCTCTAATACTTTTCTTTCTGCACGCCCCTCACCCGCCATCAGCCCATCTATCCCTATGACCTGAAATAGTAATACCTTTTCATCAAGAGGTCTCTCATTTCAATTTTCCGATTTCCCAAAGAGGTGTTTCCAACTCCCAGTCAAACATCTTCATTTGTTTACCTCCAGAGACTTCAAGCATAATGTGTCCCAAGCTGAACGTTTGTTTGGGGACACATTATCTACTTTGTCCCCTGCTCTCCTTCCCAAATCTGTTTTTCCTCCCCAGTTCCCTCTCCTCTTACCTACTTGTCCCAACTCTAAGTTCATAATTATAAATGTCTACTCTCTTTATTCCCCAAATCTACCTGCTCACTGAGGCCCCTTGATTCCGTTTATGGTATTGTCCCACACTTTGCATCCTTGGTCACAGGGCACACAGGGACCTGGGCTGGGCTCGGGAAGGGGAGGGTCAAGCCGGGGGGTTGGAGTAGCAGCATAGCTGCCTCTCTTCATAGCAGCCAAGAGCCTTGGTCCTCAGGATGAGAAGGAATCATGTCTGTGCCCAGTGCTGGTGGAATCTGTCACAGGAGGCTGCCTTTCCACCCAGAGGCTCAGAATCAGCCTGGGGGTCTGTCACCCGAGGGTGCGGTTGAACACTGAACATCCTGGGGATCAGTCCCTGTTCTCCTGGTCAGCTGAAGTGGCCAAATCCATTCAGAGTCCAGGTCCACAGGGCCAGTGAGGCTGCGGCCGGGACCCATCTGGCCTGGCGTCAGGCACCCAGCAAATGGGAGGAGGGGGTGGCGCCAGCAGGTTCATCAGGCTCTAGCATCAGCGCCCTTTCCTCTAAAGAAAGGTCACATGGAACTCACCCTCAGCTGATAAGACAGGCCCGGAGCATGAGCTGGGTGTGGAGCACACGCCCCTTCATCAATCTGACCCTGTCCTGACACAGAACGGGCGGTCAGTGAGTTCACGCTAAAGGCATGACCGAGGGCGGTGTCCAACCCTGCCGATGTGCCAGCAGCAAAACAGTCTCTCCTCTGTCTAGTTTCCAGAACTTTCCAGTAAGACATACATGCGCCTCCACAGAGGCACAAGTGGTGACAGTGTTCTGTTACATGACTGCACAGTGAGCGGTGTTCGTGACTGTATACATCTGTTGAAACTCATCAAATTACGTTCTTAAAGTTGGTGTGTAAATGGTATATCAGTCAAGTTGATGCCCCAGAATAAAAGAGCCTGGTGTTTACATTTGGAAACTGAAAAGAAGTCAACATGGTAATACTTTTAATTAGCACCAGTAAAAACACTGGAAAAAATGTCTTAATGGCTATAAACAAGTATGACTGAGTCGTCATGGAGTGTGGGATTCACACCTTATCTCCCTTCCTTCCACTCTGTGTTCAAATGACAGTATTGAACATATTGAAAGTATCGTCACCTAAATCTTGACCAAGTCCACCCCTTTTGGCATCTCTGCTGTGGCTTCCCTGTGGGGTGGCCTCCCTCGGTCCCTCTCCATCTTGCTGCTCTGCCACGCGCTCTCCCACGCCTTGAGTGTGCAGCGTCCAGAGGATGTGTGTGCCCCTGGGGCTTCTGTGCTCCTCGTGGATGATGGCAGAGTACATGCCATACGAAGACCCACGTCCAGCCCCTTCCTGCTCTCCAGGCCCCTCCTCTGCACACAGCCTCCCCTGGGGAAAGCCCTGGGGCTTTGGGGCCAGATGGCCGGGCAGTGAACCACCCAGGAGCCTCATTTCCTCATCTGCAAAACAGATATCATGGTAATAAGTGACAGCAGCAGCAACCACAACAAGAACGCATCAGGGGTTCGGGAGGGCCACGTGAATTAATGGAAGCATGTTCACAATAGTGTCTGTGTCTTCTATGAGCTCAAGATTGTAAGCCAGGGTTTCCTGCAATTGCTTGCCTCACAGTTTAAACTTCAGCAATTATAGAAATATTTGTTTGCTCCAGTACACACACACACACACACACACACACACACACACATGCACCATGCATGTGGACACACACACATGCACATACACCACACATGCATGTACACACTTACACCATACACACACACCATGTACATACACACATGTATACACATCATGGATGTAGACATGCACATATACTACATATACATATACACATGCACCACATACACACACATCCACAGCATGCACACGCACACGCACACACATACACCCCGAGCCTCACCTCTGCTCCCCTAGCCCCAGATGCTGCCCTCGTGGGTGCCTGAGTCCTGGCTGCCCGCAGCTCAGACTCCTCCTCAGGATGCTCCTCCGCCTCTCTCTGAGCTGAGTCAGGGACCCGTCTGCACTCCGGGAATAACGTGGGTCTGCTGCGCGTGGCCCTGAACACTGGGTAACATGATGGACATTGATGGAATCCTGGCACTTGGACAGGGGCCTAAGGCTGGGTCTTCTGCAGGGGGCCCCCTATGTGAGCAGACCTGGGCTCTGTCACGCTCCTGGGCCCCCCAGTACTCCCTGTGTCTACGTCTGCACCCAGGCCAGCCCAGCAGGGCCCGCGAGGAGGGGCATGCCAAAGGGACCATGTTGCTCTTCCCATTTGCAAAACAGGAGCGGGGAATCCATGTGAGGGTGGACAGTGAGGGTGTGGAGCGACGGTGGGTGAAGCTCAGCCAGGCTGAACCCATGGGTGCGCGCTCCCTGCGCAGGGCTTGTGGACTCTATGTTCTAGGTTAAGGCAGAAAGAGCTGTGGGGCTTGCTTGGCTAAAACATGAAGTGAAGTGTGGCCTGCTTCGGGATGCTGTGGAAGAAGCTGCAGCTCACAGCGGGGAGGGGAGCGTGGACTGGCAGAGAAGATCGACACGCAAGACCTGCTCATCCTGGAGTCCAGAGACCCTGCCTGACCGTGAGAGCACACACCGGGAGGGGATCTGCACCTCGCAGAGCTCTTCTCCGCAGGCCAGGCCGCACAGCCGGAGCCACAGCCACCCCCGGAAAGCTAAAGCCGGCGAGAGACACCAGAACCAGGTATCAGGGCGGGGTGGCGCCCGCAGGCACAGCAGAGGCCAAGCAGCAGCCGTGAGAGGGTGGCTCCCAGGGCCCCGTGGCCTTGGCCGGTGATAGTGGCATTTCTAGAAGGGAAACAGAGGGAAGCCTACTCAACTCCTTCTTGATCTGCATAAGCAGTGGACTTCTAGGCCAAGTGAATGAAAGCCTAATATGAATCTTAAAAGCAGAGTGTTGCTGCCCCAAATCAATTCTGACTCAGCCGGCTGATTGACCCGGAGCCCTTGAAAGAAGAGGTCCAAGGAAGGACCCCGCTCCGCTGCCCAGAGTTTATACGGTTACTCTTTCTCCCAGACTCCCCAAAAGGGACAGCACCCATGTCACTGTGCACGAGAAAGGAAATAATCAGAACTTTCCGGGACTACTGGACTCTGGTTCTGAAATGACTGATTCGAGGAGACCCAAAATGTCTGTGGCCCCCAGTCAGAGTAGAGGCTTACGGAGGTCAGGTGGTCAGTGGAGTCTTAGCTTAGGTCTATCTCTCGGCCGGCCCCGTGGGTCCCCATCCTGTGGCTTCTTCCCCAGGTCGGGAGCATAAGTGAAACACACACTCAGGCCGGCAGAACCCCGTCTTACTCCTGGCTGTTCCCTGCATAATGTCGTGCACAAACTAGGCTCTCAAAAGCACCGTGGAACAGAAAAGGAATCTAAAGGGTAATGATCGGATCGAACGCGGTGTGAGCACCAGGGGTCTGCTTGCTGGGTTTCTGTTTGCAGCTGGTGGTGTGGGTCTGACCACTGGGCGTGGTTCTGGCCTGTCCCGACGTCCGCTTCTTGCTCAACGGGACCACGTGCAACAGGGCCACGTGCTGGGCCTCTGCAGCCTCGGCTCCGGTGGGACAGCGGTCCCGTCACAAGCTGCAGCTGTCACAGCTGCTCTTGCTCTCACGTCTCCGGCGCATTCCACTTCCATTCATGTGTTAGGGTTCTCTGAACAGCCCTGTTAAGTTAGGTCACCCTGGAACACCTGACGCCCATTCTTCCTCAAGTATGTGCTGGGAGAAGATCCGGAGACATGACTTTATCGGCGCTTCCATCTTCTCTATTTACGGGTCTCTTTGTTTTGATGTCACCCTGTATACTTAGAACGAAGGCCACATGACACTGACTCACCCCTCTTCAGCTCCCCTTGTGATGGCTCAGGGCTCAGCCACCTTTCACTTCATCTCACTGCCTTAAGAGTCAGCAGAAATTTTAAACGGAAAGGTGGTGAGTGTAACAGGTGACTTGCCATTTCCTTCTTGGTCCATAAACTGGAAACCACTGAATCTCTTCACTTGTCCGATCGCCTGTGTTTATGGAACTTCGTTTCATATTAAATATGAAATATGATCCAAGCTGCCCCTAGATGGTTCCACAGTTGAATTCAGAACTTATCTGGCTGACTCCTGGATTGCAATCAACTGAAGACCAGAGAGTAGTGAATTGCCTCAGATTACATAAAATGTGACACAATATTACTAATTTTTAAGGCACTCAGTTTGCACAAGAAATAAGAAAAGAAAAACGAGAACTGAAAAGGGAAGCACAAGGTACAGTGGGAGGAAAGTGTGGGCGGTGAGGGCAGAGCTGGGCCACGTCCCCAGGCCGGGCCACGTCCCCAGGCAAGGCCACCTCCCCAGGCCAGGCCACCTCCCCGCCCTCTCCACAGCCACACAGACCAGGCCACCTCCCCGCCCTCTCATCCACAGCCCCCAGGCCAGGCCACCTCCCCAGGCCGGGCCACATCCCCAGGCCGGGCCACCTCCCCAGGCCAGGCCACCTCCCCGCCCTCTCCACAGCCACACAGACCAGGCCACCTGCCCGCCCTCTCGTCCACAGCCCCCAGGCCAGACCACCTCCCCACCCTCTTGTCCATCTGTCCGCAGCCCTGCAGGCCAGGCCACCTCCCCCGCCCTCTCGTCCACAGCTCTGGCTCAGCCCCCAGCAGGCAGTAGGTGCTCAGTCAGGACTCATTAAATTGTCCCTTAGTAAACAGACGACAGAGCACAAGCCACCACTTCAGCTGCTTTTATTCGTGAATTCACTAAACATGGAATAGAAAATCTCATCTATCGTCTGTAAGAAAATACCGACTTGTTGTCATAATCTGGTTGGAAAAATAGAACTAGGGTGAGAAATGCAGTCTGGCATGATGAATGCAAGCTCTTTGTTTACTCCTCTCTACTTTGTTCTCTAAAATATGAGTTTCTGAAAAGCCTTCAGCTTTCTGTGTTTGTTAGGACCAGGATTTGTGCTTCACAGTTTGCAGTCAGGGACACCCAGGTCAACAGGCCGACGCCGGAAGGAGTCAGCCTCGGCAAAGAGGAGTCCTGCGGTTCTCTCTTCATCAGAAAAACAGGACGGTGTATTGATTTTTACAATCAATAAGTTCCTAATAAAATTGAGAGGACCGAGGGTCTTTTTCTTTCCTTTAGGTAAAATTAATTTTGAGGTTCTTTCTCGAATGGCAAAGTCATTGTAGGGGAACAGACTGGCTCCCAGGTGAGTCAGGGAGGACAGTAGACAAGGGAGCAGGCAGTGCCCTGCGGGGAAGTCAGGATGCAGGGACGCTCCCTGGAAGCCTGGAAAGAGGAGCTAGGGCAAAGCTCCTGTGGGCTAGCTCTGGTACCCATGGGCTAGCTCCGACACCAGACCACCTCAGCTTGCTGCACCCACACGATCAAACTGCAGAAGGCACAGCTCCTGGCGGGAGAGAGGGAGTGTTAGTGGAAGGCATCTTCATGAAGAGTGGTAGGGATAAGTCCACATGCAGCAACGTCCAGCCCATATAAAGGATATGCATGTCCATCCTTGTCAACACGTTCTCAGCAGAAGTAGAAATTATGTAGGTGCAGGGACATCCTCCACAGTGTCAGCTCCTAGAGGCATCATGGAGAAATTTCATTAAATACCAACTACAGAAACATGATGGAAAACAGCTACGGGTCTGTAAGCAAATAGACCAGGCCCACGCAAACTTAAGCCCAGGTATTCCACGATGCCATGTGCAGAACACCCTTCTGAAAGCAAGAAGGCTTCACTGCACAGCCCTGGGGCTTGTCCACCCTGTTCACCTCCCCCGTGGGGCACTCTCACCAGTGACAGCATGCCGCTGGTGGCTGACTCAGGACTTGAATGGCTTCGTTCCTTGGGTTCTGTTCTCTTCTCACACTTCCCATTCCACCTGGTCTCTCTGGGTGGGTTTTTTGTTTTTGCTTTTGAGATGGAGTCTCACTCTGTTGCCCAGGCTGGAGTGTAGTGGCACAATCTGAGCTCACTGCAACCACCACCTCCAAGATGCAAATGATTCTACTGCTCAGCCTCCCGAGTACCTAGGACTATAGGCACGCACCACCACGCCCAGCTAATGTTTGTGTTTTTTGTAGAAATGGGGTTTTGCCATGTTGGCCAGCCTGATCTTGAACTCCTGACCTCAGGTGACCCACCCACTTCAGTCTCCCAGAGTGCTGGGATTACAGGTGTGAGCCACCGCCCTTGGCTCTCTGTGGGTGGTTTCACCCACCTGTGGCCTCCAGGGTCATCTCTCTACAGGTGACTCTCAGCCCCGTGTGGCCCGAGGACAGTGCTGAAGAATCCCGGTGTTTGTGAGTTTAATGACTGCAGGGTCACAATGTGTATAGAACAAGGCGGTCCAGTCCAGTCCACAGTCAGGTTCAGCTGGCCTCAGTGTCATGACGTGTGCTTCCAGAGCAAAAGGTTCCATGTGGAATTACTGGGTGCCAGGCCAGCCACGGGCAAGGGTCACAGAGTGTTTGGGGCCAGCCACCACACACATTTCTAAGGCCTACAGTCAGAGTTCTCACCAATTCTGATAAAGCTGGAGATTTTAAGCACAACTCTACGGAACAAATAGAGTTGCAGTTTGTCTCAGTCTCTGCACCTGACTTCAGGCTCGTGGGCTGCTGCATTTTGGGCGACACAGCTGCCCCTGCCACTTCTGCAGAGGCTGCGAGGCCCCCGCGCTTCTCCATATCTTCCTCTTGTGATGTCTTGGGGTGGGGCTGGGCTGCCTGGTTGTATGACCCTAAGAACGCTGGTGGTGGAGGGAGCATGAGAGAAACCGAACTTGCTTCGGTCTTGCCCCTGGGGATGGAGGCGGAAGGACAAGATTGCAGGGGCGTGTGTGTGCACATGCATGTGTATGCGTGTGTGTGCAGGTGTGTGCATTTTGTGTGCACCCGTGCGTGTGTTTGGAGTGGGGGTGATGGGGTGCAAAGAGGCTGAGGTTGTGGGAAAAATCAAGGACACTCGGGGAAGGGTGTGGAGCTGGGGAGGGGCCACACCAGGACTGAAGAGCTCGTTGCACTGAGCTCTAACTGCACATTTGACTGGGCCGCCGGCCATCCAGTTCAGAATTGAATGCTCAGTGGGAAAGGGCAGGGTGGGGGGGGATTCCTGAGCAATTTAGCTATGCCTGGGGTGCCCTCTGGTGGCTCACCTTTTATTCTGATTCCAAGTTTTGGGAACTTGGAAACTCAACCACTTAGAAAATGGGGACAGTTTGTTGGCTGTGAATGAATGCAGCCTCTGACCAGGTCCTACTCACTGGCACGCGAACCTGCCGAAGCAGCAGACAGATTCTGTATACACCAACAGGAACTGGGGAAGCAAAGTGTGTGCAGTTTGTGAAACAAGGTTACAAAACAAGGTCGCAGTCCTTTTGTTATTAAAGTAAGGGTGGTCCTGAGCCCTCATTCTGGATTTTGGAAAGGTCTGACTTACCTCCTGGGGTCTACCTTCTGCAATATGTCCAGACACCTCAGGCCAAAAAATTAGCCTCCTGGATAGAAAACGTCATCGCCCATCGGAGACCTAATTCTCAGTCATCACTCTGTCATGTTGTCTGTCCTGCTGTGCAAGAGCCCTTAAAGGCCAGCCTCCTCTCTGCCTACTCAGGCCACGAGGAAGGTCACCACAGGGCCCCTGAGAGAAAGAGGCGAGGGAGGGAAGGCTCTCTCCTAACAGCTTCCATGATGCCAGGGCTCACATGACCCAGCTCTTCTTCGTGTATCCATGCAGCTCATGTGTGTGTGCACACATACATGCATGTGCAAACGGGTGCACCCACCCACAACATGCATGCATACACAAGTATATGCACACACGTTCACACGTGTGTCACCCACCCCTACATCTCTCTTGCCCGCAAGGACAAATTAAGGAAAGAACATAGAGAGAAGTTTTGAGAATTTCTGAGGTGGTCGCATCTCTTCCCTATCCACCCCTTTTGCCTCCGGGAGGTCTCCGCCTGGTGAGACGGCAGGAGGGTGGGGACTGGGGCGCAGCTAGCGGGCAACTGGTCAGTGCCATTGGAGCAGTTGTTTTGCAAATGCAAGTTTTTTTTCCGGCACCACGGAAGTATTAGGAAACATTTTGAGCATAAGGCAAGATTTGCACTTGTTTCAGTGTGATTTCACCCACTGGAAGCACTAGGGGAAAGTGCGAATACACAACAGACAGGTGCTTGCACCTCAAGCGTTCGCCAGGCCCCTCAGCCCGCCAAAGGTGTTAGGAGCCACCCCACCCCGTCTGTGTTACAGCTGACAGGGTCGGGACACACTGCCCGCACACTGGGGTGCCTTGCGCACTGGATATTTCAAGGTGAAGAATATTTTCAGGTGGCAGGTGCAGGAAGGATTTTCTGACCTTCCCCAGAAGCAGGTCATGAGAACCTCATGTGAGAGGGGCCCTCCCTATATCTGAAGGGACACGAAGAGAAATCTAGACGAAGAGGCCTTGGTCTGCACAGTTTCCCACACTCAGCTCAGACTTGTTCAATCCTATCACATTTTCCCATGACCCACTCTTCATCAAAGTTGGGATCTTCAGGCTCCTGAGTCATGTACAACTTATATGAAATCAGTGTAGACGCTTTTCTCTTGGCAGGCTGTCTTTTGTTATGGGGGCCCAGCCGGTGAACCTAAGACGGTTAGAAGAAACAGGTATTTTTCTTCCCCTACCCAGCTTTCCATGTGATACCAGGTAACTGCCCCACACTTCACAAGGGTCACAGGCGGCCACCCGATTGCCCACTTCCACGGGAAAACGTCAGGGCTTTTTCATGGTAAAGTGGCATATTTTCTGTAGTTCTTACGTATTTCTTAATTACGTATCACTTAATGTGTGTACAACTGTTCATATTTATATTGGGCTCATTTTATTTCATTTTTTTTACATGAGGAAATTCTTCAGTGGTGACTTCTTAGATTTTGGCGCACCCATTACCTGTGCAGTGTGCACTGTACCGTGTGCTCTCTTATCCCTCTCTCTTCCCACCTTTTCCGCTGAAAAGGTGAGCCCCCAAAATCCACTACATCCTCAGAGCTTAGCTCCTCCCACTTATGAGTGAGAACATACAAGGTTTGGTTTTCCATTCCTGAGTTACCTCACTTAGAAGAATGGTCTCCAGTTCCATCCGGGTTGCTGCAAATGCCATTATTTCGTTCCTTTCTATGGCTGAGTGGTGTTCCACGGTAAATATATATCACATTTTCACTTTTAGGTCTTTAAGGAATCGCCACACTGTTTTCCATAGTGGCTGTACTGGTTTATATTCCCACCAGCAGTGTAGAAGTGTTCCCTTTTACACCCACACCAACATCTATTTCTTTTTTTATTTTTTGATTATATCCATTCTTGCAGGAGTGAGATGGTGTCACATTGCGGTTTTAATTTGCATTTCCCTGATAATCAGTGATGTTGAGCATTTTCCATGTGTTTGCTGACCATTCATGTGTCTTCTTTTAAGAATTGCCTGTTCAGGTCCTTAGCCCACTTTTTGAAGGGATTGTTTGTTTTTTATTGCTATAATTTGTTTGAGTACCTTGTAGATTCTGGATATTAGTCCTTTGTCAGAAATACAGATTGTGAAGATTTTTTCCATTCTGTGGGTTGGTTTACTCTGCTCATCATTTCTTTTACTGTGCAGAAGCTTTTTGGTTTAATTAAGTCCCATTTATTTATCTTTGTTTTTGTTGCATTTGCTTTTTGGTTCTTGGTCATAAAGTCTTTGCTTAAGCCAATATCTACAAGGGTTTTTCCAATGTTACTATCTAGAATTTTTATAGTTTCAGGTCTTAGATTGAAGTCTTTGATCCATCTTGAGTTGATTTTTATATAAGGTGAGAGATGAGGATCCAGTTTCATTCTTTTACATATGGCTTGCCAATCATCCCAGCACCATATCTTGAATAGGGTGTCCTTTCCCCACTTTATGTTTGTGTTTGTTCTGTTGAAGATCAGTTAGCTGTACATATTTGGCTTTATTTCTAAGTTCTATAGCCAGTTCCTTTGGTCTATATGCCTATTTTTACACCAGTACCATGCTGTTTTGGTGACTATACCCTTAGAGTATAGTTTGAAGTCAGGTAATGTGATGCCTCCAGATTTGTTATTATAGCATACATTTTAGGATTTTTTTCCTATTTCTGTGAAGAATGAAGGTGGTGTTTTGATGGACATTGCACTGAATTTGTAATTGCTTTTGGCAGTGTGGTCATTTTCACAATATTGATTCTACACATCCATGAGTGTGGGATGTGTTTCCTTTTGTTTGTGTTTCTTTCAGCAGTGTTTTGTAGTTTTCCTTGTAGAATTCTTACATCTCCTTGGTTAGGTATATTCCTAAGTATTTTATTTTATTTGCAGCTATTGTAAAAGGGGTTAAGTTCTTGATTTAATTCTCAACATGGTTGCTGCTGGTGAATAGCAGAGCTACTGATGTGTGTACATTAATTTTGTATCCTAAAACTTTAATGAATTCATTTACCAGTTCTAAGTCTTTTTGAGGTTTTTTTCTAGAGTCTTCAGGGTTTTCTAAGTATACCATCATGTCATCAGCGAACAGTGACGATTTGACTTCCACTTTACTGATTTGGATGCCCTTTATTTCTTTCTCTTGTCTGACTGCTTTGACTAGAACTCCCAGTACTAGGGTGAAGAGGAGTGGTAACAGTGAACATCCTTGTCTTGTTCCAGTTCTCAGGGGGAATGCTTTCAGCTTTTCCCCATTCGATATAATGCTGGTTGTGGGTTTGTCATAGATGGTTTTTATTACCTTAAGGTATTTCCCTTCTATGCTAATTTTGCTGAGGGATGCTGGATTTTGTCAAATGCTTTTTCTGCATCTATTGAGATGATCATGTTATTTTTCTTTTTAATTCTGTTTATGTGGTATATGGCATTTGACCTGCATATATTAAGCCATCCCTGTATCCCTGGTATGAAACTCAGTTGATCGTGGTGGGTTATCTTTTTGATATACTATTGGATTCAGTTAGCTAGCAGTATTTTGCTGAGGATTTTTGCATCTATGTTCATAAGGGATATTGGTCTATTTAGTTTTTTATTTTTGGTATGTCCTTTTCTGGTTTTGGTATTAGGATGATACTGGCTTCATAGAATGACTTAGAGAGGATTCCCTCTTTCTTTATCTTTTGGAATAATGTCAATGGGATTGGTATCAATTCTTCTTTTAATGTCTGATAGAACTCAGCTGTGAATTTGTCTGGTTATGGACTTTTTTTCTGGTAAACTTTTAATTACCATTTCAATCTCACTGCTCGTTATTGGTCTGTTCAGAGTTTCTATTTCTTCCTGGTTTAATCTAGGAGGGTTGTATATTTCCAGGAGTGTATCCATCTCCTCCGGGTTCTGCAGTTTATGTGCATAAAGGTGATCATAGTAACCTTGAATGATCTTTCATAGTTCTGTGTTATCAGCTGTAACATCTCCCATTTGGTCTCTAATTGAGTTTATTTGGATCTTCTCTCTTCTTTTCTTGGTTAATGTCACCATTGGTCTATAAACTTCTTTTATCTTTTCAAAGAGCTTTTTGTTTCATTTATATTTTGTAATTTTTTGTTTCAATTTCATTTAGGTCTGCTCCAATCTTCATTATTAATTTTCTTCTGCTGGGTTTGGGTTTGGTTTGTTCTTGTTTAGTTCCTTGAGGTGTGATGTTAGATTGTCTATTTGTGCTCTTTCGAATTTCCTGATGTAGGCGTCTAATGCTATGAAATTTCCTCTTAGCAGTGCTTTTGCTATATCCCAGAGGTTTTGATAAGTTGTGTCACTGTTATTGTACAGTTCAAATAATTTCTAAATTTCCTTCTTGATTTCATTGTTGACCCAAAGATCACTCAGGAGTAGGTTATTTAATTTCCATGCATTTGCATGGTTTTGAGTGTTCCTTTTGGAGTTGATTTCCAATTTTATTCTACTGTAGTCTGAAAGAGTACTTGATATAATTTCAACTTTCTTAAATTTTTTGAGACTTGTTCTATGGCCTATCATATGGTCTATCTTGGAGAATGTTCCCTGTGCTGATGAATAGAATGTATATTCTGGAGCTGTTGGGTAGACGGTTCTGTAAATAGCTGTTAAGTCCATTTGTTCTAGGGTATAGTTGAAGCCCATCGTTTCTTTGTTGACTTTCTGCGGGGATCACCTGTTTATTGCTGGCAGTGGAGGGTTGAAGTCCCCCACTATTATTGTGTTGCTGTCTCATTTCTTAGGTTTAGTAGTAATTGTTTTATAAATTTGGAAGCTCCAGTGGTAGATGCATATATTTTTAGGACTGTGTTATTTTCCTGTTGGATTCATCCTTTTATCATTATATAATATCCCTCTTTGTCTTTTAAAACTGCTGTTGCTTTAAAGTTTTGTCTGATATAAGAACATCTACTCCTACTCACTTTTGGTGTCCATTTTCATGGAATATATTTTTCCACACCTTTACCTTACTTAGTTGGCTGAGTCTCTTGAAGACAGCAGATACTTGGCTGGTGAGTTCTTATCCATTCTACTCTTCTGTATCTTTTAAGGGAGCATTTAGGCTATTTACATTCAATGTTAGTATAGAGATGTGAGGTACTATTCTATTCTACTCATCATGGTATTTGTTGCCTGAATATCTTTTTTTTTCATTATGTTATGGTTGTAGAGGTCCTGTGAGACTTATGCTTTAAGTATATTCTATTTTGGTGTATTTCAAGGATTTGTTTCAAGATTAGAGCTCCTTTTAGCAGTTCTTGTAGTGCTGGCTTGGTAGTGGTGAATTCTCTCAGCATTTGTTTGTGTGAAAAACACTATATTTCCTTCGTTTATGAAGTTTAGTTTCACTGGATATAAGATTTGTGGCTAATTGCTTTGTTTAAGGAGGCTAAAGATAGAACTCCAATTTCTTGTAGTTTGTAGGATTTCTGCTGAGAAATGTGCTACTAATCTGATAGGTTCAGAGGGAAGATCTGGGACTCAAAGGCTGCTGTTCAGATTCATCTGTCCCACAGGGATGCTCCCTTGATGTGGTGCTCTCCCCTTTCCCCTAGTGATGGGGCTTCCTGAGAGTCGAACTGCAGGGATTGTTATTTCTCTTCTCGATCTAGCCACCCAGCTGAGCTACCAGGCTCCAGGCTGGTACCATGGGGTGTCTGCAAAGAGTCCTGTGGTGTAATCCATCTTCAGGTCTCCCCGCTATGGATACCAGCACCTGCTCTGGTGGAGGGAGCATGGAACTCAAGTGGACTCTGTGAGGGTCCTTAATTGTATTTTTGTTAAGTGAGTTGGTTTTGCGTTGGTTGACCTCCAGCCAGTAGGTGGTGCTTTCAAGAGTGCATCAGCTGAGGTTGTATAGGGAGGATCAGTTGGTGGGCAGAGCCATGGAGCTCCCAAGAGATGATGTCCTTTGTCTTCGGCTATCAGGGTGGGTAGAGAAAGACCATCAGGTAAAAGCACGGTTAGGCATGTCTGAGAGCCTCTCCTTGAGTGGGGCCTGCTGCAGCTGCAGTGGGGGATGGGGGTATGGCCCCTTGGCCAATGTAGTTATGTCCCCGGGGGGATTATGGCTGCCTCTACTCTGTCACACAGGTTGCCAAGGAAGTGGGGGGAAGCCAGCAGCCACAGGCCTTAACCAGCTCTCATGCAGCCCACAGCCTGAAAGGCTGATCTCACTCTTCCAACATGCCCCAGGGTTAGAGTGTGAGCAAGGCTGAGAACTTGCCCAGGCTACAAGCCTCCGGCTGAGAAAGCAAGCCCGCTCACATTTCCTGGGCTGTCCCACAGAACCTGCAGCGGCAATGCACCTCCTTCAAAGGTCTGTGGATTTTCTCGGCTTTCTGAGTATGTTCCTCCAGTAGTTCTTGGAGCAAAAGTTCACAACATGGATCTCCACATGCTGCTCTGTCCATATGAGAGGGGACTGCAAGTTAGTCCTGCCTGGTATCTGCCATTTTTTCCCAGTCTCCATCGTCAGGCTCATTTTTTTAACGTCACTGCTGGCATATTTGAACGTTCTGCCTCTCACCCGACTCTTCCCGTAGCCTCTGTAGTTTTTAAGGCATGATCTTGCATAGTGTGGCGGCATTTAGGAATGCACATGATGTACCACAGTGGAACAACTTATATATACAAGGACAAAGAATCCAAATCAACATAGCTCTGGAAATTTAAGTTTTGAGACAGCTCCTAAGATCCAAGCACATAGCAATAAGATATAAAATATAAAAAGAGAATATTGGAAAGGTATAGCAAGATTCAATCATGATCATATCTTTTGGCTCAGAAATAAAGAATCGAAAGCGACGTCCACAGGGCTGAAGCTGAGATCCCACCAGGGAACTATAAGCAGGAACAGTAAAATAATTCTAAAACATTGATAAAATTAAAAGCCTGGAAATTAACAGCACTGTTAGCAGTGTTTCTAATGGAGATACTTCAGAACAATTCAAATGTCCTCAATGAAAGAATCAAAAGATAAGCTGTGAAATAGTCATTTACTATCAGACTATATGGCGGTTAAAGTAGCAGAGCAGGCCAGGTGTGGTGGCTCACGCCTGTAATTTCAGCACTTTGGGAGGCTGAAGCAGGAGGATCACTTGAGGCCAGAAGTTCAACACCAGCTTGGGCAACAGAGCAAGCCTCCATCTGTTAAAAAATAAAAATAAAAATAGCCAGGCATGTGGCTCATACCTCCCAGCTCCTTTGGAGGCTGAAGCAGGAGGATCACTTGAGCCAAGGAATTTGAGGCTGCAGTGAGCTCTGATTGTAGCACTGCACTCCAGCCTTGGTGATGGGGTAAGATCTTATCTCAGAAACAAATAAGTAAGTAAAATAGCAAGAGCCACATCTAGCCGCATATATAAGAAACTCCTGCAATATTACATTGAGTGGGGGAAAACCATTATAGAATGACATATACAGTGCGACACTGTTTATTTAAAAAATTTCTAATGTGGAAAATACTTTGTATCAGTGGTTGGCAAATTACTGCCTGAGGGCCAAATTCAACCTGTGCCTGTTTGTGTAAATCAAGTTTTATTGAAACATAGCTGCACACAATCATTTGTTTCTTTTTTCTTTTTCTTTTTTTTTTTTTTTAGTAGAGACAGGGTTTCACCATGTTGACCAGGATGGTCTCCATCTCTTGACTTCGTGATCCACCCGCCTCGGCCTCCCAAAGTGCTGGGATTACAGGCGTGAGCCACCGCGCCCGGCCAATCATTTGTTTCTATATTGTCTGTGACTGCTTTCACACACAGCAGCAGAGCTGAGTAGTTGTGACAGAGGCCACATGCCCACAAAGCCTAAAATAGTAATGATCTGAGTCTTTACAGAGAAAACTTGCTGACCCTGTTATGTATTATTTATGGATATATATACACACATATACACACGTGCTACAGAACATAAAAGCAAAACTTTGCTTGGGATTAATACACCCAAACCTCGGCTGTGTCTGGGAGAGAGGAAGGGAGGAAAACTGGGACCCGAGATGGGCACTTCGAAGGGCCACAGCTGCGTGGAGTATTTTTTTATTTAAAGGAATTTCTTAATTAAACATGGTAAAATGTTGATTCACTTAGACGGGTAATGAGTACACAGTTATTCATTATGTCCTGTGTGCTTTCCAGTGTTTTAAAAATATTTTATAACAGAGAGTATTGAGAGGGAAAAAGATGTATGTTATGTGGTTGATCCAAGGGCCCGATGAGGCCTGGTGGACACGCTGCATCTTACGTGGCCAAATCAGGGTGCAGCTCTGCGTGGCCACTGCACAGTGTTTGTGGAGAAAGAGAGAAGGAATCCCTCCTCAGAGGAAGAATGACTGTTTAGAACTTTTTGTGTTTGGGGGACTTTTTTTAGCACGTGAATGTACTAATACAAATTAAATATAAAAAAGAATGACTGGGAACGTAGCCCTTCATCTCCTCTTGGCCACACGTTACTTTTGGAATTGACACGCCCTCAATTCCAAAATTGAGACACCGGTGTTATTGTGACACCGGCCACAATAACAAGTGTGACTGTTTCACCCAGTCAGTCCAGGGGCATTTGTCAAGTGCCTGCATATCCAGGCTTACACGCTACTCCACCCATTATTTATGGAAAAATGCATCACAAATCTCATCCCAGAGAACGCAGTCATGAAGCAGGAATGTGCAATGCAGACGTGGAAACCTGGTTCCCAGTTGCTAGGAATGCCTAGGTTCTGATGCCAGTGAGGGAGTTCATATCCCTGCTTATATGCGGGTCCCTGGATTCTGCTGCTGGTCCTATGGGGCCTGACTCAGAGATGATGGCCATGGTGTGAATGCCCTGGGAGTACAGCTCAACCCTCAGAGAAGACAGATGGGCTCTTAAATTAGAAAGGCTGGCTGGGTTCGTCCTCACCCTGGGGCCAAATAAAAATGGCAGCGTTCACTCACTGTCCCTAGTCTGCCCTTGTCTTCCGGTCACTTTGCCACAAGGCACCCCCTTGAACTGGGTTGACCCCACAGGCCTACCAAACCACACTTGTGAGGTTGGGTCACAATTATTCTGTACCCCAGGGCTTAGAGCAGGCGGTGATCATGGCTCCATCTCTCTCCTGGGCTTAGGGCAGGTGGTGGTCAGGGCTCCATCTCTCCCTGGGGCTTAGAGCAGGGTGTAGTCACAGCTCCATCTCTCCTTGGAGCTTAGAGCAGGCAGTGGTCAGGGCTCCATCTCTCTCCTGGGTTTAGGGGAGGGTGTAGTCACGGCTCCATCTCTCCTTGGGGCTGAGAGCAGGCAGTGGTCAGGGCTCCATCTCTCTCCTGGGTTTAGGGGAGGGTGTAGTCACGGCTCCATCTCTCC
>CM052648.1:191543666-191566438 GCA_028533165.1 Leontopithecus rosalia
AATTATTTTTATTTATTTATTTATTTATTAAATTTTTATTGCATTTTAGGTTTTGGGGTACATGTGCGGAACACGCAAGATAGTTGCATAGGTACACACGTGGCAGTGTGTTTTGCTGCCTTCTGCCCCCTCACCCATATTTGGCATTTCTCCCCATGCCATCCCTCCCCTGCTCCCCCCCGCTGTCCCTCCCCTATTTCCCCCAATAGACCTCAGTGTGTGGTACTCCCTTCCCTGTGTCCATGTGTTCTTATTGTTCATCACCCCCCTATGAGTGAGTATATACGGTGTTTCCTTTTCTGTTCTTGTGTCAATTTGCTGAGAATGATGTTCTCCAGATTCATCCATGTCCCTACAAAGGACACGAACTCATCATTTTTTATTGCTGCATAATATTCCATGGTGTATATGTGCCACATTTTCCCAGTCCAGTTATTTCTAATTGAGTCCGTTAGAAAACCAACTTGCTTTTCTAGTTCTCTGAATAGAGTACCTAAGAAGCAAACCTCTAACACACACCTAAAGTTGTGCTTTAGGGACCATCTTCGGCATGACCTGTTTATTGCCCTAAATAATGAATCAGATACTGGTCTCCACTGTAGAAACATCCATCCTGTCCTAAATGAAATGGAACTCCTGACTGTGCTCCTGGCCTCCTACCCACTTGGGGATGCAACTCAAGTGTGGGTGATGCGGTCAATGTTTGCGGAATGAACTTTTGGTTAAACCCCTTCCTTAAATATCTGAATCTTGGTCTAGAACATCACTCTGGAATGTCATATTCATTGTATCATGTAAATGTCCAATTTAACATCCTATAACCCCATGGCATCTTGGGTACACATACAGCACGAGTTGCCTTATACTCTGAACAAGAAATGGGTCAGGAAAAATGCAAGCCTTGTCCTTGCAGGTTTTCTCAGTTTCCTCGTCCATAATGCATATGTGTAGGGAAACTGGCAGGAGAGATGAATAAAGAGAAGAAACATCTGTCTTCCTTGCTTTATATGACCAGCAATCAGTGCCACCGATGGAGCAAGTGTCATATAAACATCAGATATTTTATTCATGTCAACGATCCTGTGTGATAGAAATTACCCCATTTTATTTATGGGGCAACAGAGGCTCAGAGAGATTAAATAATGTGCTGGAGTCTTACATCTCACAGGCACCAGAGCCAGGATTTAAACTCACCAGAGCCTGTTCTTTTCCCTGTGTGCTTCGAGGCCCACACACAGCAGTCTCCTCTCCTCCAGGTCCCTCACTGCATCTTTCACTCTTCTGGGCAATGCCTGAGAGCAGAGGTCCTGAACCCCAGGGCCCAGGCCCCTCAGGGAAGCTTCTGTTGTACAGCAAAAATAAAATGCTAAGCCCCCTAACCATCTGAATGAACCCCTCTTCTTAGAATGCCAAGGGCATTCCAAAGTTAATATGAAAAATGAGTTCAGGCCATGACTGGAAGCGGGGGGTGGCGGGGTGGGGTTGGACATGCCTCAATATACCTTCCTCCCTTTTGGAATTCAGGCACAGCCGACCAGCATTAACATCATCACATACTTTAAGTCTGGTAAGAAGCATTTACAATCTATTCCCTGCTACCTGGAGGCTTCATCTGCATCATAAAACCTTGTTCTCCACAATGCCTTATTGTAATCCAGACACTTCCTTCTATTGATTCCAGGTTTTGGGGGTTTTTTTGAGAAGGAATTTGGAATTTTGCTCGTTGCCCAGGCTGGAGTGCAATGGTGTGATCTCAGCTCACCGCGACCTCCACCTCCTGGATTCAAGCAATTCTCCTGCCTCAGCCTCCCAGGTAGCTGGGATTATAGGTGCCTGCCACCAGGCCCAGTTAATTCTTTTGTATTTTTAGTAGAGATGGGGTTTCACCATGTTGGTCAGGCAGATCTTGAACTTCCAACCTCAGGTGATCTGCCTGCCTCAGCCTCCCAAAGTTCTGGGATTGCAGGCCTGAGCCACTGTACCCAGCCTAATTCCAGGTCTTTAGATAAAAACTCTTTCAACCAATTGCCAATCAGAAATTAAATTTGAGTCTACCTGTGACCTGGAAGCCCCTGCTTCAAGTCGTCCCACCTTCCCTGACCAAACCAATGTACACCTTACATATACTGATTGATGTCTTCAGTCTCCCTGAAATGTATAAAACCAAGGTGTAGCCCAACTACCTTGTTCTCACGACCTCCTGGGGCTGTGGCACGAGATATTGGTCACTCGTATTTGGTCAGAATAAATCTCTTCAAATATTTTATAGAGCTTGACTGTTTTCATCCACACTCTATGCAAAGAGAACAAGACGGGAATGGGAGATTTCAGTTCTGCCTGGGTGGCCAAGGCTCCTGGTTTTCTAACCACATGCAGAACCAAGGTATAGCCCGTCACAGCACCCACATCTCTCCTGCCTTCTGGAAGCTGCTCCTTTTCCTTCAGGGCTGAGCAGGGACCCAGGCCCTTCCTTCACTGTCCTGGAGGCCCCAGCACCTGGTCACATTCCTGTTCTCAGCCTTGAAACGTGGAGGGCTCATCTCATCATCTCAGAAAGTAAAACAGGTGACAGCCTCAGTGAGCACATGTGGTTTTCTTCAGGGCAGCCCACGTGGCAGTCCTGGCATGGTCTCCTCAAAGCAGGAAAGAGGACTTCTCGTGGGTCAGAGTCGGCCCATGGCAGAAACGCAAAGGCAGGCACCTGGCTGAGAAGGAGAAAACACTCTGATCCTTCCCAATGAGTCTGCAGTGGTGGAAAACAGCCGGAATAGCTTTCCTACCGCAGCGCTTAGTTCTCAAGGGGGGATCTGCTACTCATGGATTCTAACATTCCCTTTCAGTTACATCATGGAAAACAGGAAGAAAGAGGAAAAAACAGGAAAGGAAGAACAAAATACACTGAAAGCAAGACGTAGGAAGAATGAGTAGAATGAAGCATTTACGCAGAGAGGAAGAGAAAAATATCAATCACAGAAACAACCAGGGAGTTTACAAAACAGGCTGCATGAAAATCGTTTATCAAAAACACTGTCCAGGCCTTTTTGTTAAAAATTAACATAAAGCAATTAGCTGGTTAGAAAAAGACAAGCACCGTGGGACTCCCCTCACCGTGAGAGTCGGTGGCTAGACAGACGTGAGCAGGGGAGGAGAGCGCCCACCCAACCGGGAATGCCTGGAAACCATCAGGTGATGCTCAGGCGGTGGTTCAACTGTTTCTCTAAAATAGGAACTGGTTGCCGCAGCGCCAGGGAAAGGCCGTGTCCCAGTAGTTGGAAAACACCTGGAACTGGTGATCCGCAGTTTCCTGTAAGCTCTCAGGAGTGGGGCGAGGGGGCGCAGAGAAAACGGGAGAGTTTAGCGAGGGCATGACCCTCCTCCAGGAACACGCGGCCAGGAAGGGCAAAGGGTTTCAAGCGAGTAAGCGCGGACTTCAGTAAACACACTGCGCATGCGGCGCCGAGTATGCGCAGACTTCAGTAAACACACTGCGCATGCGGCGCCGAGTATGCGCAGTCCAGTAAACACACTGCGCATGCGGCGCCGAGTATGCGCAGTCCAGTAAACACACTGCGCATGCGGCGCCGAGTATGCGCAGTCCAGTAAACACACTGCGCATGCGGCGCCTCCCACGCGCTGGCCGGACACTGCGCATGCGGACAGCCCACCCCGTGAGAGGAGAAACGCAAACCCTGAGCATGCCCGTGTATGGATCCCAGGGTGGAGGGCGGCACAGCACACCTGATCTCTCGAGTCGCCCGCTTCGCCGTCTTCCAAGTGTACCTCCCTTAGTTCCAGCTCTAGAGCTTTTTAATAAACTCTCAGTCCTGCTCAAAGCTCGCCTTGGCCTCCCGCTGCCTTGTGCCCCTTGGCGAGGTTGCATTGCACCCTGTGGATTTTCTGCTGCTGACGGCACGAGGTCCCTGGACTAATCAAGTTCAGAGAGGCAGAAAGTGGAATGGGGGGTGCCAGGGGCTGCGGCGGGCAATGGGGAGTGAGGGCTTATTTAAGGGGACAATTCAGTTTTGCAAGATGAAAACGTACTATTGATTGTGCGAAAACGTGAATATGCCCAAATGCCTAAAATGGTTAAACGGTAATCGTCATGTGTGTTTACCACAAGTCAAAAACGTACAAAATAACAATGAGTAAAGAAACGTGGGACGCGTTGTTCAGGGCCACAGGCGGCGGCGTGGCCTTGGCCTCTGTGGCCCCTTTCCCGGGAGGAGCCCGGTTCGGTGTTGCGGTTCTGTGCTGCGCAGAGAACTTGGCAGCCCGGTCCTGTCCGCAGAAGAGGGGCTTTCCGGGGGCTCCGGAGAGAACGCTGGGGAGTCCAGGCCTGTCCCAGCCCCGGCACGGCAGCAGGGGCCAGCTTGGAGAGGGGGACTTCATTCGAGGGAAAGCGAACGTGGTATCCAAGGAGAAGCGCCCTCGCAGGCGCGGGCGGGGAGGCCGCTCCTCCCGGGGCGGCGGGTTCAGAGGCGGAGCTTCCTGTGGGGGGAGCTCAGAGGGGCCCCAGAACCCCCTGCACCCCCTCCACGGGCTCTGGGCAAGCGGCCCTCGTGGGAGATCTGCCTGCAGTGCCGGTTAAGAAGTCAGGGACAGGCAGGCGCGATGATTCACACCTGTAATCCCAGCACTTCCAGAGGCCATGGAGGGCGGACCACGAGGTCAGGAGTTCGAGACTAGCCTGACCAACATGGTGAAACCCTGACTCTACTAAAAATACAAAAATTAACCGTGCGTGGTGGCGTCCACCTGCAATCCCAGCTACTTGAGAGGCGGAGGCAGGGGAATCGCTTGAACCCAGGAGGCGGAGGTTGCGGTGAGCCGAGATCATCACACCACTGCACTCCATACCAGGTGGCAGAGCTAGAGTCCATCAAAAAGAAAAAAGAAAAATAAGTCAGGGACAGAGAGAAAAAGCAAACTGTGCCTTTAAACCAGAGCGCCCTTCACCCCCACACGAAGGACTCCGCCTTGGTCCCCTTGGGGAAAGCTGCCGCTGCGGAGCCCCTCTGCGGCTGGGTGAGATCGGGGTTCACGGGCTGACCCAGCGTTAGGAGGCGCCCGGCTGATCACGACCCCCAACGCTGCTGAGGCCGGAGTCCGTGCAGGAACCCCGGGGCCCCGACCTGGGAACGCAGCACGGAGCCTGGCAGGGTCGTGAACAACGCGCGGTGCGGGGGACCCAGGTTCACGGCGCAGGTGCCCGGCTCCATGCCGCTCTGCCGTCCCAGCCCACGCGGGCCCGGGCAGCTGCTCTGCGCCGAGCCCCAGAGACGTGGCCGCGGGTCCTGACCGCGCTGCCGCCCGCGCGAGGCCCCGGACCTCTGCTCCAGCGCGGGGAACGGGAGGACTCTGACCCCGTGAGAACCCAGACAGTTCCAGGTGCCAGGAGCTTCCCGGAACGTGAAACAAACCTGCAGTTATGACAGCTCCGTATCGTGCACTGGGCGAACTTATTACAGCTCCAGCCTCCTTTTTACATTTCCTCATAAATTTTAACCCCAGTTTCTCGCTCCCGTGAGCAAAAAGGCAAGTGCTACGGCCAGCAATCATTTCTGCAGTTTCATTGATTGGTTCCACACCGCACCTACTGCTGATGACCAACAGGGGGTGTTAATTAACAGCCTTATCAATATTCTGCCCATTGACGACTGCAAATCCTGCGAGCTCAAGTTTCAACTCAATTCTGAAAACGGAGATTTAATTCACTCCTTGAATCTTATGGGACTTTTATCGCTCTCGGTGCTTTCAGTTACGAAGTGTTTAGTTTCAAAACTAGTTGACCTAAATGTCTGCAAATAAACTTTAAAGGATATAGAGGTATTTTTAGGCCAGCTTTGAAGTGGAAGTATAGCATATAAATAGAAAAGCTCACAAATCGTAAATGTTCAGCTGGATACATTTTTTTTTTTTTACAAAGGCTTACACGTCCATGGGTCCAGGCCCCCGGTCAGGACATAAACTCCCACCAAGGGACTCCCTCACACACTTCCCAGCCCTTATCCCGCCTCTGAGTTACCGCCTGCCGACTTCTTCCAGTGGAGGTGAACCTTGCCTGTTCTAAGCTTTATATAAATGAATTATATAACGTGTCTGGATTCTTTTGCTCAGTGTTTGCTTGTAAGACTGTCCCTATTCTGAGTGCAGCCATATGACGGGGGAGTAGAGTGTGGCACCCTGCAATGCCGCACTGCACTCTATGCCCACACCAGGAGGTGCATCTCACACGGCAGCTCCCAAGCACCGGGGCTGCTTCCGGCTTGGGGCAGTGAGGAGTCATGCTGTTAGGAAGCCTCCTGGGCATCTGTGGGCACACACGTGTGCATTTCTGATTGGCGCATCTCAGGAGAATTGCTGGGCCACAGAGTGTGCACACACCACGGAAGATACTGGCAAACAGGTTTCCAAAACGGTTGTACGAATTTACACTCCCACGGGCTGCCTATGAGAGCTCCGTTGCTCACATTTGCTACCATAAATGTATTTTTATTGCATGAAATTATTATAGTACTTGATGTATAGCTTTTCCAGGGTTTTCCGAAGAGTATAATCTTAGCCAGATACTATCAAAGGAGTAATTAAGATGTAAGAACTATGTAAATTATAAGCACCCGGAACATGTATTTACCACGCAGGATTCTCATAGATATCTTAAGACGCTGTTCAAATGAGGGAGGTCCATTCTTGATGCATGGAAGGTGTTGTGGACAAAATTCTTTTGCTTTATTTCTGCACAGAATAAGCTCATAGTAAGTACAAGTTGCTGCAGTGATTTATCCCCAAGTCCTGAGTGTCAATGTTGAGATGACAATGACAGTCTAACATCACACATCAGAACCAAGTCCTCATTTTCTCAGGACTCGACAGGAGGCTGCACCCAGTGACCCCGTCACATCCCACCCTCTCAGAGGTGGCCTGTGGAGTATGGGCACCAACATTGTTTCAACTCTGTCTTCAAATGAAGTCGGAAGGTGGCGCAGCTGTGCGAGGGGAGAGTGCAAGCTTGGCAGTGTCAAGTAAGCAGGACTTGACACAGGTGTCAAGGCTGTCTTTTCTCTTCAGCTCATGAACACTGGAGAGTTATAGAAACTTCTAGAATCAGCAGAATAGTTAAATTCACTCTTGATTAATACAAAGGAAGAATGCCCTTCCTGGACTTCGGGGGTCGTGCTTCTCTTGTGCACATCATTCTCTGAGAATTCCAGATGTTCTCTGAACAGAGGTGAATCTTCTCCCAGGTCTTCAGAAAGACACCCCACCTCTCATCATGGGCTGCTCCTGACCTCTGCCCTATGTGATAAACGAGCCAATTAACATTAAACTGGAGATTTACTCCAGTTTTCTTGGGCATTTACCCAGAGATTTACAGCCAGTGTTTCTCCTTCAGTGTTCTCCATTCATCTTGTAGACAGTCATGTTTGTAGGATTCCAAGCTCGAACACAGGAGTGATGGGTTGGCCATGGACAGAGCTGCAGGCCCACAGAGATCCAATCGGGCAGAGCCAGGGTCTAGCAGGTGCTAGACCTAAATGAGCTGATTAGGGCATTTGTTTTGGAACCAAAATAAGAAATGAATTGCTCCTGTTGCTTTAAAGTTGGTTGTAATGAAGAATTCTTTTTACTCTGTTGTGGTAAAATATCCGCAATCTGAAATTTACCACTTAACCGTTCTTAGGTGCACAGTTCAGTGGCACTAAGTGTGTTTACGTTGTTTGTAGTGCAGCCATCACTATACTGTCTTCCCTCTCCAGAACCTTTTCTTCTTCTCAGACTAAAACCCTGTCCTCATTCAACACTGACTCCCCATTCCCCTTCTCCCCAGCCCCTGGCACCCCCATTTCTACTTTCTGTCTCTGTGACTTTGAGTCCTCTATGGGCCTTATATGACTGGAGTCATACAGTATTTGTCCTTTTGTGGCTGGCGTATTTCACTTAGCACAATATCCTAAAGGTTCATCTGTGTTTTGGTGCATGTCAGAGCATCTCTCCATGTTGAGGATGGATAGCACCCCATCATATGAAGGGACCACATTTTGTTTATCTATTCCTCTGTTGGGGGACATGAGTGGCTTCCACTTCTTGGCTATTTTGAATAATGCTCCTAGGAACGTGGGTGTACTGATCTTTCTGAGTCTGCTTTCAGTTTTCTTAGGCATTTACCCAAAAGTGGAATTGCTGAATCCTATGGTAATTCCAGGTTTATCTTTTTCAGGCGCTGCTATAGTATCTTCCACAGTGGTGAAGAATTCTCCATGTGTCATTGGGACCTTTTGTTTGCCCTGGCATGTGTACATTCTCAAGTGGTTTTCAGAGTTATTTCAAAAGGAGTCAGGGCCAGTGATGCCAACACGTCTGAGCTTTTCACAGATTTTCCACCTAGAAATGAGAGGTGCAGCAAGATCTGGGGCAAAAAGATGGCTACTCTGGCCTCTGGGATGCCCCCACACCAACTCTTTTGTCCAGAGGTGATGGAAACTGTGAAGAAGGATGAGGTGGAAAGGCAAGAGTTTAAAAGCATGAAAGCAGAGATGGGGAGTTCTGCAGAGGCAAAGAAAGAACCAGCAAACGTGAAGATAGGGCCACGGGAGCGACCAAAAGCAAGTCACAAACAGAATCAGGAATTTTAAAGACAAAAAAATCCCAGAGCATGCAAGAGTTTTGGGAAATTATCAGGCATGCTAACAGACGTGTAACTGGAATCCCAGAAGAAACGAAAATCAGCGAAGAAATGTTTGAAGAGTTAATGTCCAAGAATACTTAAAATTCCAGAAGACACCAAACCACAATCCAGAGAACACCCAGGAGGACATCTACTACCAGTGCTAACAGTGCTAATGACCACAACGAGGATGAATACTGCCTGAAGCAAGCACAGTCCCAGTGCTGCCAGAAACAGAGAAACAGACCCTGCAAACAGGGGAACAAAGATGAAACTGCAAACCGCGAATCAGAAACTATCAAGACAGAGATAACACGACGACAATTTAAAGCATGGAAAATAAAAAGACTAGAAAGCTAGAATTCTACATCATCAAAAATAATCTTTCAAAAATGAAAGGGAAATAGGAGACTTCAGCTTCTGACCGAGATGAACTAACGAGAAGAGCAAGATTAACCACCCGTGAGGAAAAAACCCCGAAACTAAAAACCAAGACATGTGAAACATTTTCAATATGGTGACATCAGGAAAAGAAGGCCAGGGACCCAGAAAGGTGGCAACCAGAATTTGAAGCAAAGCGAACTCTACAGGTATGCAGAGGGTCGTACTTCCCAAGCACAAGTGGAACATTCTAGAAAACAATTCTCCACTGGGCTGTAAAGGAAGTCTCAGCAAATTTCAGCGACTGATATCATACAGGCCACATTCTCTGTCCACAATTCAATTAAGTTAGAACTTTTAAAAAAGAGATATATTTTGAAACTAAAACAAAATAAAGAACTTGTGAGTTGAATTAATAATCATCATGAAAATTTAAGAATATTTAGAACTTACTATGTAGGCATTCCTAAACAATATAGTTTACTTTTGCTTAAAGAAACTTGCTTAATTTTATATACATGTAATCATATTGCACTTACTGTGTCTTACTTATTTTGGCCAACATGTGTATAAAGTTTATCCACTTTGTTGCACATAGTTGTATTTGTTTATTTCAATCAATTATCAAGTCAGGATTCTGATTACTTCTGAGAGAGAGAGAAGGGAATTGTGATTGAAGCAGCATATGGCAGCTTATTTTGGGCTAAATTTCTATGGCTTTGGCAGATAAAAGGATTATTTGACAGCTTGACGATTATCCTAAAATAAATCTAATTATATTTAGGTGTCCCAACCACATTTTGTTCAAGAGATTTACCATGAAATCTTTGCAATGTATATAATCATAATGTAATGGAAAGGTTCATATTTAAAGAACTTCCTTTGTAAATTTCTGCAGTGACAGGTAATCACCTCCTTATTTCTGCAGTTTAAGAATCTGGAAGCTGTGCAAATTTGCTGGCACTTGTGGCCACTGTAGAACGCTTTTTGTCTCTTTTAATTGTTTCTGACTTACAGTTTGTTTTATCTGATTTAACTATGGCTACTCCTTCTCACTTTTAGTCTCTGCATGAAATGTATTTCCATCCCTTTATTTTCAGTCCATATGTATCTTTACAGGTGAGATGAGTTTCTTACAGGCAGCATGTGGTTGGGTCATTTTTTAAAAAACTATTCAGCCAATCTAAATCTTTTAATTGAAAAGTTTAATTTGCTTACATTCAAAGTTAATTTTGATACCTGGGAGGTTATTTCTGTCATTTTATAATTGATTTCTGGCAGTTGTGTATATCTTTTCTTCCTTTCTTTCTCTTTTATTGTTTGCTATTATTGTTAGCTGGCTTTCTGTAACATTGGAATCCTTTCTCTTCCTTATGTATTTGCTCTACCAGTGGGTTTTATACTTTTGTGTGTTTTCCTGATGGGAGATATTGTCCTTTCACTTCCAGGTTTAGGACTTCCTTAAGCATTTTACTTTTTATCGCTAGTCTAGTGATAATGAATTTTCTCAGTGTTTGCTTGTCAGTGAAAGACTTTATTTATTTCTCCTCCATTTATGAAAGTAAAGTTTTCTGGGTCTAGTATGTTTGGTTGCCAGGTTTTTTTTTCCTTTTGGCACTTTGAATATATTATCCCATTCTCTCCTGGCCTATAAGGTTTCTGCTGTTAGCCATGGGGAGTCACTCACAAGTGACTAGACATTTCTGCTGTTTCCAGATTTCTCTCCTTGTCCTTGACTTTTACGCTGACCATAATGTACTGTGCAGCAGACCTTTCTGAATAGTGTCTGTTTGGAGTTCTCTGAGTTTCCTGTATTTGGATGTCTAAATCTCTGACTAGACTTGGGAATTTATTAGCGATCTTTTGTTAAATAGATTATCTTTCCACTTCACTTCCTCTTTGCCTTCTGGGACATTGAAAATTCAAATGTTTGATTACTTTATAGTGTCCCATATGTTATATAGGCTTTATTCATTCTTATTTTTTTCCTTTTGTATGACTGGGTTATTTCAAAAAATCTGTCTGCAAGTTTTGAAATTCTACTTGATCTAGTTTGTGTCGATGCTTTCAAATGTATTTTATATTTTATTCAATAAAGTCTTCAGTTCCAGTTTTATTTTTGTGTGTTTTGGTTGTTTGTTTGTTTAGAGACAGGGTTTCACCCTGTTGTCCAGGATGGAGTGCAGTGATGTGATCATGGCTTAACATAACATTGTACTCCTGGGCTCAAGCAACCCTCCTGCCTCACCTTCCTGAGTAGCTAGGGCTACAGGCATATGTCATCATGACTGGCTAATATTTTAATTTTATGTAGAGACAAGATCTTGGCATGTTGCCCAGGCTGGTCTTTAACTCCTAGCTTCAAGCCATCCTCCTGCCTTGTCCTCACAAAGCAATGGAATTACAGGTGTGAGTCATCAGGCCTGGCCCAGAATTTCTGTTTGTTTGTTTAAATAATGTATATTTTTTTGATAAATTTTTCATTCATATCCTGAATTATTTTTCTGATTTCTTTGTATTGTTTACGTATGTTCTCTTATTGCTCACTGAGCTTCTTTAATATCATTATTTTGAATTCTTTTTCCAGGATTTCATACATTCTTTTTGTTGAAATGTGTGTTGGAGAATTATTGTGTTCCTTTGAAGGTGTCATATTTCCTTGCTGTTTTATGTTCCTTGTGTCTTTGTGTTGACATCTGCACATCTGGTATAATAGTCACTTCTTCCAATGTTTTGAATTTGCTTTTGTAGGGATGGACTTTTTCCTGAAGATGTATCTATGGTTTTTTGAGCAGGTTGGGAAGGAAAATTTGGTTTTGATTCTGGGTGTGTGCAGTAGTGAAGTCTCTGTATGGTTTCTTCAGCTGTAAACAGTGTCATTGGTGTCTGTGCTTTCCTTAGTGGCTGAGGGTGTGGTTGTTAGTGGATGCTATGGTTAAGTTATGTTGGGGATGAAGATGCCAGGTGGGCCAGTTCTTGGGACCCAGTGGCGATAGTGGTCTGTCCTTGAGCTTAGGTTGTGCATGCTGGCACTGTTGTTAGCAGGTCCAGGTGGGTTGATTCTTGGTAGTCTCCAGGTGACTTCCTTGGGTACTAGCAGTGGCAGAAGTAGACTGGGCAGCTAGGCAGGTTCTTAGACCTCTTGGTAGTGAGTGTGGTGTTGGCAATGGCAGTAGCAGTGGTGGGACAATCCTCTGACTTCCCAGTAGTGGTCTGTGCTGCTGTTGGCAGTGGCTGAGACAGACAGGGTGGGCAAGTCCCCAGGCTTTCATGTGGTGCATGCGAGAAGGGATGGTAGTGTGGTGGTGGTAGTGGCAGGTTGGGTGGGTCCATCCTCAAGCCCTGGGAGGAGTGCTTAGGTGCCAATAATGGTGAATGAAGTAGAACGATCCCCAGGCCCCTGCACAGTGTGCTCAGGCACTAGGGAATAGTGGAGCCGGGCCTAGCATGACTGTCCTCAGGTCCCCCAGCAGTGCATGTGGGCACTGGCTGTGGTAGGCAGGGGCAATGTTTCCCCCATCCAGCCCCCTGCAGGGTACTGGTGTGGAAGCATCAGCAGCTCCATTGCAGCCCTGCTGCTGGGGAGGGCCGGGTTGCTCTCAGTGGCAGTAGCTCTTGGTAGGCAGCTGGGGGTGTGGGCTTCAGCCCCAGGTGGAGGCTGTGAGTGGGGAGTCTGTCCTCCTGGTGCTTGTAAATGCATAGCAGCCCCCCAGAGTCGGTCACCAGGGCTTGCCCTTTGACCCTGGTTGCAGCTGGCAGCAGCAGTGGTGGCCATAGACTGAGGGTATCAGCAGGGCTCCAGGAATGTGGAGATGCAGGGGCTGTGGGCCCCCAGGCAGGATGCAGTCTGGTGGGGGCTGAGCCTCTTGAAAAGGCACTGTGCTCTAGCTGCTGTGAAGGTGGAGGGCGAAGGGCCCAGCATGATCTCCCTCTCTGGAGCAGGGGCCCTCACGTGGTCTCCAGGCAGCTCCCTGTGTTAGTCTCATGGCCCGAGAGGGCTGAGGGCATCTCCGGTGGCTAGAATTGCAGGTGTCCACCGGGGGAATGTGGACTGCTGGGGCCTGTCACTTACCCTCTCCCTGCCTGGGGAGCCTCAGCGGAGCAGGCTGCCTCGGTCCCTCTCCTCCTTTGCCTTTGGTGCTTCCTGTCACTTCTCTGTGACTCTCAATGTTCTGTCTTGGGAGATTTATGCTAAGTGTGATTATCTACTGCTCATTTGGTTATTTGTGGAGGAGGCAAAGTGCCAGGTGCCTCCAGTCAGCCATCTTGAAGCAGTTCTAGAACCTTCTTTAAAAGTCATACTTAAAAAATGCCAGAATGCCAGCATGGCATTCTTTTTTTTTTTGGTCAGAATCTTTCTCTGTCACCCAGGCTAGAGTGCAGTGGCATGATCTCGGCTTGCTGCAACTTCCGTCTCCAGGGTTCAAGTGATTCTCCTGCCTCAGCCTCCCAAGTAGCTGGGACTACAGGCATATGCCACCATGCCTGGCTAATTTTTTTGTAGTTTTAGTAGAGAAGGGGTTTCGCCATGTTGGCCAGGCTTGTCTCGAACTCCTGACCTCAAATGATCCACCTGTCTTGGCCTCCCAAAGTGCTGGGATTACAGGCGTGAGCCACCGCACCCGACCCTGGCATGGCATTCTTGAACCTGATTTTTACACACGTGTTGATGTAGTAAAAACACTCTCAGTAAATTAACTAAATGGAATGATTAAATCAAGTGACAAAACCCGTTCATCACTGGCACTTTAGAAACATCCCCACGTCCTGCAAAGAATCACGTTTTGTTGACCTTCTAAGCCAAGGCACAGCTGCCTCTGATTCCTCCCAAGTGTGAGTCCATTCCATCTACAGCCAGCGCTTCTGGAAAAAGAGAAGAGAGGGAGAAACACCGTCTCACTGTTGGTGGTGTGATGGCCCCGCCCACTTCTTCAGGGCTGAGAGGGGTGTTTCTTCTCCCCAAGAACACACACCCAGTGGTTGACCCCAGTCAGTGCCTCCTGGGTTGACCATGGGATGACGACCTCAAAGAAAATCTGATCAAGGGTTATGACTTTAAGGCAAACAAAGTCCTATTTTATTGTTTTTAAATACAGAGCTTTTATTAAGAAGCTAAGCATGCTATAAGTTTCTTTTTTTATTGCATTTTAGGTTTGGGGGTACATGTGCAGAACATGCAAGATAGTTGCATAGGTACACACGTGGCAGTGTGAATTGCTGCCTTCCTCTCCATCACCTATATCTGTCATTTCTCCCCATGCTATCTCTTCCCCACTCCCAACCCCCACTGTCCCTCCCTTATTCACCCCAACAGACCCCAGTGTGTGGTGCTCCCCTCCCTGTGTCCGTGTGTTCTCACTGTTCAACACCCGCCTATGAGTGAGAACATGCGGTGTTTGATTTTCTGTTCTTGTGTCAGTTTGCTGAGAATGATGGTTTCTAGGTTCATACATGTCCCTACAAAGGACACTCATCATTTCTGATGGCTGCATAGTATTCCATGGTGTATATGTGCCACATTTTCCCTGTCCAGTCTATCATCGATGGGCATTTGGGTTGGTTCCAGGTCTTTGCTATTGTAAACAGTGCTGCAATGAACATTCGTGTGCATGTGTCCTTATAGTAGAATGATTTATAATTCTTTGGATATATACCCAGTCACGGGATTAAGTTTCAGTCTCACTAATGGATATTAGAGAATTTTAGTTGTTAAAGCACTCATGACATGTTTTAAAATTAAACGTCTATCTTTATAAATGAAGTCTAGGTAATACCATGTAAGTGAACAGACTAGGGTTTTGGGAGTGAACGCTGGAGCAGCTTGCAGACTGGCAGTTATACAGTGTATCATTCGCAGGCATTTTATAGCCACAAACTCAGCTGTGTCCAAATGAGACTTTACTTCTTCATGATTTTAAAATTTTATTTGAGACAGGGTCTTACTCTCTCGTCCAGGCTGAAGGCAGGTGGTGTGATCATAGCTCAGTGCAGGCTTAAACTCCTGGGTTACTGGGCTCAAGAGATCCTCTCACCACAGCCTCCCAAGTAGCTGAGACTACAGGTGTAAGCCACTAAACCCAGCTAATTTTTAAAAATTTTTTTGTAGGGACTAGGGTCTTACTATGTTGCCCAGGCTGGCCTCAAACTCCTGGGCTCAAGTAATCTTCCTGCCTTGGCCTCCCAAAGTGCATATGTTTAAGTCATAAAGAATTACAATAGAGAGGACCCAACAGTCACCACACAGGCAAAGAGCAGCCAGGCACCAATGCATGGAGCTCCCATGTGTCCCTCCCTGACCCCGTCCCTGCCTCCCTGACCTCAGCAGGGGTAACCCTACCCCAAACTGTGGATTTGTTATTCTCTTCCTTTTTATTTGAGCTTTACTAGTAAATCTGAAATGCTAAGCAGTATACTGTTTATTTTTTCCTAATTTTACCCGATATATAACTGGAATTGTATCGTGTTTTTTCAGTGACATGGTTGTTTCTGCCCGTCTTCTGCCTGAGATTTGCACATTCTGCTGGTAGAAAAGTGTCGTATTCACATTTCGCTGCTTTGCGGTATCTGTTGGGTGGTTGTATCACAGTTCTTCTCAAATCCATTCCAGCTTTCATATTTTTATTTTGAAGAAATCTCAAAACTAGAGAAAAGTTGAAAGAATTGCACAATGAACACCGTATGCCTTGCACCGAGTTTCTCGTCAGTAACGTGTTACCGCATTCGCCTTCTCTCCAGTAATTTTCTTCTCCTTGAACCACTTGAAATTCTTTGTAGACATCGTCACATTTCACCTGTATTTCAGGGATGCGCTTCCTATGAATGAGGATATTCTCCTTCAGAACCACAATGTCATTATTACGCACAAGAAAACTCACGTTATTTTTTTGTTTGTTTTGTTTTGTTTTTGTTTTTGAGACAGAGTTTCGCTCGGTGATAGTATCTAATATGCTCCATGTTCCAATTTCTTGAGTCATCTCAAAAAAGCCTTTCTCTGGCTGTCAATTCCGGAGTCTCTGAGGACCCCCTCGTTGAACGCTGGGTCTGCCTTTCTCAAGTGTGCCCTAAACCCCCCAGGAATTTTATGTTTGGGTTGTGGAATGAAGTAGGGGTTGTGTTTTGATTTTTTCCACATGGACAATCAAGGCCAGCACCATCTGCTGAACAGGCTACCTCCCACTCTGGCCTGAGTGCTGGCTAAGCCATACCTCGGGGGCCCCCGTGAGTGTGAGCTGAGACCCCACCGGTCCCGCCGGCCTGCGGGCTGCACCCGCACCAGTGCCTCTGTGTTAACTGCCACAGCACCGCACTCCGACCTGACAGCTGTGGAGGCGAGTGCCGCGTCCTGCCCTCCCTCCGGCCCGTCCTGGCTGCTGTCCACCCTTTCCTTTTCCACCTGACTTTGGAATCAATTTGCCAACTGGAATTCTTAGAGGAATTACTTTGAATATGTGGGTCAATTTGGGGAAAATGATACATTTATGGCAAGGTATATCTTCTTTAATGTCAACTCATTTTATAGGTTATTCTCCAGAACATTCTTACACATCTCTTACTTACATTTAGTCCTATGTATATTTTTTCTTTTTCTTTCTTTTTTTTTTTTGAGACAAAGTCTCACTCTGCCACCCAGACTGGAGTGCAATGGTGCGATCTCGGCTCACTGCAACCTCCACCTTTGGGGTTCAAATGATTCTCCTGCCTCAGCCTCTCGAGTAGCTGGGATTACAGGCCACCATGCCCAGCTAATTTTTGTATTTTTAGGAGAGACAGGGCTTCATCATGTTGTCCAGGCTGGTCTCAAACTCCTGACCTTAAGTGTGATCCACCCAGCTCAGCCTCCCAAACTGCTGGGGTTACAGGTGTGAGCCCCAGTGCCTGGCTGTCTTAAGTATTTTTTTATCACGATGTAGCTGTCTATACGTTTTGATTACACTTAAATCTTTGTTACTGGAATATACAAATAAAATTGACCTTTCTTATGTGATTTTCTGTTCAGTAACCTTAGACATTTTATTGATGCCATTCAGTTACTGCTAGTTTCTTGGATGGCAGAGAACACTTTTCAAAGTATTCCATATAATTGTCATATCATTTGTAAATGA
The DNA here is from genome assembly GCA_028533165.1 of Leontopithecus rosalia. Lineage (NCBI taxonomy): Eukaryota > Metazoa > Chordata > Mammalia > Primates > Cebidae > Leontopithecus > Leontopithecus rosalia. The sequence goes on from CM052648.1 coordinate 191,560,815, forward strand.
AACAATTTTCTTTCTTTCAAATCATATGCATTCTATCTCTTTTTATTTGTGCCTTTTATACTTGGCTATAATCTCTTACATACTGTTGAACAGAACTGGAGACAATGGACGTTTCATCTCCCTGTAAATAGGGTCCTCTCCACTTTCTACCCAGATATGCACCATTTTACTGTAGACCCTTGGTAGGTAACTCCTCCAGTTTGAACGCGTCCCCTCCAAAATCCAGCTGTTATCCATGTGATGCGGCCAAGAGGCAGATGCGTAAGAGGAGATTAGGCCATGAGAGCTCCTTCCTCCTGGAAGGGGTTAAAACCCTTGAAAACGAGGCTGCACTCAGGGATCGGCCCCTTGGCCTTATGCCTCCTGCTCCGCGAGGACTTGGCGTTCCTCTCTGGAGGATGCAGCCCTCTCCAGACACCCGATTCTGGCACCTTGATCTGAGCTGGCAGGCTCCAGAGCTGTGAGGAATACGTTACTGTTCTCTGTCAATGGCAAAGAACCGGTCTGAGGTGTTCCGAGATAGCCACAAGCTGAGGGAGGTGGCACCCTTTCGCATGCGCAGTGAGATCCTTCCCACTCATAATCTGCAGTTGTTATGATGAATGTTGAACGCCAATGATTATTTTCACCCCCTGAAGTTCATCCTATTAAAATGACCAGGAGTTCAAGGGATAAGCCTGAATGTTTGCGTTTGCTGTTTTTGTATACATTGATTGGCAAGTACTTTGTGTACAATTTCGATGCTCATGTTTGGGAGTGACATGGCCGGAGAATTTCCCTTCTCACACGACTCGTGCGGGGTTCAGATGCCAAAGTGAGGCTAGATCCATCATTTGAGTGGGGACTGTTCCCGTTTTGCACAAGTCCCGGGAGGCCAGACTGCGTGGAGTGCAAATCTTGCCACAGAGAACTTTCTGCCAGATAGACACACGCCCCCGCTCCCTGTGTGAAGTGGTCGTCTTAACGTCCCATGATAGTCAGGATCTGTCACCGGGTCATAACAGGAACGCTCTTCTTTCCCATGGGTTTGTTGGCAAGAGGAGCCCAAAGTGGCCAGGGGCCAGCATCCTCCAATGCGGTGACACATGCAAGTGTGTCCTCCAGTCCAGGAAGGGCGTGTCTTCCTTCTGTGATGGGGACCCAAGAGCTTGATCGAGCAAGACCAAAAGTGGCCGGGATGGAAGTAAAACCCCTGTGAGTGGATCGCAACGGGGAGAGTGAGTGAGAGGGGCCAGTCCTACCTCATCCCTTGGTTCCCAGACCCACACTTTCTGGCTGCAGGAAGAATAGCACCACCTCCTGGCCATATATATATATATTTTTTTCTTTTTTTTTTTTTACTTTGGGTTTCTTGTGTCTAGGAAAAGTGTATTCAGTTTTTATTTTACTAAAATGGCACTTTTCTTCATGCTGTTTGTTTTGTTTATAGACAGAGTCTCACTATGTTCTCCAGACTGGACTCGAACTCCTGGGCTCAAGAGATCCTCTTATCTCAGCCTCCCAAATAGCTGGGGCTAAGGCTCGCGACACCAGGCCTGACTGGTCAAACCCTCTAGGACTTATCTCCAGCCCTCCTGGATGGCCACCCACCTTCAGGAACTGGGTCTTCACTGAGCCATTTTGCCATTGTATCACTTTAGGTGCTCTCGGGGGATGGAGTCCACGATCAGACCAGTTCCTTGCAGGACATGCACTCATTTTCCCAATGAATTTAGTAGAAAATCAGATCTTTGTGAATTTTCTGAAAATTCCCTAAGTCCAGGGATGATGTTTTGATAGAAACAGCCAGGAATGGCAAATCAATATCCACAAAGATGTCTTTCTAGTGAGGTCAGATCACTGCCCATTCCCTCGTGGCCACCCCACTCCTCGGGCATAGTGCCCAACAGCGGCTGGGCACGAGCCTTCGGTGTTGACAGGTGGCCCCCCTCCACAGGGACTGCAGCCAGGTGGGCCCTGGGGAAGGAAGGCTTGTGTCACTGAGCTGGTGCATAAGCACCATCCCTGCTACCGCAGGCCTTTTGTGTGTGTGAACCCACTGAATAAGGACCCAGGGGCTCAAGAGAGGGCTGGCACCCACAACGTGGATCGCCGTTTCCACCTCATCATTGGGCACCTGCCTACTGTGGTTGGCTTGGCCTTGGAGACCCTTCACGTGGGACACACATGTCTCTTTAACACACCCATTCCGTTCTGGAAGAGCCGTCTGCATGCCTCTACCTTAGGCCTCCCTGTCCTCAAAGTCCCAATCTTATTCCTTCCCAGTTCCCAGGATCCACATCGAGCCATATTGGAAACGGAGAGGAAACCATCCAATAAAGAAGAAAGGTGGAAAAAGCGGAACGAGGTCATTCACAAAGCTGACAAACACAGGGACTGTCAAAATGCTTCCTCCGCTGGAAACACCCCTTTTCTGGCAGCGCCTACTTTGCGGTCAGTAGGGAGTATGTGGGTATGTACTACAGAATGAAAAAACCCGAAGTTTATGGAGTGGGCGCAAGACGCATACAGCCCTGATGAGTATCTCTGGGCTCCGTCCGGAGGATTCCTGAAGGCCCGGGCTCGCTCTCTGCCAGCCGTAAGTACGATTTGTCTGACATGCCCGCGGTGGCCAGGTTGGTCAAGCGGCAGTACTTCAAGGGTGATGTTTCCACGGGTGCTCCCTACCCACCTTGCGACAGCGTGCACGTGCGCTCGGTGTGCATTTTCGGAGCTGACGACCTGAACTGGATGCTGCGAGAGCACCACTTGTTTGCCCATAAGTTTGACGGGGATGTCGACCTCTTTGCCATCCGGTGTTTGGAAGAGCATCTGAGACTTAACGCTTTGGAGACATTAAAACACGGACCATTACAGGCAATTTTATGAATGATACGAAGGACACACAAAACGTGCCCTTCTCTGGTTCCCCTTCCCTGTCAGTAAGCGTCGGGAAGATGGTATGAGGTCCTTTTTGGGGCGGGGACTCTAGGTCTTCTGTCGGAGGTGCACGGTTTCTGCAGAGCACCATTGGCTAGAAAGGTGATGGCATTCAATCTTCATCTACAGTTAATGGTGGGAAGAGTAAAAGTAGCCTTGAGGCCAGAGCAGGTGGCAAGGCATTCTGGGAGAGGACCAGGGTGGCTGGGCAAGCACCCGACGCGTAAGGTCAGCCTGTTCAAAGCACTCAGGGACTTAGCAAAATGGGAAGATGTGACCTGCACCAAAACTATTTTGAGAATTTTATTTTATTATTATTTTTTATTATTTTTTTTGAGACGGAGTTTCACTCTTGTTACCCAGGCTGGAGTGCAATGGCGCGATCTTGGCTCACCGAAACCTCCGCCTCCTGGGTTCAGGCAATTCTCCTGCCTCAGCCTCCTGAGGAGCTGGGATTACAGGCACACGCCACCATGCCCAGCTAATTCTTTTTTTGTATTTTTAGTAGAGATGGTGTTTCACCTTGTTGACCAGGATGGTCTCGATCTCTTGACCTCGTGATCCACCCGCCTCGGCCTCCCAAAGTGCTGGGATTACAGGCGTGAGCCACCGTGCCCAGCTGAGAATTTTAAATGTGACAATTTTTCTGGTATGAATAAACGTATAGCAACAGATAATCAAAGAAAAAAAAAGACCCTCTCTCTACAAAAAAAAGAAAACAGAAGAAAATTAGGCAGGCATGGTAGCCTGTGCCTGTGGTCCCAGCTATCTGAGAGGCTGAGGTGGGAGGACTGCGTGAGCCAGGGAGATCAAGGCTTCAGTCAGCCGTTATTGCACCATCGCTCTCCAGCCTGGGTGACAGAGCAAAATCCTGTTTCTAAAAATAATGAATAAATAAAACAAAAGTAAAACAAAAAACCATTCAGGTATGGTTCTGTGTGGACTTGTGTTCATTTCACTATAAATACACCCAGGAGCTTTTGGGGAATGCATGTTTAACTTTGGAAAAAATGCCTGAGCGGTTTCCGAGGAGGCAGCAGTGTTTTGCATCCCCGCCAGCGCGTTCGAGGGCACTGACCCGGCTCAGCACTGGCACCGTCTGTTTTACGCCATCCCAACAGGCATGCAGTCATCACTCACGGTGTGTTTTCTAATTGGCAGCTCACTGTGGGTTTCTTGCGACAGGTTTATTGAGATGTAATTCACATATGATAAAAGTCACCCTTTTAAAGTACAGGCATATCTATGTTGGTTTACATAATGTGGGGCTTTTGTTAAAAATAACTTCAACTTTAACTTTAGACTCAGCGTACCTGTGCAGATTTGTTACATGGGTATCTTGCATGTTGTTAAGGCTTGAGGCATGATTTATCCTGTCACCCAGTGATATGGTTTGGCTGTGTCCCCACCCAAATCTCACCCTGAATTATAATAATCCCCATATGTCAAGGGTGAGGCCAGGTGGAGATAATTGAATCATGGGGTGGTTTGCCCCATACTGTTCTCATGGTAGTGAGTCTCGTGAGATCTGGTCTGATGGTTTTATGCATGCAAGTTCCCTTGCAAAGCCCTCTTGCCTGCTGCCATGTAAGACGTGACTGTGCTCCCCATTCACTTTCTGCTATGCTTGTGAGGCCTCCCCAGCCAGGTGGAACTGTGAGCCAATGACACTGCTTTCCCTCATAAATTATTCAGTCTCTGGTACATTTTTATTAGCAGTGTGAGAGCAGACTAATACACCAGGTAGTGAGGACAGTACACAATAGGTAGTGTTTTGGCCTTTGCCTTCCTCCCTTCCTTCCTCCCTCCTAGTAGTCCCAGTATCCATTGTTCCCCTCTTTCCCTTTTTTTTTTCTTTTTGAGACAAGAGTCTCCTCTGTCTCCGAAGCTGGAGTGCAATGGCACGATCTCAGCTCATTGCAACCTCTGCCTCCTGGGTTCAGGCAATTGTCCTGCCTCAGCCTCCTCAGTAGCTGGGATTACAGGTGTATGCCACCATGCCTGGCTAATTTTATATTCTTAGTAAAGACAGGGTTTCACTATGATGGTCAGGCTGGTCTTGAACTCCTGACCTCATGATCCCCACCTCGACCTCCCAAAGTGCTGGGATTACAGGCGTGAGCCACCGCACGTGGCCCGTTTTTCTTTTCTTTGTGTTTACATGTACGGATGTTTAGCTCTTCCTTACAAGTAAGAACACGTGGCCTTTGGTTTTCTGCTCCTGTGTTAATTTGCTTTGGATAATGGCCTTCAGCTGCGTCCATGCTGCTATGAAGGATGTGATTTTATTCTGTTTCATGGCTGCATCATTGAGGTTTTACTGGCATTTTCCTCATGACTCTCGGTACTCAATACGTGCTTATTTGCCGCCCACATATCTTCTTTAGTGAAGTGTTTGTTCAAACTGGGTGTGGTGGCACACACCTGTCTCAGCTACTAGGGAGGCTGAGGAAGGGAGATCGCTTGAATTCAGGAGCTTGTGGTCAGCCTGGGCAACATAGATGAGGCAAGACCTCATCTCTAAACATACACACACCGCACACACACACACCACACACGCACGCACACACACCCCACACACGCGTGCACACGCACACACACCACACACATGCGTGCCCACACACACCACACACGCATGCACACACACACCACACACGTGCGCGCACACACACACCACACAAACACACCACACGCGCGAGCGCGCA
>CM052648.1:191566938-191591034 GCA_028533165.1 Leontopithecus rosalia
AAAAAAAAATACACTATCAAGCAAGTATACAAAATAAGCCTGATTTCATGCTGTTTATGCATTCTAACTTAAAACAAAGTCTTGAAAAAAAGCTTAAAAATAAAGATATGGTCAAAGAATTATCATCAGATAAATACAAGTAAAAAGAAAACAGACAGAAAAATATCAGACAGGCTAAAATTAAGGACAGAAGAATGAGGAAGGCACATAATTAATTGATTTAAGGTATAACTTATGAGAAAGATATAAAAGTTTTCGGCCAAACATCATGTGTAATTTTTTTAATAATTTGGAATTTAGGAAAAATGACTTAAAACTTTATGCCCTTGAGAGGAGGGGCCAAGATGGTGAACTAGAAGTATCTCATGTGCACAGCTCTCACAGAGAGGAAACAAAAGGGCTGGTGAACACTGACCCTGCAGGTCCATCATCTGGGAAACCATTCTGGGATCCATCAAGACAGCAGGGGGACACTGAGAGCAGAGAGGAGCAAAGCTGGGCCCCAGCCAGTCTGGGCTTAGTGAATAGCCAGGAGAACCTCCCCAGTATGGGAAAGGGTGAGTGAGTGAGTGGGGACCCCTGGAAGATTCACACTCTCCACAGGGACCTGTGTAAGATTGGGAATTAGAGAATCCCCCTGTCACCCCCCTGCACACTCCCTTGTGCTTTTAGATTCAGACAGAGAGCCACCTGGACATTTTGTGGGGACAACTTTTGAGTCTGAGGGGACCTCCTCAAGCTTTGGGTCCCAGAGCAGACCAGCATTGGTGCTACAGCTGCAATAGAGCCACAGCTGCAGGACTGAGGAACAGTAAGATTGCACCACCAGCCCTCACTGGACTGGGCTGGGCACTAGCTTCTGGCTTAGCAGCTCTGCTTCTGCCTGAAATCAGTGCAGCAGCAGCTTCTTGCTGACCCAGGAAGCACCCGAATGCAGCATGGGAGACCCCACCCATCCCCACCATTGGCAACCACATAAGCAACACCTGCTAGAGCTGCAGCTCAGCCTTCTCACTTCTATGTGAACTCAGCCAGAGGGTGCTGCCTCCCATTGTCCCAGGACACACCCAGACAGCAGGGCGGGTGACCCCGTCCAAACCACTGCTGGTAGCCAAGTGGGCAAGTCCTGTTAGAGGTTTCAACCCAGCAGTCTCTCTTCTGCCTGAACTCTGCTGGCAAGCACAACCTTGTGTTCCTTTGGGAAACACTCAGACAGCAGATCAGGGACGATCCAGCAAGGGTACTGCCTGTCTGCCAACTGCAGACCCTGCCTGAAAGAGCCCCATGGACCAGAACACCCAACAAAAGAAGCAATGGGCATGGAGACAGTGATTAGAGGGGGCTCCTCCAAGACCCAATAGTGGACCAGAATTGAAGCCAGTTGGCTGAACCCACCTTATAACACAAACAAACCCCCAAGGGCATCAAAGAAAATAAAAGCAAAAAACCCCATTCAAAGGACACCAGTTTCAAAGATTATAAAAACATCAGCCTACACAGATGAGAAAAACAAAACAAAACAAACAAACAAAAAAAGGGCAAGAACTCTGGCAACTCAAAAAGCCAGAACATCTTCTCTTCTACAAATGACTGCACTAGTTCCCCAGCAGTGGTTCTTAACAAGGTCAAATGACTGAAATAGCTAAAATGTCAGAAAAAGAATTCAGAATATGAACAGGAATAAAAAGCATTCACATTCCGGAGAAAGTTGAAAAACAATTCAAGGAATCTAAGGAATGCAATAAAATTATACAGAAGATAACAGACAAAACGGCTGAACTGAACTGAACTGATAGAGCTAAAAAAAAAAACTCAGTTCAGGAATTACATGGCCAGGTACTGTGGCTCATGCCTATAATCCCAGCACTTTGGGAGGCTGAGGTGGGTGAACCACTTGAGGTTAGGAATTCAACCAGCCTGGCCAAGGTGGTGAAACCCTGTTTCTACTAAAAATACAAAAATTAGCCAGGCATGGTGGCACATACCTGTAGTCCCAGCTACTCAGGAGGCTGAGGTGGGAGAATCACTTGAACCCAGGAGGCAGAGGTTGCAGTGAGCTGAGATTGTGCCACTACACTCCAGCCTGGGCAACAGTGCAAGATACCATCTAAAAAAAATGATAATAATGCAGGCCGGGCGTGGTGGTTCACACCTGTAATCCCAGCACTTTGAGAGGCTAAGGTAGGTGTATCATTTGAGCCCAGGCGTTTGAGACCAGCCTGGGCAACATGGAGAAACCCCATCCCTACAGAAATACAAAAATTAGCCAAGTATGGTTGGTGGCACATACCTGTAGTCCCAGCTACTCAGGAGGATGAGGTAGGAAAATCACTTGAGCCTGGGAGATGGAGGTTGCAGTGAGCTGAGATCATACCACTGCACCCCAGCCTGAGTGACAGAGTAAGACCCTGTCTCAAACAGCAGAATTGACCAAGCTGAGAAAAAATTTCAAATCTAAAAGACTGGTTCTCCAAAATAGCTCAGTCAGACAAAAATAACAGAAAAACAACAAAGAAGAATGAATAAAACTTTCAAGAAATATGGAATTATGGAAAGAGACTAAATCTACAACTCACTGGCATCACCATCCACGAAAATTTTTCCAAACTTGCTAGAGAGGCCAACATTCAAATCCAGAAAATTCAGAGAACCCCCATGAGATACTATACAGGATGACTATATTAGGTTGTTCTTGCATTGGTATAAAGAAATACCTGAGACTGGGTAATTTATAAGAAAAGAGGACTAATTATGTTTCTGCAGGTAGTACAGGGAGCATAACATTGGCATCTGCTTCTGAGGAGGCCTCAGGAAGCTTTTACTCATGGTGAGTGAAATGATCCACCCCATCCAAACACCTCCCACCAAACCCCACCTCCAACATTCGGGATTATATATTAACAAGAGATTTGGGCAGGGACACATATCTAAATGATATCAATGACCATCCCCAAGACACATAGTCATCAGATTCCCCAGGGTCAAAATGAAAGAGAAAATGTTAAAGGCAGCTAGAGAGAAGGGGCAGGTCACCTACAAAGGGAACTACATCAGGCTAACAGCAAACCTTTCAGTAGAAACCTTATAAGGCAGAAGAGATTAGGGGCCTATATTCAGCATTCTAAAAGAAAATAAATTCCACCTGAGAATTTCATATCTAGCCAAACTAAGCTTCATAAGTAAAGGACAAGTAAGATCCTTTTCAGACAAGCAAATGCTAAGGGAATTTGCCACCACCAGACCTGCCTTATAAGAGGTCCTTAGGGGAATACTAAATATGGAAAGGAAAGACAGTTACCTGCCACCATAAAAACAGACTTAAGTACATAGACCATTGACATAAAGCAACAACCACACAATCAAGTCTGCATAATAACCAGCTAGCAGCATGATGACAGATCAAACCTACACATATTAATATTTAATCTTGAATGTAAATGGATTAAATGCCCCAATTAAAAGGCACAGAGTGCTTGAATAAAGAAGCAAGATCCAAGTATATGCTGCCTACAAGAGACCTGTCTCACATGCATGTCACCCGTAGGCTCAAAGTAAAGGGATGAAGAAAAATCTACTGAGCAAATGGAAAACAGAAAAAATCAGGAGTTACATTCTAATTTCAGACAAAACAAACTTTAAACCAACAACAGAAGTGAAAGATCTTTTCAATGAGAATTACAAAATACTGCGCAAAGAAATCAGAGATGACACAAATGGAAAAACGTTCCATGCTCATGGGCAGGAAGAATCCATATTGTTAAAATGGCCATATTGCCAAAGGCAATTTATGGATTCTATGCCATTGCTATCAAACTACCAATGACATTCTTCAGAGAACCAGAAAGACTATTTCAAAATTCATATGGATCCAAAAAGCAGCTCAAATGGCCAAGGAAATCCAAAGCATAAAGAACAAAGCTGGAGGAAACACTTTACTTGACTTCAAACTCTACTACAAGGCTACAGTAAGCAAAACAGCATTTTTGGTTATTGTACAAAACAGGTATACAAAAACGGACCCCCAGACTAATGGAACATAATGGAGGCCCCAGGAATAACACCACACACTTACAACCATCTTATCTTCAACAAAGTCGACAAAAACAAGCAATGGTGAAAGGACTCCCTATTCAATAAATGGCTAGTCATATGCAAAATATCGAAGCTAGAACCCTTCCTTATACCATATACAAAAATCAGTTCAAGATGAATTAAAGATTTAAATATAAAACCTAAAACTAAAAAACCTTCTGGACACAGCCCTGCCAAAGATTTCATGACAAATATTCCAAAAACAGTTGCAACAAAAACAAAAATTGACAAACAGGACCTAATTAAACTAAAGAGCTTCAGCACAGCAAAAGGAGCTCTCAACAGAGTAAACAGACAACCTACAGAATGGGAAAAAATATTTGCAAACTATGCATCTGATAGAAGTCTAATATCCAGAATCTACAAGGAACTTAAACTAATAAGCAAAAGCCAGCCCCATTAAAAAGTGGGCAAAGGATGTGAACAGACATTTTCCAAAAGAAGACATACATATGGCCAAAAGCATTCAAAACAAATGCTCAACATAGTGAATCATTAGAGAAATGCAAATTAAAACCACAATGAAATAGCATCTCACACCATTCAGAATGGCTATTATTTAAAAAATCAGAAAATAACAGATGCTGGCAAGGTTGTGGAGGAAAGGGAGCACTTACACATTGCTGATGGGAATGTAAATTAGTTCAATCATTGCGGAAAGCAGTTTGGCGGTTTCTCAAAGGATTTAAAGTAGAAGTCCCATTTGACATATCAATGCTTTTACTGAGTATATACCCAAAGGAATATAAATCATTCTCCCACAAAGCCACATGCACATGTACGTTCACTGCACCACTATGCACAAGAGCAAAGACATGGAATCAACATAAATGCCCATCAATGGTAGACTGGTTAAAGAAAATGTGGTACATATCCATCATGGAATACTATGCAGCCATAAAAAGTGGAGATCACATCCTCTGCAGCAACATGGATGGAACTGGAGGCCAATACCTAAGTGAACTAATGTGGGAACAGAAAATCAAATACTATGCTTGTTCTCCCTTGTAAGTGGAAGCTAAACGTTAAATATACATGGACACAAAGACGGGAACAACAGATACCAGGGCCCACTTGAAGGTGGAAGCAGGGAGGAGGGAGAGAATCAAAGGACTGCCTGTCAGATACTATGCTAATTACCTGAGGGGTGAAATAATCTGTACACCAAACCCCCGTGATGCATCATTTACACATGCAACAAACCTGCACATATACCCCTGAATCTAAACTAAAAGTTAAAAAAAGTTGTCCATGAGAATTGACATTTCTAATAGACAGAAAAGGTGCGAACAGGAAACAATTGAAAAACTCAATTGCCTATTGGGAGGCTAAAGTATTGCTTGAGCCCAGGAGTTTGAGACCAGCCTGGGCAATAAAGCAAAAACTGTCTATTAAACAAAACAAAACAGAACAGAGCAGAACAAAACAAAACAAAAAACCTGAATGGGTACAGTGTGAGTCTGACAAAGTAGCTAAAGGGAGGTTTGGTTTTGTTTTGTTTTTTGTAGTTTTGGAACAGTTCTGTGGCCTGATTATGGTGGTGGTTATAAGAATCTATGCATGTGGTAAAACGTATAGAACTATCCACGTACATATAGTGCATGTAAAAACAGGTGAATTCCAAATAACGTCTATAGCTCAATGAATAGTATCGTACCCACATCCGTTTCTTTATCTTGAAAGCATACTCTGGGTATGTGAGACATTATCATCAAAGGAGTTGGGTGAAGGGCACATGGGAACTCTCCCTACTTTTTGAAATTTATTGTGAATATAAAATTATTTCAGAATAAAACGTTTTTAAATAAAGTATAAAAACTTTTTGTGATGTAATTGTATATTCTCTTGAATGAAGCATGCACAGTTTTTCATAAGTTCATCAAATATTTAAAATTCTAGCAAGTTTTAGGAAGTAGGAATGTATAGGCTTGATTGCCTGATCTCAATCAATGGCCAATGAACTCTGAATTCCTTGGTAATTAAAAAAACATGTTCTAGACAAAGACTGGGTCAAAGAGGGGAGCCCTCATACACTGTTAATGAGAGTATAATTTAGTACCATCACTGTGGAAAACTGCATGGAAGTTCCTCAAAAAACTAAAAATAGCACCATCATGTGATCCAGCAATCCCGCTGCCGGGTTTATATCCAAAAGAAAGGAAATGGGGCGGAGTGCGGTGGCTCATGCCTGTGATCCCAGCACTTTGGGAGGCCAAGGTTGGCAGATCACCTGAGATCAGGAGTTCCACCAGCCTGGCCAACATGGTGAAACTTCATCTCTACTAAATATACAAAAATTAGCTGGGCGTGGTGGTGGCTGCCTGTAATCCCAGCCTTTTAGGAGGCTGAAGCAGGAGAATTATTTGAACCCAGGAGGCAGAGGTTGCAGTGAGCTGAAATCTCGCCACTGCATTCCAGCCTGGGTGACAGAGCAAGACTCTGCCTCAAAACAAAACAAAAATCCAAAAGAAAGGAAATCAGTATATCCAAGAGACGTCTGCACACACTCCATGTTGTATCACTTTTCACAATAGTCGAGATGATGGAATCAACTTAAGTGTCCGTCAACAGATGAGAAAGATCGGATGCAGTGGCTCCCGCCTGTAATCCCAACGCTTGGGAGACCAAGACTGCTTGAGGCCAGGAGTTCAAGACCAGCCTGGGCAACATGGCAAAAACCCATCTCTACAAAAGATTAGCCAGGCGTGGTGGCACATTCCTGCAGTCCCAGCTACTTGGGAGGCGAAGGTGGTAGGATCACTTGAGCCGAGGGCGTCAAGGCTGCAGTGAGCTGCAATCATGCCACTCTACTCCCGCCTAGGCAACCGAGTGAGACTTCATCTCAAAACAAAACAAAAAACGGGTGAATGCATTTTTAAAAAGCGGTATATATAAACCATGAAATATTGTTCATCCATGCAAAAGAATGAAATCCTGCCATTTGTAGTAACATGGATGAAACTTGAGGTCGTTTTGTTAAGTAATAAGCCAGGCACAGAAAGACAAATATGGCATGTTCTCACTTATATGTGAGAACCAAAAAGGTGGATCTCAGGGAGATAGAGAGTAGACTGGCGGTTACCAGAGGACAGGAATGGGGGAGGGGAGTGAGGGGCAGAGAGAGGTTGTTTGATGGGTACCAAAATATGGTTTGACAAGAGAAAGAAGACCTAGTTTTGATAGATCAGTAGAGTGACTATAATTTACAATAATCTGTTACATATTTCAAAATAGCCAGGAGAGAATAATTTAAATGTTTCTAGCACAAAGGAAAGACAAATCTTTAAGGTTATGGATAGTCCAATTACACTGACTTGGTCTTTACAATGAATCTTTATAAGAATGTATTAAATTATTACATGTAATCCCCAAATATGTACATCTATTATGTACCAAAAATAAGAATCTGGTCAAAGAGGAAATTGAAAGGGAACTTACAAATCTCCTTGGAAGCAATGAAAAGGAATGTACTTTCTAATAAAATTCATGGGACACAGTGAATGTTATATTTAGAAGGAAAAAGGTAATTGAGCATTCATCTTGAGAAATGGGTGAAGGCACTGTGAAGCACTAGAATGGATCTGAGATTGTGCCCTACTCCCAAACAAAAGCAGTCGGCCATAGTTTCACGGATGCTGGAAGAAGACACGAGACTCCAGGGTCAGAAACGCCCTGGCTGGGTAGGCAGCATGGCCTCCAGGTTCATACCAGGCTCCTTGCTTCCAAGTCCCAGGAGGCCATGCAGAGGTGGCCCAGGGGGAGGCTTCAGGCATGGTGGGCTTGTGTCACAGCTAAGGGACTCCAGACTTAGGCAACTCTAGTCTTTAAAGGCACTGCAAGCAAACCTTCTCAAACTCTCCCAGAGAGAGGTATTTTTTAAATCTACTGGTTGGCAAGCAAATTTGTCCTCTGCCAGAAGGGGAACAATACTTTACTTTCCAAGGCTGTGTGCTTTAAAAGACCTTTGAAAAGACAGTCTGCAACAAAGGCTGTCATTGCCTCTGCTGCTCAGATATTCAGAAGTGGGAGAGACTCAGGGAGAAAGTTCTCCCAAGAAGTCCAAAGAGAGAAATGAGGAAGAGAGAAGGAAGAGACTGAAATGCATCAAATGTGTTTTTCAAAGTCTGTGAATTCATAACGACACTTGAGAAAAATCACTGGCCTCCTCTGAAGGATGTTGGAGCACCAACTCGTGATGCTGAAAAGTGGTAAACAATGGAAAATGAGTGAGAATTTATCTTGCCTTTCCTGTAGAAACTATATTTCAGAGTACTCACATATAAAGTGCCCACATCGTTGACAAAGAACAGTACCTTTTGCAGAATTCTAGCTGAAATATAACTGAAGGACTAGCAAGAAATGGCAATTCCAAATGAAAGATTGAATCTGGTAGGAATTATGAATAGCTGCTGAAACAAACAGATCACGACGGGTGGAATCATAATGGGTGGATCTGGATAATAACACCAGAACCCACCATTGATCCTGCATCACAGACATCCCAAGACACCACGTGCCTCCTGAGCGATGTGATAGGAAGTTCCACTTCCCCTTCCTCTCATGTATTATTTCTGGGGCAGGCTCCCCATTTCTCAAAGGGCACTATTGTGAATTGATATCCCCCCAAAAGGTATGTTGAAGTCCTAACTCTGAGTACCTGTGAATGCAACCTTATTTAGAAATACAGTCTTCACAGATACAATCAAGTCAAGATGAGGTCAACCCAGATCAGAGTAGGCCCTCATCCAGTGACTGGCATGCTTATAAGAAGAGAGAAACTTGGACCCCGACATAGAAAGGGAGAGAAGGCCATGTGAACAGAGGCAGAGACTAGGGTGATTCATACCCAGTCCAAGGAGGGAACCCCACAGCTGGGAGAGAAACCTACAGCAGATTCTCCCTCTTGGCCCAGAAAGAACCACTCCTGTCCATACCTCTGCTTCAGACCTCCAAACTTCAGAACGGGGAAAGAATATATTTCTTTTGATTTGAGCTGCCCAGCTCGTGAGACTTTGTTATGGCAGCTCCCAGCTCCCAGGAATGCAGACCCCAGTGGGACTGCACCCCAGCTGCCTGTAGCAACAACCTGCCGTTAAGGCAGCCTGTGTTTAGCCTCTCCCCTTCCCTGTCCCATCTTCCCACTTACTCCTTCGTGCTTCCCATGCTCACTTCCCAAACAGGCAGCCTGCACTGCACCTCTGGTTCAGGGTCTGCCTTTGCGGGCTGGAGGGGACAGACCAAGGCAGATGGTACCAGAGGGCACCGTGGAAAGCAGATACCCAGGAAGAGAATCTCAAGGCATGTCTCTCCCTAGCCAGACGGCATGCCACAGGCCACTGTGTCAGTCAGCATTCTCCAGAGAAAGAGAACCAATAGAATCTCTCTCTACTGACCAACCGATCATTCAGGACAAAGGGAGAGAGAGGGAGGGGAGGGAGATCTTTAACAGGGAACTGGCTCACGTGACTGTGGACGTGGGCACATCTGCTGTGCAGGGGCTCACACACTGACAACCCACAGAAAGTCCTCCCTTACTTGGGAAAGGTCGGTCTTGTTTTCTATTCAGGCCTTCAGCTCATTAGATAAAGCTCACCACACTGGGGAGGACTGTCTACTTTATTCAAATGCTACATCCCAAACTCCCTCTCACAGACACACCCAGAATAATGTTTAACCAAATGTCTGGGCACCTTGTAGCCTCGTCAAGTTGACACATAAAACTCACTGTCACAGACGCCATTGTTGTTGCGCCACGAGTGGCAATCTCCCACGGCCATTCGGCACCATCACAGTGGCTGGGCCTCTCACCTGTGTGGAACTGGCATGAGAAGCAGGGGCAGTGGAGGCACTGGCTTATGAAATAATGCTAACACCTGCCGTTGAATTGCCCCCCAAAAGACAGGTTGGGCTCTGCTGAATCTGAAGTCAGTGCCAGAGGCAGCCCTCCATCCGAGTCCATGGGTCAGCCTTCCTGCCTTCCTGCCCTCTGGCCAGAAGGTTCTGAGACCTGTTCCATCCTGTTCCATTTGTTTCTCAGCCCCCCTCCCCTGCAAGGGGAACAGAGCCCCAGTGTTCATTTCACTCCTTGACTCCCTTATCCGTGTCACTCCCCTTCCTCACTGGCCTTCCTGGGGTCACGCCCTAGCAAGCTACTTGCACCCAATTTGTTGGCTCAGGATCTGTTTCTTGGGGAAACCCAATCAGGATAAGTGTTTTATCAGGATAAGGCGTCATGTTTCATAATACGCTACACTGGCAAAATGCTTTCTGATCCTGCATGCTCCTCCAGCCGTATGTGTCGGTAGACTAATTTTTCCTGCGTTGCATGTTTTAATTTTAGCATTTGACCATATTTAACCCAAATGAATAGGACCTTGTTTTATACGATAACACCCAGCAGATGCAGTGAGCTGTGTAGAACCACTTTGCAGTGCATTCTTCAATCTAGACGGGGTCCAGCTGGATAAAAGCAGTTCTACAGGGAGTGATTACTGCCCACTCGAGGTAAATGGTCATGTGCTTGCCCAGCTTAAGTTTGGTGTGGATTTTGCCTTACGTTTTAGATCTTGGCATTTTTATAGTGACCCCACACATGCTGAGTTAGCAGAGTCCAGCTGAGCTTTGGGTGGTAACTGGTTTTCAGTTGGGTTTGTGGGTGAATTCCCAACAGTGATATGCAAGGGGGCTACAAAGCATTACAAGCAGCCACGCTGGGTGTCAAGCTGAATCCTCTCATGAGAAACGAGGAAAGTGAAGACACGGGCTTGCGTGGAAAGCTGTTCTACACTCTTGAGGCAAGTCCAGAGGGCAGCCGCAGAAAGGGCTAAACTTCTCCTTAGACAACAATCTTATCTGGAGCTGACCCTAGAGCCCAAAAGTGATGGGCGCCAGATTGCAGTCCGTACGGCCTCTGTAATAGGAACTTGGAATAGTGTTAAGAAAAGTTTAACCAAAATGCCCATTTTGGATACTGAAACAACTCAATTAAGCACCTAAAAATATCTAGCTTTGAGCAATGTTACTTTCTAAAATCCCTTCCAAAAAAACCCTTTTTTGAAATTAATATATACCCAACATAAAAGTGCAACTAGTAACCATCAAGTGTTTAAAAGCCTGGGCTTCTCCCCCCCCAAAAAAAGACTGATTGTAATTTTCTCCGGTCTGACAATAAGTGAGTCTCTGCTTCACTGGTTTCCCAAGGCCACTCCGTAGAGCTGGCTTTCTGGAGGACCATTTAATTGAGTCTGTTTGAATCTTACTCAAGTCTAGCAGCTTGTAAGTACCAGACCGAATTTAGCAGGATTCGGAATGGTAAGGACTGCATGTGAAATGACTTCTCTAATCAGCAGTAAGGAGAGTGGACAGGAGTCTCGGTGGGCAACCACTCCGGGGTTGACGTCCTTGATTCCATGGGGACTCTGGGTACAAGCCTTGATGTAGCTGTGGATTGCTCTCCTGTTTCCTAGGAAGCTTACAGGGCAGCAGGAAGAAACCGGTTAGCTATGTCTTTACTGGTAGGAGCTGAGCTTCGGGTGTCGTCTCCGCCATGTGTTCGGCATCTGACCGGTAAAACGGGGACCATGATGGGAGATGAGGCAGTAGACAGCTCTTCGTGAGGGTTCCTGCTGGTTGCTGTTATCACTGAGCACATTGTCCTCGTGATCCAGAATTCATACTGCCACTTGAATATTTTGCGTATTTGCAAAGAAAATTTTAAACACTTAACTCAAGGCTAGAAATAAATGCAGGTAGTTATTGCAAGAGAAAACCACCGGCAGAGGCAGAGGGAGACGAGCTAAGCCTCTGATGATTTTTGGAAGGTTTATGTGCTCTCTAGCCTCTGCCGTTGAATGGATTAATGGATGTGCCTGGCATAGAGTAAGCGCCTTGCTTGTTCAACTGCCCGCGGGTCGCAGCGAGCAAACTGGGGAGAGCGCTCAGGGGCAGTGGGTGGAGTGAGTGGAGACGCGCGTCCTTTTAAGAAAAGGCTCCATTTCTTCCTCGCGTGGAAATGTGTGCGTGTCATCAGGTGCTCGAGGAAGCTCGCGCAGGACCCGACAGCTGCCGTCTGGGATCTCCAGGTTCGGCCTGGCGCGTTCACAGCGCGGTCTCCAGCCCTGCTCTCCCGTGGCGCTGCGCCCTCGGCCCGGCCCTCCCTCCGCACAGCCCTGCTTCAGGCCGCCCATTCTCCTTGACCTTCCCCCAGCAGGGTCTGAGGCGTCGCCGTCCGTTTCGAGCGGGGTCACGCAGGCCCCTTACCGGCCTGGAAGGTCAGCGCCGCGCGCTGAGCGCCAGTCCCCGCTCACCCCCCGCTCCAAACCCCGCCGGCCGCGGATGTCATCCTCATCCGTGCTCCGCAGTGACCGGAGGGAGCGAAGCGAAACAAACCAGCGTCTCGTTTTCAGCCTCTCCCCGTGACACAAAACCGGCAAAAATAAAAAGAGCATTCTGGGAAGCACTTCATCATTTCAACGCTCACGAATTCAAAACAAACAAAGGGCTCCCAGGGCCCCGCCGGGGGCGCGGGGCGCGCGGCGGGCCCGGGGCAGGTGAGCGCAGGTGCGCGCCCGCCCCCGCCCGGGGCCCCGGCCCCTTCTCCGCGCGCCCCGCGCCCCCCGCTCCGCTCCCCCTTCCCCGCCCGCTCCCCGCTGCCGCCGCCGCCGCCGCCGCCGCCCCGCGCACGGCCTGGAGCGGAGGCTGCGCAGGGCGCGGGGCGGCGCGGGCCGGGCGCGGGCCGGGCGGACGGCCGCGTCTTTCTTCTCCTGGCGGTGATGTCATTGGGCGACGGCGGCCGAGGCCGGGGGGCGGCGGCGGGCGCCCGCAGGTTCCCGAGCCGCTCCTGAGAAGGCGCCTGACCGCGGGCCGGGGCGCACGGAGGAGCGGGCCGGGCCGGGCCGGAGCTGCTGGGCCGCGCCGAGCCGATCGCCGGCGCCGGCCGCTCCATGGGCGAGGAGGCGGCGGCGGCGGCGGGGGCGGTGGGGGCCGCGGGCCGGGCAGCCGCTCCGAGGTGAAGCAGGCGCGCGCCCCTCCCCGCCCGCCCGCCCGCCTCCCGGGCCGCCGCGATGAATTCAGCCGAGCAGACCGTTACGTGGCTCATCACCCTGGGGGTGCTGGAGTCGCCCAAAAAAACCATCGCGGACCCGGAGGGCTTTCTGCAGGCGTCACTGAAGGATGGGGTGGTCCTCTGCAGGCTGCTGGAGCGCCTGCTGCCCGGGACCATCGAGAAAGTAAGTCCCCGCCCGCGCCCCCCGGCCCGGCCCGCTGCGGCCCGGGATGCGCGCGGAGCGCCTGGGGCCGGCCGCGCTCGGGGGACCGCGCGCCCTCCTTTGTGCGCGGAACGGCGGCGCGGCCGGCGCCAGGACCGTGGCGGGAGCTCGGGGGGCGCCATTGTGAGCGGGGCCGGAGAGGGGGCCGGGGACGGGGCGGGAGGAGGGGCGCGGGCGGCGGGGGTCCCCGGGGAGGAGTGCTCCCCGCGGCGAGGGCACCCGGCTCCTGCGCCGCCCGAACGCCAAGTGGCCCCTCCGCGCTGGGGGTGGGCTCCGCCGCCTCGCCGCGGCCCGGTCGGAACCGCGTTCCGACGCCGTGCGGCTCTGTCCGCTGGCTTTGTGTGGACAGTTCTTGCCGGTGGCGTTGCGTGAGTTTCGCCTCCCGGTGAATGGACCGGTTGCTCTGCCTTTTTAAAGATGCTCGATCTGTGGCCGAGGGCTGCGCTGGGAAATGATGTACTACTTTCCCCTGGAGAAAATTACCCCATCCGAGAGGACGGCAGACACACGGTTTAAGCCCCGGCACTCTGCAAGGCTTGTTTAAAATTTCAGATTTCGTTCTCAGGTCCCTCCGTGGTTCTAAATAGAACCCAGAGTCCTGCAGGCACTGCCTCTCCCTCCCCGCTGGTAGTTCCCAGACTGGAGCGTGTGAACCCTGACCCGAATCTCTGGAAGTGATTAAAGTTTGTTTTCATCGCCCACAAGCCGGCCAGCAGGGCCCAGGAGACAGGAGAGCTGCTAAAAACGAGGTCTCCCTGTAGCTCAAAATACCAATCTTATTCCCAGGGTATTTTTTTGGGGGGTGGGGTGGGGAGGGTGGTGGGTGGCCAATACACAGCGTTCAGATCAACAATTATTTCAAATGTGTTAAATACAGAAACTGAAGGGTACCACAATTAGAAGAACGATTTACGTTTTTAAGTGGGGTGTATTGGCCCCCATACAGCATGACAACTTGTAAATAAAATGCCACCTGAGTGACTTGAAAAAGTAAAATGTTTAATCTTATACACGTGCGCATGTTCTGCTGCTACATTTTAAATGAGGTCAGAAAACAGTTAATGTGAATTTGGCTTGCATTCCAGTTTTAGGTATTTTTCTTACTTGGCACATTTTTATGAAAACGGAATCTGCATATTAGAGTGTCCATGAAATAAAAACGTTCCTTTAAAACGAACCTGATGTCACGATGACATGATGATTTAAGACAGGAGGACTAAGGAGCAGGAACTAACTTTCAAGGCATTCAAAATACTTTGTTGTTCGGAGACTGGTACCTCTGGTAATACAAGACAGATGTCGGAAAGTGTTGAAATACATGCTAAATTCACCAAAATAGGCTTAAATAAAATCCTGTTCCATCTCTAAAAGCAGAGCTTTGAGAAACTTCATATGCTGTGTTGATAAAAACGTCGCCATCAAAGAATGTGTCGTTTGGCATATTAACTGCATTAATAGTGATTGGCAGACTTCAATAATCATTTTCTTCTGAATTCTAGAAAGATTTTCCTAGAAAACTGTAGCATTCATTTCATCTCTAAAACAACAAGGAGAGGAACAAATAAAATGTTGAGCTTGCAGAAGCCAAGTTAAAACAACTCAACATATTCTAAAACTGCAGTCATTGGAAATGTCTTAGGTCAAATATGTTTTTCATCCCCCTGAGCTCCAGTTGGTTTGTTTTAAACTGACTCTGTCACAGTGAAAGTTTAATGTAAAGCAGCATATTGTAGACACAGTTGCTGGTTCTCTGGAATTCAAAGGTAGGTTTTTGGAGCAAAATAGCCATTTCTGTTTCTAAGATCCCTGCATTTTAGAAGTTTTGTGAGCTTTTTCCATTTCCCAGGGAGAGTTATTTGGGTTTTTTCTTTCCTTTCTTACTTTCTTTTTAAAATAGAGATGGGGTCTCTCTATGTTGGTCAGGCTGGTCTTGAACTCCTGGCCTCAAGCAATTGTGTCCCATTTTGGCCTCCCGAAATGCTGGGATTATAGCCATGAGCAATCATGCGCAGCCAGTTATCTGGGTTTTTGATGTTTGCATGCTTACCAGATAATCTATGCCACAAAGCACACATGCTGAATAATTTTTACTTAAATGTGGGAATGTGAGTCTGAGGATGTTTTTCCTTAAAAAGAAGCATTTGGAAACTTAACCAAATATTCGTGTGGATGTGACGGGGCTTCACTTGACCTCTGCGGCAGGGGTGCACTGACAGCCAGTGAGCAGAGGACAAGTGGCCTGCAGCCTTCGCCTCTGCAAGCTCACAAGCTGGCATGAGCCACGAGGGTGGGGATGAGTGCCGAACTAAGAAACGGAGCTCGGCGCCCCAGCTTTCCCATATGGCTTTTATTAAGAAACCATGTCCCAACGCGTTTCTTCCATTACGCTCATTTGTTCTGTTTCAGAGTTAGGAAGAGGATGGAGGGAGCAGAGAGGACGTTCATAGAGTGTCAGATTCTGCTCATTTAAAGGAAACTTTCCACCCAGGTTCTCACCTTTCTTTCAAGGTGGAAGGTTAGATGGTGAGAACTTGGAATTACAAACTTTACATGAGCAGTTCTGAAAAGGGATGCTTTTCATTATGCTGGACAGATGTTTTCTGCTGTAGGGGAGAGGAGAATGGGATTAAAAAGTTTCCCTCGTCTTTGTATCTGAAGGTCCTGCGCGTTGGTTTTCGGAGGGGCCAGGATGTCTGACTGGGCTGCCCACATCTTCGGCTTCCTGTACTCCTCCCTTGAGCAGAAGCACTCTGAGGTCGTGACGTCTAGGGAGCTCTGGTAGCCCTTTTCTCACAAATTCACTTTAAACATCCCTGGGGTATTTCGTCAAAGGAGGCAAAATCAAGAAAGATGCATTTTAGAGGATGGAAAATTGCTATAGGACCAATACCACACATTAAAATCATGGAAATCATGAAATGCTCTTTTAATTTCACTTACGAATGCAGCAGATGAAGTCTTAATTCACTATGAAATACTCAGGGAACTTGGTTGTTTCTCTGTGTGTCCCAGGAGAACAGAACACAGAGAAGCTTCCTGTGTAATCCATGTGATGCGCTCCCCAGAGATCCTGGCTAGGTGTTTGTGGAACGTAATTAAAGTCAGACGCTGCCTGTAGTCTTGGTGCTGGATGTGGGGGCGTCTGTCTCTCAGCTCTGGAGGCCCAAAGTCTGGGATCTAGGTGCTGGCAGGGCCTCATGCCCTCAGAATGCGCCGCAGAAGGGTCTGTCCCACGCCTCTCTCAAGCTTCTGGTAGTTCCTGGCTCATGGCAACGCAAGTCCGGTCTTCACATGACGTCCCCACTTCTTTGTGTCTAGACTCCCCCTTTTCAGAAGGACACCAGTGGGATTGCACTCTACCCCACTATGGCCTCATCTTAACCATTTACATCTGCTGTGACTTCATTTCTGAGTAAGGCCCCATCTGAAGTACTGGGGGTTAGGACTTCAAGATATGAATGTTGGAGGAACACAATGCAGCTCATGATGGGTTGTGTTAAATATGTGAACCAGATTTATCTGATGGCATGATGCCAGGTGCTATGGGACATTACAAAATCTAAATAATAGAGGCTGCGGGGTTCTAGTACAGAAAACATAACTCTACAGACAAGAACAGGATGAGGCAGGAGGAAGTTGAAAGTTGTCATGTCAGATATGGAATAGAAGGAGCAAAAGAATCAGGGAGCTAAGAAAGACCCGCATTTGAGCAGCTCAGACTGAAGACTCTCCTGACGTGTGTGTAAGAGTATGGTTTGCATTTTTCCCAACTGTAACCTGGCAGCCCTCGGTGATTTTCCACAGGCTTGCAGAAAATCGGCAAATCTGATGTCGCATAGGAAAAAGAAAATACTTTTTTCCAAGTGAACTCGAGACTCACTTTCTGCTCAGTCTTAGGATTCTGGGGTTGGTTAGGGGCTGGGGTGGGGAGAAGCAGAAGAGCCCACCTGCTAGAAATGTGCCTTTTCTTAGGTCCTTTGGCCCTAAAAAGAATGTGGTCCGTGATCACAGTGTGGTGGTAGGGTGAGGTTCTCACTCAGGCCGTGGCCTGTATCTGTTGTAAAGACTTGTTGATTGGCTAAGTCACTTACAGAGAAAAGTTGTAATATGGTGTCTCTGGACTGTATTTTTAAGGAGACTTCTTTAAACCTTGCCAACTGAATGACTGGTGATATCAAGTTACTTCTAACCAAACTACTCTGAATATGGTTTCAGAATAGTGACTTGTGCAATAATAAACATTTACTTTTGAAGCATGTGACTTTATAGTCCTGACTCAACCCTGAACCAGTGTGATTCTTGTTTGGGTTTCAGGCCTAGGGAAGAAGGTAGCTGGAACCGCATTTGCCGTCTCGCTAAAAAGAAAGCATCAAACCGAAACTCAACTTCAGGAGCACCTGAGGAGATTTCTTGAGAACCAGACTAGAGACAGGTGTTTGTGTTGGCATCACACAGACACAGGAGGGCATACACATACACATACACACACGCATACATGCACACTTGCACATGCATGTGCACACACAGACACATGCACACCTACACAAACGTGTGCACATGTAAACACATGGGGGCACACATGCATGTAAATACACATGCACACACGCACACACACGCCTGCACAGACACGCACACATGTAAATACATGGTGGCACACATGCATGTAAATACTCATGTGCACACGTGCACACACATGTGCCTGAACAGATGTGCACACACATTAAACACATGGGACACACATGAATGTAAATACACGTGCACATGTGTGCACACACATGCCTGCCTGCACAGACGTGCACACACATAACCACATGTGCCACACATGCATGTAAACACATGCACACACGTGCACACACACATACCTGCACAGGCATGCACACATATAAACACACAGGACACACATGCATGTGAACATGCACACATGTGCACACACGCACACCTGCACAAACGTGCACACACAAACACGGGGCACACATGCATGTAAATACACATGCACGCATGCATAAACGTGCACACACATTAAATACATGGGACACACATGCATATACATACCTGCACAGACATGCACACATATAAACACACGGGACACACATGTATGTAAACATGAACACATGCGCACACAGACACACCTGCACAAACGTGCACACACAAACACACTGGGCACACATGCATGTAAATACACATTCACACACACATGCACACCTGCACAGAGGTGCACACAGAAACACATGGGGCACACGTGTGTAAACACACATGCACACACGCACACACAGACACGTCTGCCTGGGGCTGAGGGAGAGCTGCCACATGCCATTCCGTTTTGTCAGGGGCAGCTGCTCTGTGAACTCCCCAAGCCCAGTCCAGCGGGTGCTGCCTCAGGACCTGCCCCTCGTTCTATTAATAGAAGTCACTCCAGAATCTGCCTGCTCGCCTCCTTTCTTTACGCTCCGCCTGCCTTTCTATACATCTTTTTAAAAGAGAGTAAAATGTCTGCCCAGAATGGCCAGCGACATGCTCCCCTCGTTTGCAGGCGCCGTCCCTCGAGATGCCCATGCTGTAGATGAGGACCCTGAGGCCTGGCAGTTAGCTTTGCCCCAGGTCACCCGGCTACACTTGGAGGCGGAAGATTCCAGCCCATGGCTGTGACCTTTCCCATGGAAAACAAGACTGCTTCTGCCACCTATACTGAATTTAGGGGAAGGTTGGCAACCACTCACTGCCTTTAGACATTTGCAAACCAGATCAGGAAAGCAGACGGAGGCAGCAGTGTAACTGAGCGCCCAGGCAGGACAGAAGTGAGGACTGGAGCGGGTGGCTCAGGTCACCAGCTACAGGGGCAGAGTGGGAGCCGTCAGGAGTGCCTGGAGCCTCTGCCAGTGCCCCACTTCTCAGGGCATCTGGAAGCAGCTCTGTCCTGCGGTGTACATGACCCCAAAGGCACCCAGGGCAGGGCCCCTTGCCCTGGGGGGCGCCCGCAGAAGCTCCTGCAGAAGCCTGCAGGAGTTTGTGTCTGGGCCCTTCTCCTGGGCTGCAGAACGTGAGCTCAGTGTTCCTGTGCCATCTGATAACTCACTGTGGCTCACGGGCTTCCCTGCTCTGTAGGGCTTACCAGATTTCCACTTGTTCCAAGATTTCAAACAATATGTGCATCTATACCACACACACACTGAAAAGACAAGTACTATGTACACACTTAAGGAATCTCTCTCCCTTCAGAGGCCACTCATCACTCGAAAATATAAAACGTGGAGGCGATGGGGGCTGTGGGGTGGGTGGGGCAGAGCCATTTCTTCTTGTGTAAGGTGAATTTTAGCCGTTTGGATTGGAGTCTTGTGTGGGCTTGACGCCCACGCGTCTGTCACCGCACCAGGGAGGTGGCAGAGGAACGTCATCCCTCGGGCACACAGCTCTACCACGTGCACTGCCTGGGGCTGGGAGGATTTGCATCCCCCGAACCCGTGGGTCTCTGGCCGGAGACACTGGGAGACCTGGTCCTCTGTGTGCTTCACAGTCAGGCACACCTGGCTTTGATGCTGCAGCCATTTGCTCTGTGACTTCTGGCACATGTCTAACCTTTTGGAGTCTTAGTTTCTTCCTCCTGAAAATGAGATGAATGATATCCACTGGTGGGGGCGGTCAGGTCGATGCCAGGGTAAATGAGTAGGTGTGCTGGGCACACAGTCATTCCTCAGTACGGGCAGTTACTGTTTTGTTGATTGACACTGAAAACCTTCTCCATCGTGTCCAGAAGACTCTGAGCCAAGATTTGAACCTTGGAGCCACCCAAATCCAGGAACACTGCTTAATTCTCACAACAGGGCAGACTATTGCAACTTTCAGGGGCTGGCAGCCTCTCCATCACACGCTGGACAGGCCACCATTGTCTGGGTTAGTGGGCCCACTGAAGGCGGCTTCCAGGGCCCTCTGGTCTGTGCCAGATCTGGGTGCAGCTGCTGAGCGCACACAGCTGCTGGCTGGGGAGCTGGAGGGCTGGGCCGGTGGACTCAGGTTTCGCTTATATACAGTTTCATGCATCAGTGGGGCCCTGAGTCGCAGATGGGAAGCCAGCCCGCCCCACCCAGTCTGCAGAGAGAGGGCTTTGGGGCCAATCCTGGGCCCTCTGCTTCCCGGGTACGGCTTCTGACTTCTCCCCTCCTTTATCAGTTCTATTAAGCTGGGTTAGGAGAATTAATCTCTTGATGTTTTTATGTTTCTAACTTCAGCTCTGAACTCTTAAGGTTTGATGAACCAGCCCCATTTTTACAGGATGGTGCCATGTCTGCTGGGGTCTCAAAGCGAGGAGGTGAGGGGAACTTAAATGGACTATGTGCAAGATGTATTTCAAACACATTTCTGTGATTTCACTTAAATCGAATCAGCTTGTTGACCCTGTTCCGCTGTGTGTGTGCTAGAGACCTACACTGCGGGCACGGAGACACACGTATGGATGCCACCCACCCACCTCTCCAGGCCAGTCAGAAGAAAAATGCTGGGGTCTTGAGTCTAAAGTGTCTGTGAGTTCTGGGGATGAAGGAATGTAGAGTCATCCAGCCCAGATGCCTCCTTTGCAGATGGCTTCGCTGAGGGCAGTTGCCTGAGTGTGTGAGCTGCGTTTTGCACAGTCTCGGGAGAACCGTTCACACTGTAGTCTAAGTGAATGGCGCGAAGGACTGCGCTGGGAGGTGGCCCTGGGATACCATCTCTAGAGGTCAGCCTCCCAGGACACAAAGCAGTGTGGAGAAGGGTTGGGGTAGATGATAGGAGTGGCCCCAGTTCTCCAACCCTCCCATGCCCTGGGTGAAGTAACCTCGTAGCACCTCCATCAAGAGGTAGGAGTCTGATTCCTCCCTTCTTGAGCTGCGACTTGCTTTGGCCAATGGAATCTGGCAGAAGTGACCCCTGTCAGTTCCTAGCCCAGGCCTTGGGAAGCTTGCACTTTTCTGCCCTCTCTGAGGCCCTGTGTCTACTCCGAGGAGAGCCCAGGGCTTGGGTGCTGGTGGTGTGTGATCACGTGGAGAACTCACTTGTCCCTGGCCAGGTCATCCTGGGCCTATCCACACCCAGCCAGCCTCAAACATTGAAGAGAGTCCAGCCAGGGTCAGCAAGCTGCCTGCCCTGCCCAGAGCAGGCACAGCCACTCTAGCAGGCCCTGGCCAGGCTGACTCAGGCCAGCCACTGAGGTTTACCATGACTACAGATAACAAATCACACACACACACACACACACACACACACACACACACACACACACACACGCGCCGTTCTTAACTCCGTACGTAAATACATACCATCCCAGTCGAACGAGTGCTTGGCCTTTTGTTTAAAATGCTCTCTATATCCTTTATTTCCAGAAAAAAGTAATGTATTATTTCCGTGATAATTTCCTCTCCAGTATCTTCTCTATTCTTATTATTTAGAAATCGTATGAAGACCAGTCAGAGATGCTATCTGTTGAGTGCATACTGTACGCCAGGCACTGTTCTAAGCACTTAGCCCACAGTAATGGACTGAACCCTCCTAACCACCAGACAAGGGAGGTGCTGACAGGATCGCCCCCATTTTCAGATTAGGACACGGAGCTCCAGAGCAGCTGGTAACCGGCCATCGCTGGCTGGTGGGCTCCCCCGGGCTCGCCCCCTGACCCTGCGGCTGCCAGGCCTCCTGGGTCGAGCCTCTCATTTGCTGACCTTTCTGCTGTGTCTTTCTTCTCCTTTTTAAAGACATTTCCTCGACTTTATCTTCCAGTTTGTCTACCGGCATTTTTTATTTTGACTCTATTTTGGCTGTTCTTTTTTAATTTGTAAAAGCTGTTTCTTTTCCCTAGTTACCTGGTTTCGCTCCCTTTCAGTCAGTGCCTCCTGTTTCTGGGTGATTCTTCTCTTCCTGTGAACATTCACTGCAGCTTCCTTGAAGAGAAGGGTGATTCCTCCCCTGCACTCACTGTCTCTGTTTCCTGAGTCCTCTTGTGCAATTTTTTTCCCATGTTGGAGATTTTACTCAAACATCAGATGATCTTTCAAGTGTGTGGCCCTCAAAATGAGCAGGCAGTGCTGTGTGGCTGCTGGGGCCCAGGGACAGGGAGGTCTCCCTCGGGGCAGCCTGGCGATGCCTGCAGGTCTGGACCTGTTAGTCTCTTCTGCAGCAGCCATGAGTCTCTCAGAGACTCCTCCACCTGCTGCCTGTCAGAGCAGCGTCCATCCTCACCTTGACTCTAGTCCGTGCTGGCCCTCCCCAACTTCCTGGCCTCTTTGATTCACTTCTCCCCAGAGAATGAGCCTTCCCTGCAAAGATGGCAGGAAGGGTGACTAGCTGTGGTTGGGCTGGGGCCCCAGGGCCTGCGCCTGACTCTCAAGTGGCTTGTCTACCACCTGGGAGAGTGCAGCTGCCTGCACTGGCTACTGGGATGGGACCTTTCTAGTCTCGCTGAAGCCCCGCCCATCCTCCCTCTGCTCCCTGCCTTCATAATGGTGGCTTGGGGATAGGTGTCTTCTAGATTTTTGTTGTTGTTGTTTGTTTTTGTTTTTTCTGAGACAGAGTCTCGCTCTGTCACCCAGGCTAGAATACAATGGCGCCATCTCCAATCACTGCAACCGCCACCTCCCAGGTTCAAGCAATTCTCCTGCCTCAGCCTCCTGAGTAGCTGGGACTACAGCCACCTGCCACCACGCCCAGCTAATTTTTGTATTTTTAGTAGAGATGGGGTTTCACCATGTTAGTCAGGATGATCTCGATCTCCTGACCTCATGATCCTCCTGCCTCAGCCTCCCAAAGTGCTGGGATTACAGACATGAGCCACTGTGCCTGGCCCAAGCAGTTTTTTTTTTTAAGGGGTTGGGTTGTCCTATCTTTTCTCTGTAGAAGCTACATAAAATTCAGAATCCCAAAAAGTGTATATAAAAGAAATGTAAGTCTCGTCCAATTTATATTAAATTGCTTTTGTCTAAAATGGGCATCCGCAGCTCCAAGTGAACCCTTGTTCTGACGGTGTGATCTGTTAGCAATGCTCTCTGTGAACTGGTCTGGTTTTGATTATTCATAAATACCATGGCCAGTCATGGCCTTTTGCCTTCAATTCTGAGTGTCTCACTGCTAAGTTCCTCTGCCAGGATACTTTTCCACCAGTGTCCTGTTCTTAAAGTAGTTTAAGTTCAGAAGGGACTTTTAAGTACCCATTTCTAGTGAGCAGATTTTTAGATGTCTTTTGTTAGGAATACAGATTTTCTGAAAAAGCCTATTGCTTTCTGAACACATGCCAAAGATTATGGCTTTGTCTTTCGCTTTCAGGAAGAATGCTAGTGATTTTGGTAGGAAATTAGGGCTTCAGAGAGTATTCCTGATTCTGACTGTCTGTTCTGGCTCCTCAGGAAGAGGAGAGTCTCACCCGCCCTCTTGGAATTGGTCTGGGCCTCTGTTTCCCTTGAGCAGTGTCATTGAGCTTCCTCTATGGTGCTCAAGGAAGAGCCTTAAGACCTGGGTTTGTCTCATTGGTCTCATAAAGCCCGGTGCTGTGACACATTTATTCTGGTGGAGACACATTTTCTGGTTATGGTCATCCCTATTTGTGAAACATTTTTGTTTCTTTTGAAAATAGGCTTTTGTAAAGTGTCTGTTCATTTCCTTTGCCCATTTTTGGATGGGCTTGTTTGCTTTTTTCTTGTAAATCTGTTTGAGTTCTTTGTAAATTCTGGATATCAGCCCTTTGTCAGATGGGTAAACTGCAAAAATTTTTTCCCATTCC